>CM038219.1:39320488-39888348 GCA_021442155.1 Cymbidium sinense
ATGAATCTCCTCTTCAAATTTTGGTAGTGCATCTTTGATTTGGAGATCTTCTAGATCATCTGAGGTTTCTAAACACACATCCTCATAAAAGTTAGTTTGGTGTGAAAAGAACCTATCAAACTCCAAATGGTTAGTGACAACTAAGCAGTAATCATCATCGTCGACTGGACCCAGCATCAATCCTAGTCCGATCTTGATCATACATCCCCGCTATGTTGTTCCATAGCTTTTGAAGTACTCGACCTATGCTTAGACCATGTAAGGAATCAAACCCTTCTTTGTAAAGAACACAAGGTGAGTACCAATCAAAAGGTAATTCCATTAATTCTTTGTATGAATTCTCCTCAAGTTCTACATCAACTTCAAGACTTGAGAAGGATGATCCTAAAAAGAATCTCTTCCGTTTCATATCTCTGAAAGACTGAGGGGCTTCCTTAACTACTAAACCTTCAACTTTTTGAGATGAAAGTGAGTTAGAGCTAAGGTTCCCAGCTGCTGTCTAATAGTTTCACATACATTTGATTCGAATACTTTGCTTTGTCAGGAGAACCGATCTTCGTCGTTGTCCGGCTTGAGTGTCACCTCCAATGAAACCTACTGAGAAGGGTTTCCTGGTATGCTAATCACATTAGACTCATCCTTTGAGCTGGATTCCAAGTCTATGTGAATAGAAGGGGTACTCTTATGAATTGGAACATAGCCCCTGTTGGCTGATGGCCAACCTGGGGGGTCTTCCACATCTAGAATTGCCTCTATTTCTATCTCTACCTCTACCTGGTGGAGGTCGAGTCATCCTACCCACATGTTCATATGATGGAATGAATTATGGGTGGAATGTGATATGTGGCTCTATTTCTTCTTCAATTTTCTTTTCTTGTTCACTTGGATTTTCATTTTTCTTTTCTTTTTTCCTTTGCTTTTTCTCTTTCTTCATTTCCTTTTTCTTATGATTTTGAATTTTGTCCAAGTTTATGAGAAAGGGTGTTTTGAAGATGATAGTAGGTCACATCCTCATATATCTCAACCTCTCTAACTGAAAATGGCTTTTTATCTCCTTTGACACGGTACTCAATCCCATCCTTCTTGAACTTGATGCACTGATGGAGGGAGGATGGAATCATCTTATTCTGGTGTATCCAAGGCCAACCTAGAAAAGTGGTGAATGAAGTATTTGAATCAATGATATAAAACTTAGCTTCAATCTTCCAATCACCTATCTCCAAAGGTAACACTATAGAACCTAAAGCCCTCTCGTCATGATCATTGAATCCTCTCAACATCATCCAATCTTCTCAGAGTGTGGAGAACTCATAATGTTCACCGATGCACCTAGATCAGACACAAATTACGAATCCATGTCGTAATATAGAGGGGACAGTTGTGCTCCATGTCCCCTAGAAGAAGGTCTTCATCTGTGAAAGTGATCTCTTGAGCTTCACTGGAATAATGTGCCTCTTCACCAATAGCGATCAGCTGAGTTAAGCATATCTCAGGATAAAGGAGATCCTTGATTAGTGATTCCCTCATCTTTGGATAAGACAAGGGCATTGTATAAGCTTAGCTTAGATGACAACTTTCTTAGGTGAGAGGGACATTGTAGTCCACCTTAGGCTTATCCTCCATAAGCATATCCAAGGGTGGAGAATCCTGTGGAGGGGCTTCTTGACCCTCTGAACCAATGACTTTTTTCCCTCTATCTTGAGGTGCTACCCTAAGAGGTAGAACCTTGCCATTATAGAGGTTGACTTCGGTGATCTCTTATGGCAGGTAATGGAAGATTCTACTGGCATGTCAGGCTCACCTACAACTTCTCCTATGGGACCCTCGGAATAGGATGATTCTAAGTCTATCTTAAGAGGCAAACCCATAGTATTCAGAGTAGGAAAATTTAACTCTAAATCAGAAAGAGGAAGATCAAAATTATTATAGTTATTGTTTATACTTGAAGAGTTATCATTAGGAATAGATTCAGGCAACCCATCAGAAGTGGCACATATATAATTCAAGCTAGTTTTAATCTTAAATTTCTTGGATGTGATAGGAGGTACAAAGTAGAAATCAAGTAAAGTAAGAGGGCGAGATTTGATGCCCTCATCTGCCGATATAAGATGTCTATTACATGAAGAAGAGCTAGCTGAAGTGGAGGAAGTCGTTGATATGGTAGTGTTGACTTCATTTTTAGAATAAGCTCTCAACCCCTCCATATTAGACATAGGACTTCTCTTATACTTTAAGAGTTCCTTAGTCTTAAGACACATCTAGTGATTAGATGGACACTCAACCTAGCCATAAAGACTTAGAAGAGTTAGCCATAGGAATAGGTCATGCTTTAGGGGTGTTAGCAAAATTTGCCTACCCTTAGCTTGAACCATTCTTCACTTTCCTTCAAGTCAAACTCCAAATCAATCTTATTTGATTTTCTCCAAAGTCAAATCAACTCCATGTGATTGAAATCCATGATCGAAACCAAATTCAAAAATTAAAACTCTAAACTTGAAATCTTTTCTAAGTCCTTAATCTTCTTTTAAGGACTTAGCCTAAATCAAATCCAAAACCAATTCAAACCCTTGAGATTTTCTCATAATTCATTTATATTATCATTTATATTTACATATATAAATAAAATATAAATTCTGACCAACCAAACTAAATTCAAAATTCAAAATTCAATTCATGAAATTTCCTAAGTCCCTTAATTTTTCCTTTTAATAGACTTAGCCTAAATCATGATTAAACCAATTCAAACTCATGGGATTTTCTCATAATTCATTTATATTATCAATTATATTCACATATATAAATGAAATATAAATTCAAACCAATCAAACTAAACTCAATAGCAAAAATCAAATCTAAATCAACTCAAATTCATAGGATTTTTCTCATAACTCATTTATATTCACATTTATATTCATATATATATAAATGAAATATAAATATAAATCAATCAAACAAGAATCTAAAATTCAAATCCCTACTCTAAAATTTGCCTAAGTCCTTTTAATCCCTCTTAATGGACTTAGCCTAAATGATGATCAAATCAATTTAAATTCTTGGGATTTTCTCATAATTTATTACTATTCTCATTTATATTCATATATATAAATGAAATATAAATATAAATCAATCAAACCAAATTCAAAAATTTAAGCTCCAAACTCCAAAAAAATCTTAAGTCCTTTAAATTCCATTAAATGGACTTAGTCTAAATCATGATCAAATCACTTCAAATCCTTAAAATTATCTCATGATCCATTTATATTCACATATATAGACAAAATATAAATTCAAACAATCAAAACCAATTCCAAAAATCAAACTCAAATCCACTCAAAATCCAACCTAAGCCTTTTAAGTCAAAATCTTAAACTTAGCCAAATCAACTTCAAATCAAGCCAAACCCTTGATTTTCCTTCATGATTCAATCAACCTACAATCATGAATCCAAATATAAATACAAACTTCAATCACTAAACCAAAATCCAATTCAAAAATAAAACCCAAATCAATTCATATTCTTCCTTTGAATATGAAATTGTCAAATAGATCAAAACCTATTTGACTTCAAACCTCTTACAAATGGATTTATATTTCAATCATAAGTCCATATACCAGTTCAATCAAACTCAAATCAAGCTTTGACCAAGTCATTTGACCCACTTAGGCTCACTTGATCCAAAGTGACCTAAAGTACCCTTATGAGCCAAATTCCAATCCTAACCAAATTGGATTGAATCAAACTCACCTATGCTTCTCATCATGATCAACAATCATCATGAGATGATCAATCAATCAAATTGGGTCAAACCAAGTCACCAAGTCAACACTTAGCCAAAATGAAATCTAACATTATCAAAATCCACCATAGGCCAAATTGATTGAAACCATTCATCTAAGTTCATTCATGAAATATGCTTGAACTTGGCCAAGTCAACATTTGAGCCTAACCTAGTCCAATTGGCTACATGACCCAACTTGACCCAACTTGACCTAAAGGGTCAAAATTTGTCAAAACTTGATTTAAGCCAAATTGATTGAAACCAATGGTCAAGTTTATTCCAAATCACTTGTTGAACTTGACCAAAGACTCAATTGGCCAACTAGACCTAACCTAGCCCAATTGACCTTGAACCCAACTTGACCTAAAGGGGTCATGTTGAGCCAAATTTAACTTTAACCAAAATTAATTGGAAACAAAGATACCAATCCACTCCATATGACTAACCAAACCTAAACCTACCCATGACCTAGCTCAAATAGGCCAAATGGGTCAAATTGGTCAACCTGACCCATTTGACCTAAATGAAGTCATATGAGCCAAATTCAAAAATAAACCAAATTGAATCAAACCAAATCCACCAAAACATTTCAAATGGTCATATGAACTTGACCCAACCCTTAGTTTGACCCAATTTGACCAATTGGTCAACTTGACCCAAGTTGACCCATTTTGACCTAAATAGGTCAACATGAGCCAAACCATATCAAATGAACTCCAAATCTAATGAAACTTAGCCAAACCTATTTTCTCCACATACTCAACATATTCAAATTCAAAAACTAGCAAAATGGCCATTGTACCCCAAGGCCATAGAACAAATTTTTGCCAAATCCATGGGGAATTTGGTCAAGCCCTCTTCATATCAACTTAATACCTTCCTAATAGGTCAAGTAGACCCAATGGAGAGTGGTGCACCTAACCCAATGGGTGTGGATCAGCCCAAATGGGCCCAAGGCCAAAATTGACTCCCTAGCTCAAATTGGCCAATTCAAAAACCTCCCTCCACTTGATTTGAAGCACATGGGAGGTTACCAATCCACTTCTAAGCTCAAACCGACCATGTGCCAACTCTAAATAGCCTAATCAACCCTTTTCATATGATTGGATGATGGCTTTGCCATCGATTTCCATATGGGGTGATATACTCCCCCTAATTCCATTTGAATTCGCCACCCTCATTATCGATTGAGTTCAAGAGAGTGCTAGGAGCCATCAGATAGCATTCTAAGCTTCCTAGGAGGGAATTGAAATCAAGCTTTCTCGGTTTTCATCCTTAAAAAATAGGGGAACTCCTCTCATTTCCTAACTTCTTCCACACTACAATCCACTTCAATTCTCTTTGTCCACTCCCTCAGGGGATCAAGTTGAGTGCACCCAAGCAATCACACAAGTTCCCAAAGCAAGGAGGAGTTGAATTTGATCAAATATGCAAAGGAGAGGAGGAGAACTTGGTCCATAGAGAGATTTACTCAATCCAAAGGCTTGAAACTTTCAACAGAGCTTCATCTCCACTAGATGAAGCTACCTCATCGAACTCGAGCATCGGTGATCACCTCCGAGAAGGTATGGAATTTTCAACCACTAGGCTTAGGAGGTGTTGGTCTTTTGTGATAGAAATTGTCATGGCATGAGAATTCCACCATTGGATAGGCTTGACATTAGTATAAGATGGTGTGGGTAAAATCCTACCCTAATCCAAGCTCGATCGAGCTCAATCTTTCCTTAGATCATGGATGGTCTCCATTGATCCTCAGGGAAGAACTGGGGTAATCCCGGCCATCCATCCGTACATTTTGGATGGACGACCGAGATTATGTGCACATTTATAAATCGATTTATCCCTTTTAAAACCACGGGGTGATCCTTGGCCATTCGATCCTTGATCGAATGATGGGGATAGAACCTCATCCCGTGGCCACACCGCCGCCTTGATGTGACATCTAAGTGGATGCGACGCTAAATGTCCCGGCACGTCGAGTTGTGAGCTAAGGGGATTAATTAAGGTTTTAATTAATGTTAATTAATCCTATAAGCTCATAAATTTATATCTCCTTAAATAAAAATTAGAAAACTATGAGGTAAATTTCTACTAAAAGATAATTCCATCTAAAATATTCTAAAATTGATTTTAATGGATTTTGAGTTATATTTTTCTCTGATTTTGGGTTTTGATAGAAATCCTATTTTGCTAATTATCCATTAATTAATCATTTGATTAATCCCAAACTTCTTGGGTATGTTTTGGGGGATGACTTCTCTCTTCTAATTTTCTTTAGATTTTTTGAAGGCTTAATTGGGGAAATTGCAAAGACATTTCTTAATTACTCTTTTAATTTAATTAAGGATAACTAAGGGGATTAGTATTTTATCCCTCATTGAAGTTGATTAAGGTTAGATCCAGTGAATAGGAGGCTTAGGGAATAATTTTTGGGTATTTTCCCTATGATATTTCCTAAACCCCATTTATTTCCTTAATCCTCTCTTAATTAAGGGTTAATTCATTAATTACACTCTTAATTAATGTCTAAAAATTCTAAAAAAACTTCCAAAACATAATTAATCTACTTTGGGTAGATGCTTAGGTGTTCAAGAGCCTAAGTTCAATTGAGAAAATCAAAACTTAACCCACATGTATGAGGGGTGTTTTTGAAATTACTTAAGCTAAACCCCTTTAGCTTAATTAACCATTAATCATGAGCCAAATTGCATTAGGCCCTTTTCTTTAGTTGTATGAAACATTCCTTTGTTGGTAACCATTGCATTTAAAATATCTAATCAAAAAAATTAAACAAAAAAAGTCAAACACATGTGAGAATGGGTTAGGAATAGCAAACTCAACTCACATTTTCAAAATTAAATGAAATTCAAAATCAAACAAAACACAAATTGAATAAACTTTGATTTATTTTAACCTTTCTAATTTCATAAGATTATCTTTAGGATTTAATTAAAGTGAATATGTTTACATGCTTTCATTACTTTAATTATTTCCCCAACATGTTAAATTTGTATGTCATGCAGCTTCATGCATCCATACTTTTCAAAATTCAAATTTAAAATGAAAATATTTACTTTATGTCAAATTAGCATGTGTTGTCTAAAGTAATAATATGAGTGGCTATTATCACTATTAAATTCAAATTATTTTTAAAAATATATAAATCAATTATCAAAACTAAAAGTGTGCTACTTATGTTAAGTATGTCATGTGTTGTCTAAATTATTTTTAAGAATGTAAGGATGTGCTTAGTATAGGTTTTCCTTCCTTTCTCTTTTAGTATAGTTTTGAATAGGATTTGGTAAGATGTATGGTTCATTTGGAAAGAACCTAACACCTAATTCTATCCTATTCATTCTTATGCTATCACTTAAGAAGGTTACCTATACTCGCACACATAAATTGCATAAACAAAATAAATCAACTAATACAAATCTTTGTATTCCTTCTTTTCCATTTCATTTCTTTTGTACACATGTTTGTATTTAATGAAAGTGGTATATTAGTCTAGAAAACTCCAAGATTGTGAGGTAAGTAGAAAGTAGGTCTTACCACATCTTTTAATGGCTTTATGTCTTACTTATCATGTGAAAATTGATAAGAAACCCTTTTCTACTTAATGAAAATCATGCATCATAAACTTCAAAATTTTCTTAAATGAATTACTTAGCATGCATCATAAAGTGTGTTAAACATTCTCATTTGCAGATATAGATATGCTAAGGATTTATTCATATGCATGTTATACATGTTGGGAAAGAATTGAAGTGATGTATGTTATATGAATTTGGTTCATTTTATTTAATCTTAAAATGTCTTTATTTTTTAATGGGTTTGTTTAGAGTTCATCTAAACATAGGATTAATTAAAAGACTTAATCAAAATATTCACTAAACAAAACTCAAAATATGAATCTACTTTAGAAATTACTTAGGTTAGGGAAGGAAAGAGAAGTTCAATTCTCTTTCCCTCTCTTCATAACTTAGTAATTATTTCTAGGATTCATTTGGACATAATAAAAACATGAAATAAAATCAATCCAAAATAACTAAATCACTTAAATGAAACCCACCTCTAAGGTGAACATGCTTCACACTTAGAAAATTCTAACTTAAGGCCATAGCTAAGCATACCACACAAACCTCTAAAGCACACACATTAGACAAAGTCACCACTTCTAGCTTTAGGTTAGGGTGCATGGTTTGATGTTTATTTTTATTTTGTGATATATATTTTAGACTGGATTTTAGGATGTATGTGCCTAGAATGAATTGTAGGGCAATCTTAGTCTGACTATTATTTTCTACAAGAGATTGTGTTTAAGGAATGTTGTAATAAAAATATAAATATTTTTGCTTGCATGTGCTTATACCCCTAAGCATAATCCAATAGGCCAAGTGGACTTAGTCACCCATGTGTGAGGTGATAAGTCCAATATACATGCTTGGGATTTGGTGGTTTGTTTAGCTAACCTTTGTTTTGTAGGTGTTAGCTAGATTTACTTTTTATTTTCATGTAAATTTTGCAAATAGGATTTTAGAATAATTGTTATGGGGATTAAGATGAGCATTGGTCATAATACTTCAACTTATGTACCATGTGAAGCCTTGGGACATCCACCTTCCAACCATCCAAAAGAAGGAACCAAACAAGAAAGAAGAAAAGAAGAATAAAGAAATGAAACTTAAAGACCCCCATAACAATGGATTCCTTGCTTAATTGTATTTAATTCATTTATAATCTGGTTGTATAAGGGTAGAGCTTGCCTACCCAATTCATTTTTCGGGTTTGTGCGGTGATACCCGACAACACTTGGCCTCTTATTCTTTTTGCGATTAGTTTTTTAAATTGATTGATGATTGGTTTAGCTTTTGCATTAAGTGGCATCTTTTTCCTAGTTTCTTCTTTGCTTTATGTATGGCCTGGATGTGTATTAGGCTCTTATGGAAAAATAAATCTTTTATCAAATCTAACAACTCAAAACTAAAAAATAAAGAACTCATAAGCTCACCTAAAGCATAGGTTTAAAATCAAGATAAAAGAATTAGTAACCCCTTAGCTCGATGAGTATTTATTTCACAATATCATGCACAAATGCATCTGATTTCACTCTTGATTGGAGGGCTTCCACCTATGCCAGATAAACATGGATTGTACTTTGAGATCCATGGTGGAAACACACCTCCTCCCTTCTTGCTGATTTTGGCTTATAGCTTTATTTCTCATGCATTATGCATATGAATCCAATTAACCTGAGTAAAAGTAATTGTCAAAAAAATGAAAATAAAATGAAATTTGAATTGTATTAGATTTAGGTCATTTAAAGCATGCCCTTACATGATCTAGTCTCTTTATGGAGTGAGTTTAAGGACTTGGTCTCTTTCTAAATAAATAACCTATCTCATAAGACTTGCCTACATGTACTAAAATCATAGGAGAAATTATTAGCCATCCCTACTTGTAAGTCCAAGTCAGTGGTTTGTCCTCTCTGTGGAGGCCATTTTTCCTTAGATTTAGGTTGTACTTGACAAAGCTCCCTGGTTTTGAGGTTATTTCTCCCCTTGGTGTGCCATAAGCATAATTCCTCACCTCTTAGGCATTTCCATAATCTTGTATTATGGAATCATAAGTTCTAATATTCTAATGAAAAATTCAACTTAAACAAATTAAATCAATTTCAAAAATGTAAAGTCTAACTATATGTTTATTTGAGATACTCGCTAAGTTTCCTAGCATCGTGGGCATCTCCTACTTATCTTTTTTTTTGCTTCGATAATAACTCCATCTCTTTGATCAATCCCATTTGATCTTCAAAATGAATAATGGTGGATGATATTATTGAAATCTTTGAAGACGGCATCATTTACCTTCATCAGAGTATTCCTAAGGGATCCCATCCCAGGATATAATTCTATGGGGCTTAGGGAACTTTCCGATTTAAAAAAACCCTACTTTACTTTTCATGTAAAGTAGGGAAGAATCTGTACATACATTTGTCCTTTGGAGTCCTTATTGAGGTGATTAGGTCCATTAAAGGTGTGATTTCTATCTTTTGAGATAGTACTATTCTTTGATGATGTACCGATCACATCTCTCAAGATCTATGTGGCATCCTAAAAGGATGAATTTTTATATTCTTTCTTTTCACCCACAAGATGGAAGGCGACCATATATAGAAATTTTTCTACACAGATTTTGCTGGTGACTCCGAAGATCTAAATGAAAAGAAAACATTTAAAGACTTCCTCCTTATCATTTTTATGATAAAAAAATGTTCATTCTAAAATAATAAATACAATGATCATTTACCTTAATCAGTATTCAGGGATCCCATCCCTTGGTATATAACTATGGGGCTTGCTCAGGAACAATGAACTGGTTTAAAATACAATGATTTTAAAAATGTGGTGCGAAAGGAGTGGACTCCCCAAAGCATTATGGTCATCCCTTCACCAACTCCACCAAGTGGGATTTGGAGATGATGGCGGTTGTAGCAAATGAGATCACACGGATGGAAAACTCCAAGGGATGCCACCCCTCTCATAGCTAGTGGCAGTCAGGAGTGTCTTTCATCTAGTGAGTACATTCCACATAGGATTGACTCTCCAGCGATAGGTGAGATCCGGTGCCTCTTAGTGTACGACAGTGATCACATCACCGAAGATATTTATACATGTATAGATTGATCATTCTTTAGATGAGATAGTGGCACATTATTTCATGGAAAAGAAGGAGATCTTTGGGTATGATTGGTCAAATGAAGAGAAAGTCAGCTTCAATCCCAATGAAGATGACTTGTTGGGAGACTTAGAGTGCATGGTTGATACGGATCTCTTCTCGGAAAGGAAGGTGATGAGGTTGACCGCATCGATAACACCTTTGACATCAATTGAGGCAGAAAGATGAGCAGATAGATAAGATGGCATGATAGTTAGAGGACTTATTAGCTACAATTTCAGTGCTTCAAAAATAAGCCTCATTAGTTTATCCTACTATAAGAAGAAGAGTTAGTGCATGTCTTGGACCCAAAGACTTTTCTGTTGAGCAAGGTAGGACTAGCATGTATAGGAAGGTAGTGGAAAGTACCTCCATATAAGAAAAAGACATAAAATCCATGGTTGAGCAGCAAATGAAGGAAGCATTGGCTCAAACCCGAGGAGGATCATCAGTTCCAAAAGGTAGACCCTACCTAGAGGAATTTGATGATATCCAATATCCCAAGGGTTTCGTGCCACCTTCCTTCAAAAGCTTTGATGACAGTGGAAACCCAAGGCAGCACATAGCACACTTCAAGGCTTGTGCTGTGGCTGACACTTTTTTTACTTCTTTTTTAGCTTAGCAGGGATTGCTTTTAATTGGGATGCTGAACTACCCAATGGTTCAGTAAAGACATTTGCTGATTTACAGCAACTCTTTATCAAGAGATTTGTTGGAGCTCAGCAAAGGGTTACTATATGTGATCTCGTTATAGCATAACAACACCCCGGTGAGTCCCTTGTTGAGTATATTCTCCGATGGCGTAACCTGAGTATGAAGTGTGAACCGCAACTATCTGAGTAGCATGCCATTAAGATTCTTTTGAAGAATATCCATGGCCCGGTTGCCTTCATGCTTAAGGGCTTCACTATTAAGATATTTGAGAAGTTAATCAACAAGGCGGCTAGTCTACAAGAAGAGGCCAAACAGTTGCCTTTTCAAGATCAATTGCCTAAAGCAAAGCCACAAAAGGTCTATGAGAAGAAACCAGGAGCAATCACTATGGTAGATAAGGGGAAGCAGCCAACTAGAGATCAGTCCAAAAGACCATGACCTCAGTAGCCTCCACCTCCTTTGCCACCATTGAGGTAGCCCTATCGGCCTCCACAGCAGCCTCCATGGCCAACATAACCACCGCCTCAGCCATACCACCAATAGCAGTGGCATGCATACCCACCACCAGAAGGAAGTCCACCTCTTTTAGATAAGCAAACCTTATTCTTTAAGAGGAGGTGATCAAGAAGATTTTAAGAATCTCTTAAAGAAGCGATTTTCGCTACAGAACTAAGAGACTAGAGGAAGTAGGCAAAGTCATGATCCAAACTTTTGCCCTTACCACCGTATGTTAGGCCATATTTTGGAGGATTGCTTTACATTTAAGGAATGGCTTAAACACAGTTTCAAGACCAATGTTGTAGTTATCCCAAAGGAATACCTTGTGAAAAAACCATCCAGTTCCATCAGGATAATCTTTGGGGATACATGTGATCCTACCAAAACTAAAGAAGGTTAGGATATTTCTTTATCCAAAACCTCTAAGAAGATCATCCAAAAGATCAAGAAGTTTTCCTTACAGGTGCCTGATTTAGCTCAAATCTCCAACATCAAGGAAGGTTTACAAGTTTCCTGCCAACTCTAAAGAGGGAGCAACACTATAGTAGCAACATGTGTTGGGGATAGCCCATTAGCACGACCATCGGAGTCCTACTCCAACCTATAGTTATAGCTTCCACACTGGCGACTTCTTTCGCTTCAGCTAGCTCTACTTCTTCTACTAGTAAAATTCTTGTATCAGCGGATGAGGGCATCAAATCCCTTACCCCACTCACTTTACTTGATTTCTACTTTGTACCTCCAAATAATTCCAAGAAATTGAAGAATAAACCTAGTTTGAATTACATCTATGTCACTTATGATGGGTTGTCTTATACTATTCCTAATGATAACTCTTCAAGTTAAAATAATTATAACAATTTTGATCTTCCTCTTTTTGATTCAGAGTTAGACTTTTCTACTCTAATACTATGGGTTCACCTCTTGAGATAAACTTCAAATCAACGGGGTCCCATAGAGAAAGTAGGTGAGCCGATGTGCGTAGAACCTTCCATTACCCTGCCACATGATATCACAGAAATCAACCTCCGTAGTGGCAAGGTTATACCTTCTAGGGTAGCACATCAAGATAGAGGGAAAAAAGTCATTAGTATACAGGATCAAGAAGCCCTTCCACAAGATGCTCCATCATTGGATATGCTTGTGGAGGATCAGCCTAAGGTGGACTATAATGTCCTTTCTCATCTAAGAAAGTTATCATGTAAGCTAAGCATATACGATACCCTTGTCTTATCCAAAGAGATGAGAGAATCATTAATCAAGGCTCTCCTTGATCTTGAAATATGCTTAGCTCAGTTGATCGCTATAAGTGAGGAAGCACATTATACAAAAGAAGCTTAGGGGATCACCTTCATAGATGAAGACCTTCTTCTGGGGGACTTGGAGCACAACCATCCCCTCTACATCACAGTTAACATGAATAGGTTCAGACTTGCCAGAGTTCTCATGAATTTAGATGCATCGATGAGCATTATGAGTTTAAAGACCCTTACCCATTTAAGGATTGACATCTCCACACTCTGAGGAGATTGGATGATATTGAGAGGATCAAGGAACAAGGTGATCATGTCAACGGAGATGAAAAGCCATTTTCAATTAGAGAGGTTGAGATTTATGAGGATGCAACCTACTATCTTCCTCAAAACACCCTTTCTCGTGGACTTAGACAAAATTCAAATGCAAACACAAAAGAAAAAGAAAATGATAAAAAAGAAAATGAAGAAAAAGAAAAGATAAAAGAAAATGAAAAGAAAAATGGAAATCCAAGAGAACAAGAAAGGGGAATTGAAGAAGAAATAGATCTGCATATCATGTTCCACCCACAGTTCATTCCATCATATGGGCATATGAGTAGGATGGCTCAACCTCTGCTAGGTAGAGGCAGAGGTAGAAATAGAGGCAGTTCTAGAGGTGGGAGACCCCCAAGTTGGCCATCAGCCAACAGAGCTCATGTTCCAGTTCATAGAAGTACCCTTACTATTCATATAATCTTGGAATCCAGTTTGAAGGATGAGTCTAATGTGATTAGTATATCAGCCAACCCCTTTTAATGGGTTCCATTGGAGGTGACTTTCAATACAGACAGAGATAAAGACCAGGCCTCTAAATAAAGCAAAGTATTTGAATCTGGTTTATGTGAAACTATTAGGCAGCAGTTAGAAACCTTAGCTCTAACCTCACTCACATCTCAGAAAGTTGAATATTTGGTAGTTGTCCCTAAGTCTTCTAGTGACATGAAGCAGAAGAGGTTATTTTTGGGGTCATCATCCTCAAGTCCTGAAGTTGATGTAGAACTTGAGAAGGATTCATTTAAAGAATTAATGGAATTACCATTTGACTTTTACTCACCTTGTGTTCATAATCTTACACAGAAAAGTTTAGTTCCTCATACATGGTCCAAGCACAGGTCAGAGTACTTTGAGAAGCTATGGAATAATACAGGCAGGGAAGCACAATCAAGAGTGGGACTAGGATTTGGTACATTGGGTCTAGTTGATGATGACAATTATTATTTGGTTGTTACCAATCATATGGAGTCTTATAGGTTCTTATCACACACCCCAACTCTTATGAGAATGTGTGTTCAAAAACCTTAGGTGATCCAGATGATCTTCAAATCAAAGAGGCACCGCTAGAATTTGAAGAGGAGATTCATTCAATAATTGACAAGCTTAAAGAAATCAACCTCAAGATAGAAAAAAATCCATGCCCAACATACATCAGTTCATTATTGAATGAAGAAGAAATTAATGACTTAGTTAGGCTATTGATTGAGTTTAAAGATTGCTTCACATGGAGTTATGAAGAGATGCCCGGATTATCTTCTTATGTAGCAGTCCACAAGCTAGCAATAGATCTTAATGCTACCCCTATTAAGCAAGCTCCTAGACACATGTGATTAGAAATTGAGCAACAAGTCATTTTCAAAGTCAAGAAACTGATCTATGTTGATTTCATCAGGGAATAAAAATATCCTACCTAGTTAGCTAGTGTCATCCTAATTAAGAAGAAGACTGGCCAAATTCGCATATGCGTTGATTTTAGGGACTTAAATAAGGCATGTCCTAAGGATAAATTTCCTCTTCCTATACCAAAATTAGTGGTGGGAATCACCTCATCTCATGTTGTCTTCTCTTTCATGGATGGGTCATCTCGCTATAACCAAATCAAGATATCTCCTGAAGATGAAAGAAACACTACTTTTTAAACCCCGATTGAAATCTTCTATTATAGGGTCATGCTTTTCAGCCTTAAAAGTGCTGGTGCTACATACCAATGGGCCATGACTCAGATCTTCAATGAACTCATCCATCATCAGGTTGAGTGTTATGTTGATGATCTACTAGTCAAGATCAGAGAAAAGGAAGACCACCTCTTTGACTTGAAAGTAGTTTTTGAATGGTTAAGATAATATAACCTCAAAATGAATCCCTTGGGCATTCAGAGTAGCTTCAGGAAAATAGATCTAGAAAAGATTAAAGCTATCTTAGAAATGCCACCTCCTAAGAGTTCAACTCACCTCAGATCCTTCCAAGGATGGTTGGCGTATCTAAGATGCTTTATCTCTAACCTATCAGGGAGATGCAAGCTATTTTTAGCACTTATCAAAAAGGATGCCAAGTTCAACTGGGATTACAAGTGTTAGCATGCCTTTGAAGACATCAAGCAGTATTTGGTGAAGCCACCAATTCTAGCAGCCCCTATCCCAGGTAGGCCACTCATCCTCTACACTGCTGCATTGGATGACTCTCTCAGCACACTGCTAACCCAAGCCAACAATGAAGGGAAGGAGAGCGCTCTCTACTACCTCAGTCGTTGTTTGATTCTTGTTGAAGCTAACTATCCACCTATTGAGAAACATTGCCTAGCTTTGATATTTGATTCCCAAATGCTACGGCACTACGTGCTTTCTCATAAGGTGAACTTGATCTCTAGAACAAATCCATTACAGTACCTCATGACATGGCCAATGTTATCCGGATGTTTGGCATGCTGGTCCATGATTTTCTTGCAGTTCTACATCACATTC
The DNA here is from genome assembly GCA_021442155.1 of Cymbidium sinense. NCBI lineage: Eukaryota > Viridiplantae > Streptophyta > Magnoliopsida > Asparagales > Orchidaceae > Cymbidium > Cymbidium sinense. Next base: position 39,336,167 of record CM038219.1, read on the forward strand.
GTACCCCTCCGTGTGGTAAAAAGATAGGCACTAGCGGATTTTCTAGCAATGCACCCACTTCCTGTTGATTCTCTGCTTAGTGACGATCTCCCTGATGAACAAATCATGAACTTAGGGGAGGCCAACAACACCGATGGGAGATGTATTTTGATGGTGCAGCTTCTTTTCTTAAAGGGGAAGTACCATGATCTATTCTCTTAGGAAAGGTAGGGGTAGGAATAGTTCTCCTAACTCCAGACCACGATGTGATGAGATTCTCATACTATTTTTTCAACCCCTACACCAACAATGAAGCTGAGTATGAGGCTTTGATTTTGGTCTAGAGTTAGCCATCACTATCAGTGTCAAGAGCATCAACATCTTTGGGGATTCTTAGTTGGTCATCAACTAGATTGCCGGGTCTACTAGGTTCTCAAACCCAAGCTTCGTCATTACTATGAGTATACCATGAAGTTGTTGGCCCAAATTCCTGAAGTCACCATCTACAAGGTTCCCCGAGAAGAGAACACAGTAGCAAATACTTTGGCCAAACGTGTCAAAGAATTGGCATGTCTGGAAGATGAGTCCATTTCAATAAGGGTCCAAAAAACACAAGTCATATCCCTTATTGATGTTGAACTCATCGAGAGGCTTTCTCTTGAAGGGGAGGTTACCATTGCCTATATGGACAAGGAGCTAGATTGGAGGAAACCGTTCATAGATTATTTGAACACTGGCAAACTACCTCAAGAAAAGTCACAAGCCCATCACGTGAAACAAAGAGCTCTCTTCTATGCTCTTATCGATGGCACCCTATACCGACGGTCCTTTGACCAAATGTGGTTTCAATGGTTAGAAAAATATGAAGCCCATGGAATTGAACTGAGGTACATTCAGGTCTATGAGAGCACATCAATCCGGTCCTAAGATGAAGATGAAGATCAAGCGAATTGAATACTACTGGCCTTCGATGATTACAGACTACATGGATGCAGCTAGGAGATGCCATCAATGTCAGTACACGATGTGGTCCTCTACCAACCACCCAATATTCTACACCCTATATTGGCCTCATGGTCATTTGAGTGTTGGGGTACCTACATTGTAGGTCCGATCGATCCTCCTTCTTCCAAGGGGCATCGGTTCATCTTAGCTGCCACCGACTACTTTTCTAACTAGGCTGAAATCCCACTCAGAGAAGTCACAACTCATCATGTGCTTTAGTTTTTTAGGAATCATATCGTATATAGGTTTAGGGTGCCTTAACAATTATATCCGTAATGGTACTACATTCAAAAGCACGAAGATCAATAGCTTCGCTAGAAGACATGGTATAGATTTGAGATACTCCACCATCTACTACCCCAAGAAAATGGCTTAGAAGAAGCATTCAACAAAACTCCCATCCAGATATTGAAGAAAACTCTTGATGATAACAAATGATAGTGGAATGAGCAGTTAGTTGAAGCCTTGTGGGCCAACCACACATACGGAACTCCAACTCAGTCTACCCCATTTTCCTTAGTGTATGGGTCTGAAGCTGTTCTACCTTTAGAAGTTCAACTCCCATCACTAAAGATAGCATTGGGTAGCAAGATCACTACAGAGCAAAATGTAAAGTTGCAATTAGAAGAGCTTGAAGGTTTGGAGGAGAGTCTCCTATGGGCATGCCAAAACCTTGAGTTACACAAAGCCAAAATGATTCAAGCTCACAACAAGCTGGTTTGCCTTAGGTCTTTCTGAGTAGGAGAACTTGTGTTAGTCCTAAGGAGACCAATTATTGCCCATAGAAAGATGGAAGGCAAGTTTGAACCCACTTGGGAAGGCCCTTATGTCATAGAGAAGGCATGCCAAGGAGGATGTTATTAGCTTATTGATTGTAAAGGGGAACACCCGATGCTTCCAATTAATGGGCTCTACCTAAGGAAATATTACCCATGAAATAAATTATGTTTGAAAATAATCATTAATAAATAAAAAGAAAATTTGATTCTATTCATCAAATCTTCTCTTCTTTCGAAGTATTGTTTGCTTGTCTTGTGAATCCGCCATGATGTGTCTAGAGTGGGTGTAAGAGTCCCCTAGTGGCATCCTATCCCTCTTACACAACACAAACACAATCTCCCAATGCTATTAGAATATGTGTTAAAGAACCCGAGAGGCATCCTATTTTGATTAGCATAATTAAGTTAGATGTGAGAGAACCTAAGCGGCATCATTTCTTAGTGGGAATCCTTTTTACCATCTATGGCATCATTTCAACAAACCCCTAGTGTGTTTAAGGTAGGTGTAAGAGTCCCCCAGAGGCATCCTATTCCTTTTAACACATGCACAAAAATAAACACAAATCTTTTGTCTCAAGCTATCTTGATGTGGGAGCAAGCCCCATGGCACTCACTCATTAGCTGCTCTAGGTCGGGTCTACATGCTACCTTGCTAGTATGTCACCCCAATGGCCATTTTTTTGGAAGATGTGAGTCCCTGAGCTTTCATCCTAACTTGACCATTGCAAACCAATGAGCTCCTTATTAGTATGGTAGTCTTCACTACCCAGCCAGTAAGCTATCCCATGTTGACTTTGTTTAAGAAGATGTGAGTTCCCATGCTTTCTTCTTGAATTAGCCATCATGCTATAACTAGGTTGAGTATACTTGACATTTAGGATAAGTCCCGCAGAGGCTCCTTTCTGCTTGACTGCTTTTGAGTTGATATAAGTCCTCCAGTGGCATTCACTCAAGTGGTCTAGGTCGGATAACACTGTCGAGACAGATTATCCCCAATCGTTCGTATATAGGATATGAGTCCCCGAGCTTTCTTTCTTAGGATAATTATTGCAAATTGATGGGAGGTTGGTTGATGTTTGCTATGCTGACAGCGACTCACCTGGTGATTATACCACTCTTGGTAGATGTGAGTCCTCGTGCTTTGTCCTTTAGTTGGACAATGAATACCTATTGGATATATGACTAGCCATGTCATTTTCTCCAAGGTGTTGGATTAAGTCCTTAGCAGCCCCATCCCCTACGGGCACTCTATTAGATCACGTCCTTTGCGACCCCATTTAGACACTACTTGGGTTAGTTTTGGATTGGACAGTTCTCCTTTCCTAGTAGCCACCCCTGTGGTTAGAGATTCTCCCTTGGTTCAGTAAATTTGAGATAGGTCTAGACTAATATGAGCTCCATCTCAATTTGATCCCTCACAAACAAATAGGGTCAACAATAAAATAAACTAAATAAACAAACAAACAAAATATCTGCTTGTGGATTAGGAATTCAAGCCTCGAAAGGGCCCCTTTTCCCAAGCAGTCATCCTATCTTTAGGGTAGTGTCAGCAGAACTCCCTATAGGAATTGCGACTACGTTGAGATAAGTCCCGGTTGCACTCACTCCCGAGTCTTAGAGTTCAATCTATTTTTCAGGTTACCCTGTCATTCGCTTTGGAAGATATAAGGCTATGACGCATTCTTTCTAGCATGATTATTAAAGCGGCAGTAGGTTGGCTTGATTTATTGCCCAAACCAACCGATCACCCTAGTGGTCTTTTCTAGTGGAAGATGTGAGTCCATGAGCTTTCTTCCCTTCAATTGATCATTGTAAACCGAAAGGCACTCCCTTGGTTGAATAGCTCTCCCTTTGACTGGGAAGCTACTCCCTTCGGTTCAGTAAACTTGAGATAGGTCTAGGCTAATATGAGCTTCTTCTCAGTGTGATCCATTGCAAACCAATGAAATCCATCAAAATAAATAAATCAAAAAAATAAAATTAATCTTGACTATCCTTGAGTTGATCTAAGTCCCCCAGTAGCATTCACTCAATAATCAACCCTAGGTTGGGTTCAATCTGTTGTCTTGCCAATAGATCACCCTAGTGGTCTCTGATTTGGAGGAGGTAAGTCTACTATGCTTTCTTCCTAGTACAGTTGCTACATACCGAAAGGCATTCCATTGGTTGGCTAGTCCTACTATGTGTTTAGTAGACTACCCCTTTGGATTGGTAAAACTGAGTTAGGTCTTGGCCTTCGTGGCTCTTACTCAGTGTAGTCCATCGCAAAAAAATAGGGTTCATCTCAAAATTCAAACCTAACAAAAATTAAAACAAATTCAACCCTCTTCCCTAGTGGAAATTTCTCCTCAATGAGACTCAAATCAAATCAAACCTTTCATCCTCTTGTGGATGACTTGAACTTGCTTCCCTAGTGGAAGGTTCACACTCTATCCCTTAGTGGATTCCTCTTCTCTCTTATGTCTTGGACATAAGTAGAGCCACATTGCACTAAGCTATGGATTCTTTCTACACCTTGGGTTAGGGATAGATTGTTTCTGTTAGTTCTTGTTATCTCTCGGTGTTGTTGATCGTTTCGGTCAACACCAATACGTGTGGTGTTCCTTGTCAGTCACACCACACCTATTGAGCACCCTTTGTTGACCTCATTTTTAGAATGAGCTCTCAACCCCTCCATATTAGACATAGGACTTCTCTTAGACTTTAAGAGTTCCTTTGTCTTAAGACACATCTAGTGATTAGGTGGACACTCAACCTAGCCCTAGAGACTTAGAAGAGTTTGCCATAGGAGTAGGTCATGCCTTAGGGGTGTTAGGAAAATTTTCCAACCCTTAGCTTGAACCATTCCTCACTATCCATCCTTCAAGTCAAACTCCAAATCAATCTTATTTGATTTTCTCCAAACTCAAATTAACTCCATGTGATTGAAATCCATGATTGAAACCAAATTCAAAATTTGAAACTCTAAACTCAAAATCTTTTCTAAGTCCTTAATCTTCTTTTAAGGACTTAGCCTAAATCAAATCTAAAACCAATTCGAACCCTCAAGATTTTCTCATAATTCATTTATATTTTTATTTATATTCACATATATAAATGAAATATAAATTCAAACCAACCAAACAAAACTCAAAATTCAAAATTCAATTCATGAAATTTCCTAAGTCCCTTAAGTTTTCTTTTTAATAGACTTAGCCTAAATCATGATTAAACCAATTCAAACTCAAGGGATTATCTCATAATTCATTTATATTATCATTTATATTCACATATATAAATAAAATATAAATTCAAACCAATCAAACTAAACTTAAAATTCAAAATCAATTCATGAGTTTTTTTAAGTCCTTTAAGTCTTCCTTCATGGACTTAGCCAAAATCAAATCTAAATCAACTCAAATTCATAGGATTTTCTCATAACTCATTTATATTTACATTTATATTCATATATATAAATGAAACATATATATAAATCAATCAAACCAGAATCCAAAATTCAAATCCCTACACCAAAATTTTCCTAAGTCCTTTTAATCCCTTTTAATGGACTTAGCCTAAATCATGATCAAATCAATTCAAATTCATGGGATTTTCTCATAATTCATTTATATTCTCATTTATATTCACATATATAAATAAATTTAAATATAAATCAATCAAACCAAATTCAAAATTTAGCCAAACTCCAAAAATTCTAAGTCCTTTAAATTCCTTTTAATGGACTTAGCCTAAATCATGATCAAATCACTTCAAATCCTTTAAATTTTCTCATGATCCATTTATATTCTCATTTATATTCACATATATAAATGAAATATAAATTCAAACAATCAAAACCAATTCCAAAATCAAACTCAAATCCACTCAAAATCAACCTAAGCCTTTCAAGTCAAAATCTTGAACTTAGCCAAATAAACTTCAAATCAAGCCAAACCTTGATTTTCTTCATGATTCAATCAACCTACAATCATGAATCCAAATATAATACAAATTTCAATCTAAACCAAAATCCAATTCAAAATCAAACCCCAAATCCATTCATATTCTTCCTTTGAATATGAAATTGTCAAATGGATCAAAACCCATTTGACTTCAAACCACTTACAAATATTTATATTTTAAATCATAAGTCCACAGTTCAATCAAATCAAGCTTTGACCAAGCCATTTGACATAAAGTGATCTAAAGTTCCGTTATGAGCCAAATTACAATCCTAACCAAATTGGATTGAATCAAACTCACCTATTCCTCTCATCATGATCAACAATCATCATGAGAAGATCAATCAATCAAATTGGGTCAAACCAAGTCAAACCTAAGGGTTGACCAAGTCAACACTTAGCCAAAATAAAACCTAACATAATCAAAATCCACCATTGGCCAAATTGATTGAAACCACTGATCTAAGTTCATTCATGAACTATGTTTGAACTTGACCAAGTCAACATTTGAGCCTAACCTAGCCCAATTGGCCACTTGACCCAAGTTGACCCAGCTTGACCTAAATGGTCAAAATATGTCAAAACTTGATCTAAGCCAAATTGATTGAAACCAATGGGTCAAGTTCATTCCAAATCACTTGTTGAACTTAACCAAACCCTCAATTGGTCAACTAGAAGCCCAATTGACCTTGAATCCAACTTGACCTAAAGGGGACATGTTGAGCCAAATTCAAATTTAACCAAAATTGATTGGAAATAAAGATACCAAACCACTTCATATGACTAACCAAACCTAAACCTACCCATGACCTAACTCAAATAGGTCAAATGGGTCAAATTGGTCAACTTGACCCATTTGACCTAAATGAAGTCATATGAGCCAAATTCATAACTAAACCAAATTGAATCAAACCAAAGCCACCAAACATTTCAAATAGTCATATGAACTTGACGCAACCCTTAGTTTGACCCAATTTGATCAATTGGTCAACTTGACCGAAGTTGACCCATTTTGACCTAAATGGGTCAACATGAGCCAAACCATATCAAATGAACTCCAAATCCAATGAAACTTGGCCAAACCTATTTTCTCCACATTCCCAACATATTCACATTCAAAAATCAATAAAATGACCATTCTACCCCTAGGCCATTAAACAATTTTTATCAAATCCATGGGAATTTGGTCAAGCCCTCTTCATATCAACTTGATACTTTCCTAATAGGTCAAGTAGACCCAATGGAGAGTGGTGCACCCAACCCAATGGGTTTGGGATAGTCCAAATAGACCCAAGGCCAAAGCGACTAGCTCAAATTGGCCAATTCAAACCTCCACTTGATTTGAAGCACATGGGAGGTTACCAATCCACTCTAATGTGCCAACTCAAAAAAACAAAACCCTTTCCATATGGTCAATTGGATCAAAATGGCAGAAGCTTTGGTGGTCCAATTGCCTGGGAGATATACTCCCCAATTCCATTTTAATTCACCACCCTCATTGTCGATTGAGTAGAGAGAGTGTTATGAGCCATGAGTGCATTCTAGCTTCTAGAGGGATTAAAATCAAGCTTTCTCATTTTCTTCCTTAGAAATAGGGAGCTCTCTCATTTCAACTTCTTCCACACTTCCAATTCTCTTTGCACACTCCTCGGGGATCAAATTGAGTGCACCCAAGCATTTAAGTTCCCAAAGCAAGGAGGAGTTTGATCACAATGAAGAAGAGGAGGAGGGGTCCATAGAGATCACTCAACCCCAGGCTTCTTTCACAGGCTTCATCTCCACTAGGAAGCTACCTCAAATCGAGCTGGTGATCACCTGTGAGGTATGAATTTTTGACCACTACTCAGAGGTGTTGGTCTTTTGTGAAAGAAATTGTCATGGCATGAAATTCCACCGTTGGATGTGCTTGTCATTTATAGATGGTGTGGGTAAAATCCACAATGATGAGCTGATCTTCCTTAGATCATGGATGGTCTCCATTGATCCTTAGGGGAAGAACTGGGGTCTCATCCATCCAGCATTTTGGATGGATGAGGTAGATTAAAACATGTTTATAAATCAATTTATCCTTTTAAAACTATGGGTGATCCGGTCGTTTGATCTTGATCGAATGGAGGATCAAAAGATCCGCCACCACGCCACCTTGATGCAACGTTTAAGTGGATGGCTCACGGTGCGATGTAAAGCTCTTGCCACCATGCGTCTGTGAGCTAAGGAGGATTAATTAGGTTTTAATTAATTTATTAATCCTCTCTAAAATTCATATCTCTCTAAAAAATTAGAAAAAATATGAGGTAAATTTCTATGGAAGATAATTCAACTAGAATATTTTAAAATTAATTTTAATGGATTTTGAGTTATATTTTTCTGATTTTGGGTTTTAAAATTATTTTTGTTAATTAATTAATCTTTGATTAATCCCAAACTTCTTGGTATGTTTTGGAGGGACATGTCTCTCCCTAATTTTCTTGGGATTTATTGAGTGGCTTAATTGGGGAATTGCAAATACATTTCCTAATTACTCAATTATAATTAAGGATAATTGATTAGTATTTTAATCCTCATTGAAGTTGATTAAGGTTAGATAGTAGAGGAGGAATAATTTTGGTATTTCCTAAGCTATTCCCTAAACCCCTTTTCTTTCCTTAATCTCTCTTAATTAGGGGTTAATTCATTAATTATCTCTTAATTAATTTTAAAAATTCTAAAAAACTTAATTAATCTACTTTGGGTAGATGCTTGGGTGTTCAAGAGCCTAAGTTCAATTAAGAAATCAAAACTCAACTCATATGTGTGAGGTGTTTTGAAATTACTTAAGTTAAACCCCTTAGCTTAATTAACCATTAATCATGAGCCAAATTGCATTAGGCCTTTTCTTCTTAGGTGCATTGCAAATTTAAATTCTTGTGAGTTTTATGTCATCTCATTGGCTCATAATTACTTGGTTAACTATGCTAAGGTGGTGTATGTAAGGGTTAATTAATTTGCTTAATTCATACCTTAACTTAATCAAAATATAAAATAAATCTAATCATCTAAAAATTACACAAAAATGTCAAACATAGATGGGAATGGGATAGGAATAGCAAACTCAACTCACATTTTTAAAATTAAATCAAAATCAAACAAAAATCACATTGAATAAACTTTGATTTATTTTAAGCTTTCTTATTTCATAAGATTGTCTTTAGGATTAATTAAAGTGAATGTGTTTACATGCTTTCATTACTTTGATTCTTTCCCCAACATGTTAAATATGTATATCATGTGGCTTCATGCATCCATACTTTTCAAATTTTAAATTTACAATGAAAATGTTTACTTTATTTCAAATTTGCATGTGTTGGCTAAAGTAACAATATGAGTGGCTATTATCACTATTAAATTCAAATTATTTTCAAAAATACATAAATCAATTATCAAAGATGAAAGTGTACTACTTATATTTTAATTATAAGCTTGCATGTAAGTAAGAATAAAGATGTGCTTAGTATAGGTTTTCCTTCCTTTCTCTTTTAGTATAGTTTTGAATAGGATTTAGTAAGATGTATGGTTCATTTGAAAAGAACCTAACACATGCCTAATTCATATCTATTCATTCTATATGCTATCACTTAAGAAGGTTACTATACTTCACATAAATTACATAAACAAAACAAATCAACTAATACAAACTTTTGCATTCTTTTTTCCATTCATTTCTTTTGTACACATGTTTGTATTTAAGGAAAGTGGTATATTAGTATGGACAACCCTGAGGTTGCGAGGCTTCAAGTAGGCCTAAGTAGGTCTTGTACTTTACACCTCTAGTTAATAATGGCGTTGTACTCACTTATGCCTTTCTTATTTTCATGTGTGCATGTTGAAAATTGGATAAGAAACCCTTTTCTACTTAATGAAAATCATGCATAAACTTCAAATTTCTTAAATGAATTACTTAGCATGCATCATAAAGTGTGTTAAACATTCTCATTTGTATGTATAGATGGGATTTATTCATATGCATGTTATACATGTTGGGAAAGAAATGAAGTGATGTTTTTATGAATTTGGTTCATTTTATTTAATCTTAAAATTCCTTTCTTTTTTAATGGGTTTGTTTAGAGTTCATCTAAACTTAGAATTAATTAAAATAATTAATCAAAACATTCACTAAACAAAGCTCAAAATATGAATCTACTTTAGAAATTACTTAGGTTAGGGAAGGAAAGAGAAGTTCTCTTTTCTTTCCCTCTCTTCGTAACTTAGTAATTAATTCTAGGATTCATTTGAACATAATCAAAACATGAAATAAAATCAACCCAAAATAATTAAATCACTTAAATGAAACCCTCCTCTAAGTTGAACATGCTTCACACTTAGAAAATTCTAACAGCCATAGCTAAGCATACCACAAAGCACACACATTAGCTAAGTCACCACTTCTAGCTTTAGGTTAGGGGCATGGTTTGATGTTTATTTTATTTGTGATATATGTTTTAGATTGGATGTTAGGATGTATGTGGTAGAATGAATGGTAGGGATCTTAGTCTAACATTATTTTTTTTTGAGGGGATTCTTAAGAGGCTGTAATAAAATATAAATGCTTTTGCTTGCAGTGCTTATACCCTAAGCATAATCCAATAGGCAGTGGACTTAGTCACCCATGTGTGGGGTGATAAGTCCAATATACATGCTTGTATTTGGTGGTTTGTTTAGCTAACCTTTATTTTGTAGGTGTTAGTTAGATTTACTTTTCCTTTTCATGTAAATTTTGCAATTAAGATTTTGGAATGATTGTTATGGGGATTAGGATGAGCATTGGTCATAAGATCCTATCTTATGCACCATGTGAATCCTTGGAGCATCCACCTTCAACCATCAAAGAAGGAACCAAAGAAGAAAGAAGAAAGAAGAAAGAAGAAAAGAAGAAGAAGAAATGAAGCTTGAAGACCCCATAATAATAAATTCTTGCTTAATTGTATTTAATTCATTTGTAATCTAGGTTGTATAAGGGTAGAGCTTGGCTACCCAATTATTTTGTGTTTGCGGTGCGACCACATGGCCTCTTATTCTTTTGGATTAGTTTTATAAATTGATTGATGATTTGTTTAGCTTTTGCATTAAGTGACATATTTTTCCTAATTTCTTACTTGCTTTATGTATGGCCTGGATGTGGATTAGACTCTTAGGGAAAATAAATCTTTTACCAAATCTGACAACTCAAAATTAAAAATAAAGAACTCATAACCTCTCCTAAAGCTTAGGTTTAAAATCAAGATAAAAGAATTAGTAACCCCTTAGCTGGATGAGTATTCCTTTTACAATATCATATAAAAATGCATCTTATTTCACTCTTGATTGGAGGGTGTCTACCTTTTCCAGAGAAACTTGACCTTTGAGAGCCATGGTGGAAACACACCTCCTCTCTTCTCGCTGATTTTGGCCAATAACTTTATTTTTCATGCATTGGGCATATGAATCTTATTATCTTAAGTCAAAATAATTGTCAAAAAATGAAAATAAAATGAAATTTAAATTGTATTAGATTTAGATCATTTGAAGCATGCCCTTACATGATCTAGTCTCTTTAAGAAGTGAGTTTAAGGACTTAGTCTCTTTCTAAATAAATAATAGCCTAACTATCTTGCATAAGCATAAGACTTGTCTACATGTATTTAAAATTATAGGAGGATTAGTTGGTCCAGGCAGTTGTAAGTCCAAGTAGTTGGGTGGTTTGTCCTCTCTTATGGAGGCAAACCAATTACCCATTTCACCTTAAATTTTGATTATCCTTTCGACCCTTGCCAAATCTTTCTAGATTTAGGTTTTGAGGTTGCTTCTCCCCTTTGTGGATCATAAACATAATTCCTCACCTCTTAATCATTTCCATAATCTTATGTTATAAAATCATAAGTCCTAATATTCTAATGAAAAATTCAACTCAAACAAATTAAATTAATTTTAAAAATGTAAAACCCAACCATAGGATAGTTTAAGATACTTGTTAGGTTCCCTAGCATCGTGGGCATCTCCTACTTATCTTTCTTTTGGCTTCGATAATAACTCCCTCTCTTTGATCAATCCCATTTGATCTTCAAAAAAAATGAACTAATCGATTGATAGTCCTTTCCTATTGAAATCTTTGAAGACAATGATCATTTACCTTAATCGAGAGTATTCCTAAGGGATCCCGCCCCTTAGGATGTAATTAACTATGGGGGCTTGCCCCTATAGGGAACTTAATTAACTCTATTTAAAATAAATCTTGCTTTACTTTTCTATGTAAAGTAGGGGAAGAGTCTTTGGTACATATGTAGACTCATTGTCCTTAGGAGTCCTTACTGAGGTGATTAGGTCCATTAAAAGGTAATGACTTCTATTTTTTGAGATAGTACACTATTCCTTGGTGACGTACCCGATCACCTGAATAAGCACATCTGTGGATCTACGTGGCATCCTAAAAGATGAATTTTTATATTCTTGCTTTCACCCATAAGATGGAAGGCGACCATATATAGAAATTTTTCTACCCCAAGGTAGCTACAATGGTAGACTAGAAATTGGACTCGATTGTGCTTACCTGCTATCCCAAGCTGGCACATGCTACTACTATTGCTGAGCTCCTCCTTTCCCTAAGTTGGCTCTAGCAACTTGCAAACCTTCTTTGATGTTGGAGGTTTGAGCTGGCTCAGGCACCTACAAGAAAAGTTTCTTGACCTTTAATACAATTTTCTTAGAGGTTTTGGATAAGGAAATATCTCAACCTTCTTTAGTTTTGGAAGGATCGCAAGTATCCCCAAGGATTACCCTAATGGAATTAGATGGTTGTTCCACAAGGTATTCCTTCGGGATGACTATAAGGTCTTGAAGCTATGTTCAAGCCAATCCTTAAATGAGACGCAATTCCAAAACATGACCTAGATACATGGTAGGGGCAAAGTTAGATGGTTGCTTTTGCCCACTCTCTCTAGTCTCCTAGGTCAAAGAAAATTCTTTAAGATATTCTTAAAGAACTTCCGACCTTAAATTAAAGGCTTGTTAAGTTTATCCAAGAGTAGGTGGACCATACATCCTATGTGTATCTATGATGATGTGGCTAAGGAGGAGGTGGTGTAGGCCATGGAAGCTGCTATGGTGACCAATAGGGTTGCCTTGGTGGTGGTAGAAGAGGTGGAAGCGACGGCTGTGGAGCATGAGGTCTCTCAAAATGCTCTATGGCCGGTTCGCTATAACCTAGAGAGAGGATGGAATGGGTTCGCTATAACCAACGGGGAAACCATCATGGGCAGGTCCTCTATAACTGACCAGGTAGTTGCCTCCATCTCCCTAGTGATGCGGGTGTGGTACCACTTTATCATGTGGTTCTTGTTTCTCCTTTAGGTTTTGGTAGGGCGAGCAGAGTAAGAACTTGACCCAACCTCAAAAGCAGAGGAGACAATCTTTGGGATCAGTGGAGCCTTCCACTTGGAAGGTGTTTGAGTGCAGCCCCCTAACTGCATCACAGGGAACCACGGGCATAGGCATTGGTACAACATCTCTAACCGACACAACCTTTCTTTCATCGAGGAACCTCACAGATGTCAACTTGAATGATTTGATCCTGCCCGGCCACTATGCTCCTGCTAATAGTCATGAGGGGAGTGCCCTCACATGTAATCCAAGCCCCCTCAAAACCTCATCCAAAGTAGATGAGGTGGGCGTAGTCAAAGAGGGGAAGATTGGCTTGATCCAAGGCCAAATCCATCATGCAAGGAAAGGTAAACAAATATCTCTATGCATACTATTAACCTAAATCAATCAGAATCACCGACGAATGAAAGTCTGCAATGTTGAAACTAAACTTGAATCAGATTCTCTTGCTTTGTTGATTTTGAATTTGAATTTAAATTTGAACCCATACTCAACATCTTGAAAGTGTTAAGTTTAGCTCAAATGATTTATAGTATATTTTGAGATTTGATTGGAAAGAGAAATTTTTGGGATGTAGAATCCACTTTCAACAAAATTGGATACGTTGAAAATGAGGTCAAATATTTTTGAAGTGATGCTTCCATAGGTTCATATTTGAATTCTGATTTTGATTTTGAGGACCCTTTATTTAACAAATTTGGGTATGTTAAAGTAAAGGGTCAATTTGATTTTTGATTTGAGATTTTTGGAATTTACTCTCTTAGCAAATATAAGTATGCTAGGTCAGGTGTTTGAAAATAATTTCTTATTTTTCTTTGTTTACTTTATTTTGTGAATCATTTATGATTTAAAAAATGAAATTCTCATTTAGTAAATTTGGGTATGCTAAATGAGGAAATTCAAGTGTGTTTTATTTTTTTTGGAAATTTTTGAAAATAGATTCTTAGCAAATTTGAGTATGCTAGAAAAATCCTAATGTGTTTCTTTTATTTTTTTAGAGATTTTGACTTTGAAAAATAGGATGCTAGAAAATTTTAGTATGCTAAGGAAATCCTAATGTGTTTCTTTTATTTTGGATTTTGATTGAAAATGGAGACTTCACTTTAGCAAATATGGTATGCTAAAATGTAACATCCATCCAACACATTTGAATGTATTGAATGGAAAGGCCAATCTTCAAATTTTAGGCTTTTAAAAACATGATCGTTGGAATTTTATTTTGAGAATGAAATCTTCATCAAAATGAATTGAGTGAAGAAGTTCATTTGTGCTTTTCAAAAATATGAGTGTTGGTTTTATTTTTGAAATGTTTCAACATGTAACAATTGTGGAAAATTGTTAGATGTAGTGAAAATATTTTATTAAGTGTATTTTGAAAAAGTGCTTTTGAAAAGCAAGACTTTTATGAAAGATTTATTTTACCTTTACTTTTATAATGAACCTTTCCTTACCATAAAGATGGTAAGGAGGAAGTCTTTGATCATTTTCTTTTTATTCAATTTTTATTTTCACCCATCGAAGAACCCAACGGGGGTTTTAAGCCAATACAAAGTGATGTCCTAAAACCTAAAGATGTTGGCTGGCTTAACTTAAGAATGAAATAAGCTAAGTACTAATGAAAAGAAAGTTATTCTTGGATTCACACAAAAGTATAAACCCACTATCAATACTTGGAGACAACATTCATTTACCAAAGATGGAGATAGGAACCATCCCCAGCAGAGTCGCTAGAAAAATCTATGGTGAAAATATTTTCTACATATCTCTATCTTCATCTATCCCCTTCCCTTTCAGAAAAGAAGGAAAATGAAATATATATATATATATATATATATATATATATATATATATATATATATATATATATATATATATATATATATATATATATATATATATATATATATATATATATATATATATATATATATACATCTTGTTGAGATGCCACGCAGATCCACAGATGTTCTTATTAGGGTGATCGAGTACGACATTGAGGAGAGGTGTACTATCTCAAAAGATAAAAGTCACCACCCTATAATGGGCTTGATCACCTCAATAAAGACTCCTGAGAACTATGGGTCTTCAAAATATACCAAAGATTCATCCCTTACTTTACATGGAAAAGTAAAGCAGGGTTTCTTTTAAATTGGGTTTGTTAAGTTCCTTATAGAGGCAAACCCCCATAGTTAATTACATCTGGAATATTCCTTAGAATACTCGACAAGGTAAATGATCATTATTTCCAAAGATTTCAAAAAGGTAGGACTATCAATTGATTGGTTTATTTTTAAAAAGCCAAGTGGGATCGATCAAGAAGAGGGAGTTCTTATCAAAGCTAAATGAAAATAAGTAAAGGATGCTTAAGATACTAGGAAGCCTAGAAAGCACCCTAGACTACCCTATGGCTGGGCTTTACATTTTTGAAATTGAATTAATGTGTTTGAGTTGAATTTTTATTAGAATACTAGGGCTTATGATTCCATGACATAATATCATGAAAATGCCTAAGAGGTGAAGATTTATGCTTATAACCCACAAAAGGGAGAAGCAACCTCAGAACCTAATTCTATGGAGCTTTAGCGAGGATCAAAAGCATGACCTAAATCTAAGGTGAAAATGGGTATTTAATTTATCTCCACAAGAGAGGTTAAACCACCTGACTATTGGACTTACAACTGCTTGGGGTGGCCACCAACTAACTCCTCCTACGATTTTAAAATATGTAGGTAAGTCATATGTTTATGCAAGAAAGCAAGGTTATTATTTCTTTAGAAAGAGGCAAAGTCCTTAAACACACTCCCTAAAGAAACTAGATCATGTAGGGCATGAATTCATGACTTGAATCTAATAAAAAATTTATATATATATATATATATATATATATATATATATATATATATATATATATATATATATATATACAATCATTTTACTTAGGCTATAGGATTATTTATGCCTAATGCATGAGAAATAAGATTATGGGCCAAAATCAGTAAGATAAGGAGGTGTGTTTCCACCATGGCTCTCACAGGTCAAGCCAAATTCTCTGGCAAAGATGGAAGCTCTTCAATCAAGAGTGAAACAATATGCTTTTATGCATGATGTTAGAAAAGAAAGTATACATCCAGCTAATGGGTTACTAATTCTTTTATCTTAATTTTTAGCCTAAGCTTTAGATGATGTTATGAGTTATTTATTTTTAGTTTGAATTGATTAGTTGGATAAAAAAATTATTTTCCTAAGAGCCTAATCATCATCCAGGCCATACATCAAGCAAGGAAGAAACTAGGAAAAGGATGTCATCTTAATGCACAAGCTAAACAAAACATCAAACAATTATAAAGCTAACACAAAAGAATAAAAGACCATTTGTGTCCGAGCACCACCGCCCAAACTAGAAAATAAACTGGGTAGCCGACCCTTATACAACTCGAATTACAAATGAATTAATTACAATAAAGCAAGGAATTCATGTTATGGGGTCTTCATTTCTTCTTTCTTCTTTCTTCTTTCTTCTTTTCGATTCCTTCTTTTGGATGGTTGGAATGTGGTTGCTCCAAAGGCTACATATGATACATAAGATGAAATCTTATCACAAATGCTCATCCTAATCCCCCATAACAATCATTCCAAAATCCTAATTATAAAAGTACATGAAAAGGAAAAGTAAGTCTAACTAACACCTGCAAAATAAAGTTTAGCTAAACAAACCATACAAATCCCAAGCATGTATATTGGACTTAGCACCCCACACATGGGTAACCAAGTCCACCTAGCCTATTGGATTATGGTTAGGGGTATAAGCACCTACACAGCAAAAGCATTTATATTTTTATTTATTATAGCACCACTTAAACACACATAAGATAATAATTTAGACACAAAATTCTACACCAGACATACACCCTAACATCCAGACTAAAATAAAATATCATAAAATAAAAGCAAACATCAAACCACACACTTCTCGAAATTAAAGATAGAAGTGGTGACTTAGCCTAATGTGTGTGCTTTAAATGATTTCTGTTGTTTGCTTAGCTATGGATTTAAGGTTTAGATTACCTAAGTATGAAAATGTTCAACTTAGTGGATGGTTTCAATTTAAGTCATTTAATTTTTTTTGGGGTTAATTTTATTTTATATTTTTTTATTTGGTTTAGGTGAATCCTATAATTAATTACTAAGTTGTAAAGAGAGGGAAAAGAGAAGAGATCTTCTCTTTCCTTCCCCACTCTAAGTAATTTCTAGAGTAGATTCATGTTTGATTTTTTTTTGGTGAATATTTTGTTATGTGTTTTAATTAATCCTAAGTTTAGAATACTCTAAACAAACATATTCAAAAATAAAGGCATTTTAAGATTAAGTAAAGTGAATTAATATCACAAAATACATCGCACTTCATTTCTTTTCCAACTTATATAACATGCATATGAATGAATCCTAAGCATATCTATACATACTAATAGAAATGTTTAGCACACCTTAATGATGAATGCTAAGTAGTGTTACTTAAGAAATTTTGGTTGCTTTATGATGCATGATTTTCATTAAATAGAAAAAGGGGTATTCTTTTATCCTTTATTCATATGAGCATGTGTATGTATGAAAGGCATAAGTGAGTACGACATCATTGCTAGCACTAGGGGTGTAACATACAAGACCTACTTAAAGCCTCGCAACCCCGGTGTTTTCCAGACTAATATACCAATTTTCTTAAATACATATGCATGTACAAAATAGATAAATGGAAAAAGAAAGATGCAAAGTTTTTTGTTTATTTAATTTTTGGTTTGTTTATGCAATTTATGTGTGTAAATGTAAAGATCCTTCTTAAGTTATAACATAGAAGAGGATAAGAGTAGATTTTAAGGAAGTGTTATATTATTTTAAAAGAATAATACACTTTGCAAATCTTATTCAAATCCATGTTAAGAGGAAAGAAAGGTAGCAAAGATAAGACACGTTTTTATATTCACATGCAAGCTTATAAATAAAGTATTAGCATACCTTTCAGTTTTGATATTTGATTTCTAAGTTTTGAAAATAATTTTTGAATTTAATAGTGATAATAGCCATTCATATTTTTACTTCAGCCAACCCATGCAATTTGACATAAAGAAAATATTTCATTTTTAATTTTGATATTTAAAGGGATGGATGCATCATTTTTATATGACATACACATTTAGCATGCTAGGAAAGAAATAAAGTGATGAAAGTAATGTAAATTCATTCACCCTAATTAATTTCTAAAGATAATCCTATGAAATATGAAAGTTCAAAGTGAATCAAAGTTTGTTTAATTTGATTTTTATTTTGAATTTGCTTTATGTTTGATTTAGGAAATGTGCAAGAATGTTTGTTGGTCCTAACCCATTTTCCCCCATATGTGAATTAATTTATTTTGTTCTTATGATCATTAGGTGATTTTTATATTTTGTTTAGGTTAAGGTGTGAATTAAGTGTGTTAATTATCCCTTACCTACACCACCTTAGCATACTTAACCAAATAATTATGATCCAATGGATGACATAAAATCACACAAGGAATTTAACTCAGCAATGCACCTAAGAAGAAAAGGGACCTAATGCAATTGGCTCATGATTAATGATTAATTAAGCTAAGGGGTTTTATTTAAGTAATTTCATAACATTTCCCACACATGTGAGTTGGATTTTTATTTCCTTAATGTACTTAGGTTATTGAACACCTAAGCACTTACCCAAGATGAATTAGTTAAGTTCAAAGGTTTTAGAATTTTATCAAATTAATTAGGTAAGTATTTAGTGGATTAATCCTTAATTAAATTTGGACTAAGAAAGAAAGAGGGAGTTTAAGAAATAGCTTAAGAAAAATATCCCAAAATTATTCGTTGAACCTTCTATTCATTTAAACAAACCTTAATTAACTCAATCAAGGGATTAAACCAGATTACACTTAATTAGCTTAATTACATTAAGAGAGTAATTAGGAATGAATCTAGCTTACCATAAATTTAATAAATCTCAAGAAAATTAAAGGTAAGTCATCCAAACACACATGAGAAGTTTGAGATTAATTAACGTAATAATTAGAGGGTAATTAGCCTAATTATGTTCTCAATAAAACCCAAATTCAAAAACTAATACTATTCAAAATCTATCAAAATTAATTTTATAATTTTCTACATTCAATTATCTTTCATATGCAATTTATTACATTTTTTTTTATTTTTCTATACTTAGATATAAATATTTGAAGTTTCCAGGATTTTTCCTTAATTAAATAGCCTAATTAAGTGGGTAATCTGTAGCCAATGGAGGTGCATGTGATTTTTGACATCATAATGGGATAGGCCACTTAAGTTGTCACTTCGTAGCGCCTGTTGACCTCATTTTTGAATGAGGTTAACATCAATTTGAAATCAATAATTAGGAATTCCTATTCTCAAATAGGAATCTCCTAATGCTTATGACACCTCACCTAGTGTCCTAAAAAAATTTATGAGTTTATTCTAACCCATTTGGTGTGGGCATGATCAATCCAAACTTTGAATTTGTTCAACTTAAAACCAAATTAAAATGAATGAAAAGATCCAGACCCATTTCATTTGAATCAAATTGATCATTTGAACTCATATGGAATCATACATAACCCATTTAAGCTAAATGGGTTAAAATTAAAGTAAAATCAACTCATAGTTTAATCAAATCATAATGCAATTGACCTATAATTGCATTATGGTTAAAGAATAAGTTAAATTGAATTACTTTTGGATGGCTGCCTTCATGATTTAATTCAAAGAAAGACATATATATATATATATATATATATATATATATATATATATATATATATATATATATATATATATATATATATATATCCTTTCCCATGCAACCTTACCTACTCCATGAGAATGAAAACAAAAGCCACCACTTAAGAGGATGACTACCTTCAATGGTAAAGAAGGCAATTAAGGCAAAGCTGCAAACCTCCAAGAGTTTGCCTTGATATTGGCCAACCAAAGAGGAGAGAAAGAAAAAAAAAAAAAAAAAGTGAAAAGAGGAAGATAAGGCTCTTGGCCATATAGGAAAACTAGCGGAGAGACTTCCCCGAGGAAAATTTAGCACACATACACCTTCACATATCAAAATTGAACCAAAATGAAATTTCCCTCCCCAAGTGTCCTTAATCACTACAAACCATCAAAACCAAAAAGAGAAATCAAGGGTTGGCCTAGGGAGCAATTCATAATGAATTAACCTAATTCCTTCGGCAAGCAAGTTTGATTCAAGCATTTAAAGCTTTAGAATCAATTGCAAGGCCAATCGTCCAATGAATCAAGGTATGCCATTATTGACCTCAAGCTTTTTCTTAAAAAATTTGGTTGTGGTCCGTTTAATAGGAAATACAATCTACAAATTAATCCAACCACATTGAAACATAGGATATTCATCCACGATCGACAATTGAAATCAATGATTTCATTGCCTATATCAAAAGATATTAGCAAAATACTATCAACGTCCTCGAATAATGAACGAGATGATCTCACGTCCGATCCATGTATTTGGACGGACGGTATCTAGGCAGATCAATTTACACCCTTTAGAAACACAAGATTGATCAGACCGTCGATCTTTGACGGACAACCGTAGCGATCGCATTTTAAACTATGACGCGGTGCCGTGGTGCCATGCATTAACCGTGTGTGCCACGTATGGATACACCATGCGCGCGTACACGCATATACCTGATGCCGCAGACCCCCACTTAAAAACCATTAAACTCTGTTAATTAATGGATTTTATTAATTTAAAAAACACATAAACTTTTAAAAATCATAAAAATCAAATATAAATCAGAAAATTACAAATAAAAGCTCTATGGATTTATCTTAATGAGAAGAATCCATAGAAAATAAAATCCCCAATTTTTATTGGGCAATTTTCCTTTAATTAAAAAACATTAAACCCTAACTATTCTCAAATTAATAATCAAATTAATTTGAAACTTTGGGGAAATAAAATTAAGCATAAAATACACCTTAGGTGAATTTTGGAGATTTAATTCTCAGAATTCAAGGGAAATTGAAATTTCATATGTGTAACCTTTTAATTAATTAAATTAAATAACATTTAATGAAATAATTAAGAAATGTTGATCTAACAACCTTAAATCAACATAATAAACATTAATGAGCATCATAATACTAATTAAACTAAATTAAACCTATCTGAACCTAATAATCCCTAAATTGACTTAATTAGATAATTAAATTAATTAAATAATTTAATTAAATAACCTGAACTTAATTAAGTCATAGTAAATCAACCAATTAATCAAAAATTATGAATAAACCCTCATTGAAAAGGTATTTAATGAAGAATAAGTGAAAAATAAAATCCCTTAATGAATCTTAATAAATTAGGCTTAATTTAAATTTTAATAAAATAATTAAAACACTAATTACACCCTAATTATATCACTAATAAAGCTGAAACTTTAGGGATATAAAATTGGCATATAACCCTACTTGCTAGAAATATTTCAAGTCTAATTGATCTCTTGATTAGGAGTTCTTAAATTTTTCTAAATCTTTAGATAAATGTTAATCAAATATTAGGCTAAGGAAATTATTTAATCTATTAAATTAAATGGTAATTCAAATCAATTTTAACCAAACATCGCAAAACTATTAAGGAACTTCTCTAAATTTCTTAAGTCAATTAAAGTGATCAAATTCAATCTTAGGATAATGAAATAAAACCTTAACCTAATAAAATTATTAATTAACTTAAACCTTAAATTTTGAATTAATAAAATTTAATAAAATCATTCATCGCTAATGAATTTAAAATGAATCTAAAACTTAGGTCAATTAAATCATATCAAATAATTAACCTAAGTACTTTAGGTTACACCTAATCTATAAAAACACCTAAAATATTAATTCATATTAATGAACTAAAACTTTAAGCTTACAAATCCATAATTTAATAACTTAAGTTAAATTGAATAAAATCAAACTCTTTAAATTAACATAAGCCAAATCAAATGAAACCCACAAAGCTTAATTCAAAATGAAACAAATCAAATAGATTAAATCAAATAAAGCAATTCAAACAAATGAAATAACATAAAGCTAATCCAAACATAAATAACATCAAAAAGATTAATTAAGATACCTAGGGATCTTAGTAAGACTTTTGGAAACCTCATTAGGATTTAGGATGTGGAATAAAGTGAGTTTCACTTAAAAATAAAATTCATTCTGTTTCTCATTCTTGAAAACTTAAATATTACTTTAACCAAATAAAATGAACATAAGAAAGAAAATTAAATCAGTAAACCATTTGAATTGAAACCAACCAATGGTAAAAATTAAACAAATTCAAACTTCCAATTTAAACTTGAACTTAAAGGAGCCTAGCAAAGCCTTGCCACACAAAACCCTCTTTTACACACACTAGATTACTTAGGTCATGGACTCTAGATCTAGGTTAGATCATTCTGTGATTTTCTTTTAATCTTCTATGATATGTTGTATTATTTTTCACATGTCTGTGTGGTGTATTGCTTTAAACTGAATGCCTAGGCTTGTTTGTTGTTAGATTGGATGTTTGGGCATTCTTTCTAGATTTAACACTATTTTCTGCATGGGACTATGTTAAAGGGATTTCTGTAATAAATAAATCATAAAATTGTTATTTGCTTGTAGGTGCTGAAAATCTCTTAACATAGTCCATAGGACAGGTGGGGCTTGGCAAACAACTAATGCTAAGCCCGTATGTTTGTGAAATATAAACTACTTTGTGTGTTGTGAGTATTTCCTAACATCTATTTTGCAGGGCTTAGGATTTTTTTTTTTGAATTTTAAATGTAAATTTGAGCTTAGAATTAGGTTAGGATCTATGGGGTCTAGGATTAACATGAGCTAACCCAACCAGGAGATGGTGCGGTGGTCCCCTGTGGAGCCCGATGGATGTCCCTGAAGAAGGAGACTTTCCTGAAGAAGACCCATAGATCTAAACTTGTAGTTCTAGGTCGAGTATAAGGGCGCGTAACTCTACCCATTTTCTTTCCGGGGTGTACAAGAAATTCTACGCATCTTTTTCTTATATAATTTAATTTGGTTTGATTTATTTTGGGTGCATTATAAAAATAGCATGCTTTTCTTAGGTTTCTTTCTATGTTATGTTGTGTTATGATGAATGCCTGGATGTAAGCTCATAGAATAAATTAAATTTTCTATCCAATTAAATCAATCGAAATATAAAAATAAATATAACTCATAATCTTCATATAAAAGCCTAGGCATTAAAGCAAGATAAAATATATAGAACCCCTTAGCTGGATGTTTTAACATCATGCATAATCATATTGTTTTACTCTTGATTAATGAAGGACTTCCATCCTTACCAGAGAACGGGCTTGACCTTTGAGTGTCTATGATGGAAGTACACCTTCTTCTATTCTGATTTGGCCCATATCCTTTTTCTAATTACATGCATTAGGCATAAATTGTATTCCTATGGCCTAAAATGAATATTGAGTCCAAAATTTATAACAATCTAAAAAATATGCATTAGGTAGGTGCTACTTCATACCCTACATGATCTTAAGGGTTAGGGAGTGAGTCTAAGTTCATAGATTCTTTTCCTAAGAAAACAATAGCCCACCCATCTTGCACTCATATGACTTAGCTTCATGAATTTAAAATGCGCATAGGTGATATTAGCTGGCAGCCTTCTCCATGTAGGTTGTAAATCCATAAGAGTCAGGGATATGTTAGTTCCCTCAAGTGAGGAGAATGGCCAATGATTCCTAAGGATAAAACTAGGTCGAGCATCTAACATGTGTCAAAAGCACTAGGTTCCTGAGCATCCTTAGGAATAAGTCTTCAACCCTAAGTAGGTCTTGTGTTGCTAGAATCTAAGCCCTAAATTTTTAAGAAAATGATAACTTGAAATCTAAAATTAAATCCCAAATTTGAAGCCTAATCATAGGATAGATGAAATTTCTACTAGGCATCCAAGTATTAATAGACATTTCCTACTCTTTCCCATTTAACTCTTAAAAATAACTCTCTCTCTCTCTCTCTCTCTCTCTCTCTCTCACTAATTTGGACCTCTCCCAATTGAATTTTTCAAAAATCAGTCCTTTGAAAGCCACTTTAGCAAACTCTAGGAATAACCATTTATTTCATTAATTGAGAGTATTCTTAAGAAGAGACACTTCCTAAAATGTAATTAACTATAGAGGCTTTCCTTTATAGAGAACCATGATCCCAGGATAAAATAAACCCTATTCTACTTTTACATGTAGTTTAGGGAAAAATACTCTAGTACACGAAAGACCCATTAGTCTTAGGAGTCTTTTATTGAAATGATCGAATCCATTATAGAAAAGCATGTTTATCTTTCTAGATAATATGTTTATTCCTTAATGTCATATTTGGTCATCTAAGTAAAATTTTCCTAAACTATATGTGGTTTCATTTCATCCCTCTATTCTAGATAAAACACCAACAATGTCATGTCAGTGACGGCGCTATGCGCTTTCTCCCCATCCGTCAATCAAAGATCGGACGATTGAGATCAAGCCCGCAGTTCTTAAGGGTTAAAATGATGGATCTACGTGTCTTGATCATGGTCGTCGATCCAAAATTTATGGATGGATGGCCCATGATCCATCCCTGATCTTCCCTACAGGAGATGGCCACCATCTACTTCTAGGGGAGATTCGAGCTTGATTGAGCTCAAATTGACACAAAATTCAACCCACACCATCTAAGAGTAAAGAGGAACACATCCAACAGCTAGATCTTCATGGGGTGAGACTTCACTTCATAAAGTACCAAGAGGAGATGAAATTATGCTTAGTTTAATGGCATACCTTGTTGGAGGCTATCACCGATGCTCAATTCCCTTGAAGTAGCTTCGTCCAGTGGAGACGAAGCCTTGCTTAAGTTTTGAGGTGCTAAAATTGGATGGATCTTCCTATAGGCCAAGTTCACCTTCAAGTGGGCTCGGCCTTGATCGAGAACACTCCTCCCTTGCTTGGAGAACTTGTGTGAAGGCTTGGGTGAACTCGATTGAGTTCCCTGATGAAGCTTGCGAAGTGAATTGGATTGGTTTGGAGTATTGAGTGAGATTGAATTTTGTTTGAGCTCCTCTATTCTCGATTTGAAAAAAAATCCAAAAATGGAGAAGCTTAATTGGCTTGAGAGAGCTTGGGGAGACGTGGAAATGGTTCCTCTGAGTTTCCTTAGCTCAATCGAATTGGAGAGTGTTGAATTCAAATGAAATTAGGGAGAGTATATCTCCCCCTAGAGAAATCGGACGGTCGAGCTTAGACATGCCATTTTTTATCAATTGACCTCATGCAATGGGTTCTTTGGCCGTTTAGGGTTTGCACTTTTGTCGATTTGGCTAGAGAAGGGTTGTGGAGAAGTTGCACATGTGGAAAATGAGAGGAGGAATGACCCCATGTGCTTATTTCCATGAGGGTGTCCTGTTTTGACCTTGGGTTGGGTTGGGTTGACCCAAACTCAACGGGTTAGGTTCACAACACTCATTAGTGTCCACTTGGTCCACTAAGAGATGCCAAGTGGTCATGGGGAGAATTTGACCAAAGTTTAAGTGAACCCTTTGACCTAGGGGTAAAATAGTCATTTGGCTTGGATTTCAATTTGAATATGTTTAGTATGATTGAAAAATGGGTTGGGCCAAGTTTCAATTAATTTGGAGTTGATTTGATATGATTTGGCTCATGTTGACCCATTTAGGTCAAAATGGGTCAAGTTGACCAATTGGTCAAATTGGGTTAAACCAAGGGTTGGTTCAAGTTCATATGACCATTTGAAATATGTTGGCATCATTGGTTTGGTTTAATTTGACTTATATTTAAATTTGGTTCATTTGATTTTATTTAGGTCAAATGGGTCAAGTTGACCAATTCGACCCCTTTGACCTATTTGGGTTAGTTCATGGGTTGGTTTATGTTTGATTAGTCATTTGAAATGGATTTGTAACTTTGTTTTCAATCAATTTGGTTTATATTTGAGTTTGGCTCAATTTGGCCTTTTAGGTCAAGTTGGGTTCATGGTCAATTGGGCTAGGTTGGGTCTCGTTGGCCAATTGAGGCTTTGGTCAAGTTCAACAATCATTTTGGAATGAACTTGACCTATTGGTTTCATTCAATTTGGCTTAGAACAAATTTTGACACATTTTGACTTTTTAGGTCAAGTTGGGTCAAGTTGGGTCAACTTGGGTCAACTTGGGTCAAGTGGTCAATTTGGCTAGGTTAGGCTCACATGATGACTTGGTCAAGTTCAAACAATATTCATGAATGAGTTTTGATAAATGGTTTCAATCAATTTGGCCTATGGTGGATTTTGGCTAGTTTAGGTTTCATTTTGGCTAAGTGTTGACTTGGTCAACCTTTAGGTTTGACTTGGTTTGACCCAATTTGAGTGATTGATCATCTTATAATGATTGTTGCTCACAATGTGAGGCTTAGTTAGTTTTAGTTCAATCTAATTTGGTTAGGATTATAATCTGGATCATAAGGATACTTTAGGTCACTTTAGGTCACGTGAGCCTAAGTAGATCAAATGACTTGATCAAAGCTTGATTTGAGTTTGATTGAATTCATATTTGGACTTATGATTGAAATATAAATCTTTTACAAGTGATTTGAAGTCAAATGGATTTTGATCCACTTGACAATTTCAAGTTCAAAAGGGTGAACATGAGTTTGACTTGAGTTTGATTTTTGAATTTAGTTTTGGTTTGAAAATTGAAGTCTATGTTTATATTTGGATTCATGATTGAAGGATTGATTGAATCATGAAGATAAATCAAGAGTTTGGCTTGATTTGAATTTGATTTGGCAAAGTTCAAGAATTTGACTTGAAAGGCTTAGGTTAAATTTTGATTGAATTTGGATTTAATTTTTGAATTTAGTTTTACTTTGATGATTGAAGTTTGTATTTATATTTGGATTCATGATTGAAGAATTGATTGAATCATAAATAAAAATCAAGGGTTTGGCTTGATTTGAATTTAATTTGGCTAAGTTCAAGATTTTGACTTGAAAGGCTTATGTTGGATTTTGGTTGAATTTGGATTTGAGTTTTGGATTTAGTTTGGATATTTGAATTTATATTTCTTTTATATTTGTGAATATAAATGAGAATATAAATGGGTTATGAGAAATTCCTTGAATTTGAATTGATTTGGAGTTGATTTTAGGCTAAGTCCCTAAGATGAAATCAAGATGCTTAGGAAAGATTTTAGGAATTTGAATTTGAATTTTGGATTTAGTTTGATTGATTTGAATTTATATTTCATTTATATATGTGTATAAATGAGAATATAAATGAGTTGTGAGAAAATTTCTTAATTTGAATTGATTTATATTTTATTTAGGCTAAGTCCATGAGAGAGAATCAAAGGACTTTGGAAATATTTTGAACTTGGAATTTCAATCATTAGCCTCAATCATTAGTTTCAATCATGGGTTTCAATCATGTGGAATTGATTTGGATTTAGAGAAATCAATTAAGTTGGAATTAATTTAAGCTTTGATATTGATTTGATTTAGGGTTTGACTTTGAAGGAAGAAAATGAGGAATGTTTCAAGTTATAGGGTAGGCAAATTTTCCTAACACTTCTAAGGGATGACTTATTCCTATGACTAACTCTTCTAAGTTTTAAGACTAAATTGAGTATCACCTAATAAGTGTGCCTAACTAATAGAAAAATGGAAGACGTTCCCTTTCTTCATGTCTCTGCTGCTACTGTTGATTACAATTCATCCTATGTGAACGATTATGTTTTTTTTCTTGTAAACAATATTTCAATCAACCACGACCAAATGGCAAGTTGGCTTTTTTTTTCTCTTTCCATTAAATAACGACTTCGTAAAGGAGTTGATAGGGTAATTTTAGATGAAATTTTTAAATTAAGGATTAATTAATTAATAATTAACAATTTAATTATACTTTAAAAAAATTTAACTTTAGAATCGGCATGCGCCACCTCATCGCCGAGTGGTGAGCCGCTATCGCCGATCAACTTAGCTCGCCGATAAGTTGTCGGCATCGAAGGGAAGCCGGTTGACCGAGAGCCGGCTTCTTCTATAACTGGAAACTTTGGCCCACCCCAACCTCCCATGAGCTTTCTATTTTTAGTTTTAGGTTCTGATCGGTCCACTCAGTGCTTGGCCTCCTTCCTCCATACTCTCATGAGTCACAAGTGATCGGCCCCCTCCCGCAGTCGCTATCACTAGCTCCACCACCATAGCTTTAGGCATTTCCACCTCCACCGTAGCTTTCGGCCGAGACCGAAAGTTACATTCGCTAAGGTAAAGTTTTTTTTTTGTATATTTTTTCTTTCTTATTTCAATTGGCAATAATGTAGAGGGAAGTTTTTCATATTTTTCATAATTTTTCTCCTAAAATTTGCGTAGTTAGGGTATACAAAATGCTTGGATCAGGTAATTTGGTTGCTCGTTTTATTGCTTTGCTAAATTGTTGGGTGTATAAATAGGTGAGCAATATGTACACTCTGATTGATATTTTTTTGACGGATTATGAGTGAATTATTAGATTTTGTAACATCTTTGGTTGTTGAGCTTATAATAGAATGAGTCAGGAGCTCGTTTCTCTAATTCTCATCTATGACGGACAACTAATCATTGATGATCAGTTCATTCCAAGTTATGTCGATGGAAAAAATTGGCCCATGCGTGTTTGATCATGCAAGCTTAGGAGATTTAAAAGAAAAAGTGCCCAGGTATTTGCGTTATGATGTTGATAACTTTGCGGAGATTACATGTCATTTTTCTATAGGCAGGAATACATAGCTTGTACTATTGATGATGATGATGTTTGCAATACTGTATTGGACGAAGCTTCCCGTCAAACATTGATTATTTACGAAATGAAGCCACAATGTACGCTACGCAGACACTAATATCATGCCACGTAATGCACACTGCTACGCCACGAAGTTCGGTAATAACAATCACAACAAGATATCATGAATAAGAGATAATGTAAGCATTTACCTCGACATCACTGTTGGTGTTTTTTATTTTCTTGGTTTAAGGTATCTTCTATTTTCAAAAAGATTATATCCTTCTAAATGCAGAACCGAGCTGCCTGTTCAAGCAGAACTGCATGAGCAACCTAGTTCATCTAGACTAGTACTCGATGATGAGTACAAAATGATGAATAGCGAATCAAGCACTACATCTGATGATAGTGATGCTGACGATGATTCTTTTCTAGGAAATGCCAATTTATGCGACAGTAGTGTTGGTCATGATCTTCTTCGGAGTCATTCTATCCGGAATTCATCAGATCGCGATGTTATGATTTCCAATAATGATTATGTTCAAATATGTCAAACCATGAAAGACTAGGATGCGGATATTATGTTTGATGGTCCATCTGATAGTTCAGGTTTTTCAGATGATGTTGAAGTTCCAATAGAGTTATATGAAGGTATGTGTTTCTCAAATAAGAAGGAGTTTTCACAAAGAATCCGGTCGTCAATTTGAATGTTGGGCCATTACCACATCGAATCAGAAGAATTTCACTGTTATATGTGCACAGCATTGTAACCCCAGCAGATATTGCCACTAGTAAAATATCTTAACTGAATATACATAGTTTTTCTTTTTTTTGTAATTATTTCAGCACTCTAATAAATTATACTTTTATTGTATTTGTTATAGATGCGATGGTGAGCCTTCTGAGACGCCGAGGAGGTGTCCGAGGCGTGATGATGCACGGCCTGCACCTATGGAGGTTCATCCCAGCATAACCTTACTTCATGGCAGACATAGGGCCACACATTCCAGATATGATATGAATTTACTTACTAGTTTAATTTCAATATGTTAAATTTCCACTATTTTACATGACATGGCCTAAATTTTTTCCTATTGCGCGACTATTTTGGAGGCAGCATCTCACCTTCTTATGCTGAGAGGTCTGCTACGCGTTCCTCGCCTCCGCGCACTCAGACTTCATTGGGTTAGCCAGCTGCGGTACATTAGACTTGACCATCATATGCTGACCACACTAGTTGAGCGTTGGTATCCCCAGACTAACACATTTCATTTTACTGTGGGAGAGATGACAATGACATTGCAAGATGTTGCAATGATCCTAGGTTTGCGCATTGATGGACCACGATTCGCCTATCATTGGACGTGGGCGGTGGTAGAGTTGGTCGAACTGCCGTGATGAGCTTCGGGTGGGTATCGATTAATCGTATCATGACCCGTTGACCCCGCGCACATTCTACAGGATGGGGTACATGCTCGCATGCATGCCGCGTGGTTATGAAAATTTTTGAAAATGCCTACGACCTCGAGTTGGACTTTATCGACATGTGCGCTATGTTTTAATCCTTCTGGGAGTTTCCTACTACCGATACATCGTGGTCGAGGTACACTTGCGATCTCCCATTAGAGGATCTTGACACATTCAAGACTTTATCTCAGAAGCGGTGCGTGTTATCCCACTTGGAGTTTAATCTACAGTCGGAGGGCCAACATGGTGTCTTCAATTGCTCAGTCGGGAGCGGGCGCATGTTGGTAGAGACATTACATGTCCCCTACCCTAGAGATCTCGATGGGCTCAAAGATGCCGTGTAAGAAAACTAAGATCTATGTAGTTTGCTTTAACATAATGACTTACAATTAAATGACTTGTATATGAAATTTTTTTTAATCACGTGGAACGAGATATGTCTGATGCCATTCAAATATCGATTTTTTTAGGGATGAGTTAGATGGGCTTCTACTGAGCCAGGTACTTGTCTTAATTGTTATATCTCATTCTCAACAAATGTTATCAAACTATTGTCTAACATGTAGTAACACACACAGGTGACTTGGGAGTCATACAACATTCGACAGGTCACCTTGATATTTGTCAAGGAAGACATCGGTTAGACAGTTCCAATTAGTTGGAAGAGGGTGGAGTGGCACCTTCGAGTCCTTCATTAGTTTGGTAACTTCAAAGACCGATGTAGCCCCGATGGACCCCAGTTTCATTAGAGTAGATGGCAGAGGAAAAGTTGATACACCGGGTGCGTACCATCGAGCATATCTTTCGTGGGAGGTTCGCGATAGATCACGCGCAGTGGACTACACTTACACCGACGCACGTAGCCTGTAGCAGTACATGATCTGGTTTAGGGCGTGGGCATCGCTGTACTTATTGAAGGCCTTACTCGACCCACCGACTTACTACCCCGTGAAAACCGCCGAGCATATGTTAAGATAACTCTATAATTTGCATATTTATTTAGCTATTATTTCTACATATTTTTGTAGTAATATTTTAAACTATTGTATCGGAGCATATCTTGGCGACGAGGATCTTTTCGGCCTTTCTTTGACGCCCGTGACATGGACTATATAGCCATAAATAAGTACTAGATACGATGCGGATCTCGATTGATATCGAGTCCCAGAGTCATATGTCATAAGATATACACATGTCTACAATCGCTCGACCGCACGACGCATACATGGGCGGCCATCCACCTATGCTAATCTAGGACCATCTTCTTTTCCAGAGAGCACTCAGTCTCCATACCATATGGTCACAGATTGAGTATCTCTGAGACTCGCAGGAACATTGATGATGCGAGCCGACTCATCGACGCATCGTCCGCTGACGCTGAGCACTATACTCATACCGGATAGCTTATGACGATAGTGTATAGAGGTATATTTATTTTATATAGTCTTTGGATATTTTATTGTTCACTTTTATCTGCATCTGTACCTGAGTTTATTTTTGGCTTATGGATGAAATTTTTTTATATCGTTTGATTACTAGTACATCTGTAGCTGTTTGATTTATTTGCATTTCCTGGTATCATTTGTTCACTGGTATTATTTATTCATTTTACATCTATTTGCATTTCCTGTACATCGTAAAAAAAAAAGATAACTTATTTTTTTAAAAAATCGAGCGAAAGTCGCCACTTATAGCAATCGCTAAACTTAAGTGATAATTTCCGAGTGCCAGCCGACCGATTATCGATCGGTTAGCCGCCGCCCGATAAGTCGACTCGCCAGCCACCTCGGCGGTGGTCGCCAATCACCAACTTATATTGTGACTGTATTTAAATTTTTTTACCGATATTTAATCCATTAATTAAGTTTTAATTAACACTTAATTTAAAAATTTGTTCGTAATTTTATCCGTCTCCTCCTTTGACGGTGAATCGGAGAAGGTAGCTATACTTATTCGCAACTCTATATATCAGTGAAGCTCTCACTTTCGATCGCTGCAGTAAGCAAGGAAAAGCACACACACACAGATCACATGGCTTCTAACAAGTTGAGGTTGGAGGGGAAGGTAGCTATCATCACTGGCGGAGCCAGCGGCATAGGCGAGACAACCGTTCGCCTCTTCGCCGCCCATGGCGCTGCCGTCGTCATCGCCGACATAAACGATTCCCTCGGCCAGCTCGTCGCCGATTCCATCTCACCTCCGGGCCGTTGCACCTTCGTTCACTGCGACGTCCGCGACGAGCTCCACCTTGCCGCCGTCGTGGACCATGCCATCACCACCTACGGCCGTCTGGACATCATGTTCAGCAACGCCGGTGTGCTCGGCCCAACCAGCGGCGTCCTCGAACTCGACCCTGCTGGCCTGGACCACACGCTCGCCATTCACGTCCGGGGAACCGCGCTGGCGATCAAGCACGCTGGACGGGCGATGGTGGCGTCAGAGACGAGGGGGTCGATCATCTGCACGGCGAGCGTCGCGGCGATACAGGGCGGGTTCGCTTCGGCGGCCTACACGACCGCGAAGCACGCGGTTTTGGGGTTTGCGAGATCGGCGGCGGCGGAGCTTGGCAAGAAAGGTGTGAGGGTAAATTGCTTGTCCCCTTATTTGTTAGCGACTCCGCTGGCCTGCAATGCGTTCGGGATGGACCCGACGAAGTTGGAGCAGATTTCATGCGCGGCAGCGAACCTCAAAGGGGCGGTGCTAAACGCAGATGACGTGGCGGCGGCGGCGTTGTTCTTGGCCTCCGACGATTCGGGTTTATTATTAACATCGTAATTTATGGGTACCTGAATAACAATGCCGTTTGAAGATTAAAATGTTGAATTAAAAAAAAGTTTGAATTTAAGTATGAATTTCCAATTAAATTTGATTAAATATCTAAAAAAATTACAATAAATTCAAATAAGTTTCACATAAAACGTTCAAACAAGTGTTTTTTTGGAGCTAAGACTATGAAGTTGTCAACTTACATTTATTGCAAGTCATTTTAATTTAGAAAGAGATAAAATCTCTCAATTACTAAATTACTCTTATACTCTCTAATTTATGCTCCCCAACTAGTTTTTCATTAGAGTCATTAAGTGCCTTCTTTCCCATAAGTAAAATTAAAATGGAAGCACTTTTCATGCATCTCCTTCCCTTGATTTCTTATCCCAAATAACAAGCCACTTCATTGCCATTCCTTCAATCCCTCTTCTCTCTTCATAATCTGTTAATCTATATACATTGTTCTCTTAAATGCAATTTTCGCATTACATTGTTCTCTTAAATGCAATTTTCGCATTCATCTCTCCTCGTTCTTTAACCATATAACATTAGATCAATGACACTCTCAAATTCACTGTACATTTTTATAGATATAATGTTACTTCTTTATCTATACAGCATTTTTAGTGATACTAAAGAGTGCCTTATATTGGATATTCAAATTACTATGATAGTTATGGTTCTTCTTCCCATAGAAAATTAAAATGAGAAAAGTACCTTCTCTTCATCTGTTAATCCAAAGACACATTGTATTCTTAATTCAAAAAAATTCGCAATTTCTCGTTCTTTAACCAAAACATTAAAAATCAATGACACTCTCAAATTCAATGATATTTTATAGATATATTACTCTTTATCTATACAGCATTTTTAGTGAAACTAAAGAGTGCCTTATATTGGATATTCAAATTACTATGATAGTTATAATGCAATTTTTCTAATTTGAATTTTACATTTATCATTTTTCCAGGGTCTCCCCTTGCACAAATAATTATCTAAGGATGGTGGTCAACCTTGGCTTCATTGTATCTTATCCCAATGCAAATTAACTTGTGATCCTACAGAATAAATACTTTGTATTCACATAGATAGTTATACTTCAACAAGACACCTTAATGTAGATTAATAATTATAATTGATCTTAGTGTTGACCTCCATGAGTGATACATCAGTCAAGCCGAGTCGAGCTCAAAATCCAAATTCGACGAGCTTTTTGATGTAACAGCTCATAGATCGAAGCTGAGACGCACCAAATATCGCCGAAATCGAAACGCGACCTCGATCGACAAACGACTTCACCATTACCTTCATCGCCGAAATTGATCGAATATAAATATCAAACGATCGAAGTTATCAATGGTGCATATCGAAGTCGGTAGGCTGCGACGATGCCCAAATGACTTCCGATCGATGAATGAACTTCTCCATCAAGTTCAGAACATTGAAATTGGTCAAATTTAAATATTGCACAATCTAACGGTCAACCGATCAAGAGATCGAGCCATCAATGTGTCGACATGCATATCAAAGTCGAGAGGTTGTGATGATATCCAAACGATCTCCATTCATGTAATTGATCGCCGTTAGCTTCGAAACGTCGAAATCTATCAAATGAGACTATATGCGATCGATTCGACCGCAAAATGTCGAATCTGCGCGCAATTTTGAGCGAAAATTGATGGAAACGATTGCGTCGGAATGAACAAATTTACCTAAAATGATATTCATACATGCGGGTTTGATGATAGCACAAATCTCATCAGCCGCATAAGATAATGAAAGATCATGAATTTATTTTAATCTGATTAGACATAATTTTAATATTAATTTATCCTAAAATTAATTAAGAATTTTCAGAGATATGATATGAAGTCAATTAAATTTAATTCCTCCCAAAATAATCAATAATTTTGGATTTCAAAATAATATGATAAAAAAGGAAAGTTAGTTAATTTATAATTGCTTTATTAATTTTATTTAATATTTTAAAGATTTAAAAAATTATTATTTTCAAGATTGATTTTAGTGAAATGAAGCAAAATTTTAAAATAATATTTAAACGATATCAAAATTAAAAATTCACGCTCTCAAAAAACAAAATACCCTAAAAAAGTTTAGCCAAACAAAACCTTAATCTCTGCTTTCCCGCACCAGTTAGATCTTCCCTCTCGGTCGAACAGCAACCGCAAGCCCTCTACCAAAACCGAAAGCATCCCTCCCGGTTCTTCATTTTCCCCTCTCACCCGCTCTCCCTTAACCGCAAGCCAACCCAAAGCCCTCCTCTGGCTGGTGCTCTGAAAACTTTTCGAACTTTTATTGTCAGCAAATCTCTCCAATTTGATCTCCATATATCCGAGAAATCTTTCCTCTGGCCGTTCTCAAGTGAGGAGGTGGGTAGCGCGGAGTTTTCCTGCAAATTGGCGGATCACCCAAAGCTTCCAAAGGGAAAGACGGTGGCCGTTGTTGTGTTGGATGGGTGGGGTGAGGCCAATCCTGATCAGTATAACTGCATTTACACGGCCAAGACACCGACCATGGATGCTCTAAAGACGGGTGTTCCTGAAAAATGGCGTTTGGTGAAGGCTCATGGGACTGCAGTGGGGCTTCCATCGGATGATGACATGGGTAATAGTGTAAGTCATAATGCACTTGGCGCAGGACGTATCTATACACAAGGTGCTAAGCTAGTGGATCATGCACTTGCTTCTGGAAAAATATATCGAGGGAGAGGGTGTCTGTTTTCTGCGGTTGTAGATGCTTTAGAGGAATGAAAGGAGTCTCATGGGGACTGATTGTAGGCGTGATAGTTAGCGTTGTGATCAGGATTCTTTTGGCAACAGTTGCTTTGTTCTACAATCGGCTGAGGAGATAGGCATCCTCAGATTGGAAATAGCAGCTCAAGGAGGGCTACCACCATCCCTATCCGAACTAATGGAGCGGATACCTGTACAGTACTCTCGGACTCAACTACTTGCCAGGAATCCCCAAGAATTCTAGAAGAGAACGACATTTCATTATGGATCAAGGGACCTTAAAGAAAAGGTGTCATCTCGGTCTGGCATACCCAAGTATGCTTACAAGGATTTGCAGAAGGCAACTGGTAATTTTACAACTTTGATTGGTCAAGGGGCTTTTGGTCCTGTATACAAAGCTCAGATGTCAGCAGGTGAGATAGTTGCAGTCAAAATGCTAGTTACTGATTCTGGTAAACAAGGCGAGAAGGAATTCCAAACAGAGGTTCTTCTTCTTGGGAGATTGCATCATCGGAACCTTGTAAACTTGGTAGGATATTGTGCAGAAAAAGGTTAGCATATGCTAATACGTGTTTACATGGCAAATGGCAGTCTTGCATCTCACTTGTATGATGAACATAAAGTAGCATTATGCTGGGATTTGAGGATTAATATTGCTTTAGATGTTGCAAGAGGCTTGGAGTTTCTTCATGATGGTGCTATTCCATCTGTAGTTCATCGGGATATCAAATCTTCAAATATTTTGCTGGATAGAAACATGAGAGCTAGAGTTGCCGACTTTGGCCTTTCAAGAGAAGAAATTGTCAACCGGAGTGCACCAATTAGGGGAACTCACGGTTATCTTGATCCTGAATATGTTTCTTCAAGGACTTTCACAAAGAAGAGTGATGTGTACAATTTTGGAGTTTTGCTTTTTGAGCTGATTGCTGGAGGACACCACAGCAAGGTCTAGTGGAGTATGAACTTGTTTAATCACTCATCAAGATACGACGATGAAAATTACAGGTGTCTCAAAACACCAACCGCCACGCGCAAGGCACGGTGAAAACCCAAAAAATTGTTAGATGTTACTCTCCTATGCCAAAATATTGCCGAAATTTGGATTGAATTTTGGACTTAGAAAAAAAAAGGAGGTGGAGGTTTGAATGTGTAAAAATTGCATATATATATTTACTTTTATGACAGGTGATTGAAGTATGTTTATGTAGAATTGAAATTTACTTCAAAACACCACCATCATCATCGTGATGGATAGCCAAAATAGCGATTTCGATGTAATGACGAATATCGTCAGTCTTTAAAAATTCATCAAATTTTTGGGACTTAAAAAAATGATTTAACATTAAGAAATATAAAATATAAAATCTAAAGAAATAAAAAATTAAATATAAATGAACTTGAAATGAATTTGAAAAAGACTTGATTACAAATAAAATTGAAAATCATATTTCAAATAAGAACATAGGGATCAAACTTAAGTGAAACTATAAAACTTCAAATAAACTTGAACTTTTTTGATATACATGAACCGAATCTCATAATATTTTGCTTAAAATAATTCAAAAGAAAAATCATAGTAAATCATTGAAGATTTATAGTGGATTAAAATATAACTTATAAGCATACAAATGTGGTTTAAGTGAGGCTTGAAGCTAACTCCAAATGCATAAGAGACTTGCAATAAATTTAAAAACTAGTTATATATATTGATCTCTTGATGTGGAGTTTAAAATAAAGTCAAATTGGGTTTGATCGCTCTTACATAAGGAAGATGAAGAACATAACTTGCATATTCACCGATGAATTTGGTCATGAATGATCTTTCCAATAAATATTGTGATTATCATAACTTATTCTAGGTGAATTAAAAGTGATTTAAATTTGAACACAATCAAACTTGGAGAATGAAGATGAAGCTTAATAACTCATTTACATTCTGTAGCAAACTATAAGGCTAATGGTTAATTAGTTAAGAAGAATTAATTGAACTTTATGGCTTATGTTCTATCATGTGTGAAAATGATTGAAAGAGAATAAGCCAAATGCAAACATAACTTTGAATTCATGTTATACTTATGGAGGTTACATGAA
Source organism: Cymbidium sinense (assembly GCA_021442155.1). Taxonomy (NCBI): domain Eukaryota; kingdom Viridiplantae; phylum Streptophyta; class Magnoliopsida; order Asparagales; family Orchidaceae; genus Cymbidium; species Cymbidium sinense. Next base: position 39,374,191 of record CM038219.1, read on the forward strand.
GCTAGAAGGTTAATTTTCAAATGAGATCGAGCCCAAATCGCTCTATAGAGTGAGATTCACAAAGAATAAGTCTTCTTATTTAATCCATATTTCAGAATGTCTAATTTAGAATAGATTAAAGAAGGCTTCAATTAAACATAAAATTGATACATATGAGATTTGTTAAGTGTTATTTTCAAGTTAAAGTGAAAATCAAATAAATTCATAAGAGGTTTTCACTATAACTAAATAGCCTATTAGCAAGCATGATCAAGACTTCTTACTGAATAATCGACTTGTATTTAAAAGAAGCTTGAATTCAAATAAGCTTAAAGAAGTATAACGCTTGTATGAGAGTATCAAATTTGAATGTTGAATTTGCAAAATATAGGTCTTTAATGAGCATAAGTCAACCATTGAAGTTTAGGAATTAAGCGAATAAATAAAATGCAAGTAAAAATATAATATTTTAAGTGCAAATACAAACCTAATTCGGTGGTACAATAAGTTCGATGTAACTCTTTATACAAGTAGATAGAAGGCGATACTAAATTAAATTCTACAAAAAATCATAGAGCTTCCTTCAATCAAAAATTAAGAAATTTCATTCTAATTATGATTTTTAAAAATTAATAATTTCATTAATTAGATGAAATTATCTAAGTTATAAATACATGTTACATATTGTAGGACATGAGATTTAAAGTACAAATTTTAATGTCTAAAAAGGCTGCGCAGGCTAAGTTAGAAAATGAAAAATATAAAATCAATCTCATGATTTAGAAATAAAATTACATGAATTAATAAACACCGCACCCCGATATCTCAATGCTTTAAATTTAGTATTTGAGGATGTTGCAGGTTGCTTCTGGTTTGATCTTAGATGGTAAGTTAAAAAACTTAAAAATCTAATTATTATAAGAATTTTAACTTACTAAAATATCTGAGAAGCTAATTCTATCATATGATAGTAGATCTGATCCTCTATTATTAAATTAATAGAGTTGATAGGGTCTGAAATAATAAATTAAATGATCAAGCAAACTCATAAACCCCGATGATGGCTGTGTTGAATGGAGATTTCAACATGAGGGGATACTTACCATCAAAATGTGTTTGCAAGCTCAAATATAATTAACCAATATCAAGTATCAATACAAATATAAAATCTGATAAATCACTAAGCTATTAATGGTTAAATGGAATTCAATCCTTAAATACTTAAAGCAAACTCTATTCAATCCACCTTCCGCAAATATTTATTAAAGGTGACTCTAGCTCATAAAGGAGCTAATATCAAATCAAGTATTCTACTATGTTCACTCTCAATCAATCTCATGCCAATAAGGACATGGCCCGTGTCCTCTGACTGTGTGATTTGACAAGTAGGCTCCATATATGATGATGTAGTCCTATCGAGTGGTCATGTCAAATGACACTATTATATTATCATGATCAGCGTATGTATGCTCCCCAATGACTCTACCTTTGAGTTATGAATTATAGGGTATTGATAGGATAAAAAAATTCCTCGCAGGTAGACTTATGTCTCCTCTGACAAACACCACCCTATAAGGATTTCATGATGTAACTTGGCGGATCCTTCACCAAGTTGATAGAATACCTTCGAGTGGACTAGGAACCACGACCCCGACATGACTAGGATCTAGATCGGGCACATCATCATTCCCCCAACCATCCTCTTTAAGTTAATATAATGAAGTTCTAAACCCTAAATTTTAAACTCCACATACTACTACTATATGCTACGCATTAAGCGACCTAACAACTAGCCTTAATCAAAAGTTCTCTCAAAGATAGGGTAATTAACTAGGTGCTGCCATAGAAACCTAGAACCAGGATCTAAAAGTCCTCACCAAATGAGGATGAAATCTCTAGGTAGTGTCTTATCTACTATTCCATCTGCCTTCTGAAAATTACACTGACAATTAAATCATACTCTTTTCAATGTGAGAATGGCAAATTTTTGGAGCCCACACTTAGGCTTGAAGAACAAGAGGTTTACTATATAAAATTAAATGTGCTTAATATAAAGTAAAGAATGGGACAAAGAGGTATTTGTGTTTAGCTCCCTTGTATATTACCCTCAACATATTATATTGAGCATTCACTAGGTGATTACAAATGGTTTGAGGAGTTTTCCCCTTATATTTATGATTGGGAAAGGAAAAAAAGTTTCACTCTTTTATAATTGGATTACATCCTATTCAACTGATCTAGCAAGTTACTAGCCATTAGGTTAACATTAAGGGTTTTTGAGTATCCATTAAAGGCTTTATTTGTCATTGTCAAGGATTTGAAGAGGTTTCTTTGTTGAGTATTTTAGCTAAAAAGTTATTTTTGTTTGCAACAATGTATTAACCTAAATGACATCCCATTAAGATTTTAAAATTCATAGCAGTTGTTAAAGGCAATTATTGGCATACATGAGTTTATGATCACAAAAGTAGTGAAGTGATGAGGAAGGACATCACCTCACAAATAATGATTTTTACTAAGTACAACAACATCATCAACAACAACAAGCCTTTATCCCACTATTTAGGGTCGACTACATAAAGCCCTTTTCCCCATTTTGTCTTATTATCAAATTCTCATTTAACTCTAATAAACCAAGGTCATTTTCTTATACAACATAACCAAGGCCTACCTCTACCTCTTAAATAAGACGCATATATTACATATACTCTCTTAACTGGGTCATCGAACAATCAATGTTTTATGTGGCCAAACCATAAGGAGACTCTCTCTAATCTTACCTATCACTAGAGTTACTATAACATTATCACTTATATATTTATTTCACATTTTACCTCAAAGTGTATCCATTCATCCACTAAACATCGTCATCTCAGCAACAACGACGCATTTTTTATCTATTTAATTAGTTTGCATATTAATTTTATGATTTCAACAAAAAATTATGTTAAGAATAAAAATTAAGTTAATCTTTAATTAAGCAAAAAATTAAAATACTAGCTACAATAGTTTTAAAGGACTTATTAACTAAGAAAAGTTTTGCAATCAATAAATAAATCAAGAAATTAAGTTTCACAAAAATATATTAATTAGTTTTTATATTAATTTAATCAATTATCATAAATAAATTTAAATAATTTGATACAAAGTATTCTCTGCTAATCTCTCAAAAAAAATCTAGAGAAACTAATTTATTAAACACAACTTATATTTAGTCTAAGATAAATTCAATATTATAAATTAGGATAAAAATTAGGGATATCATGAATTATAAAGCCAAAACATAGTATTATGTTCAAATTTGAGCTTGATTCATATTTGGGATTATCAAACTTATTAACGAGTCATTTATTCAACAAAATAAATAAGTTTTCATCAAGTCTTAATTGAGCTTACTCATGAACAAGTTTGTTAGTAAATATAAACAACCTGTATCAAATAATGTTTATTGAGCTTAAAAAAATAAAGTTCTAAACAATTCTTATTACAAACGAATCTTAATTGAGCTCTTTAACAGTTTGTTCAAGAGCTTTAAATGATGTTGTTAATGAATATTAATGAATCAAGCAACCAGTTGTTCATGCTTGCTCATTTAACTAACATGAATTTACAAAGTTTCATGCTAATTCGATTAGTTAGTCAAATGGTTATAAACATGAGGAGTTTATTGAATATTAGTTCATTTATGGTTGTAGTCATTATCCTAGACCAAAATATGCCTAAATTCAGTAATAGATCTCCTGAAAATGATTAAACCTTTCATAATTGGTTTCCCCATAACTCCTCTAAAACTTAGGTTCAAAATAGGTGATCACAAATTGTGGAGTTATGATAGCTAGCTAACCTTTCACCATGGCATCTAATGGAATAAAATAATTAGATTAGTTTTGTTGCAATGTGGTAAAATTCACAATGGTTCCAATCATATCGATTTAATGCAAATAGGGGATATGTGTAGAAGATAATTAATTGGCAATTTCATAATTTGTTTAAAAGAGTCTATAATCTATAAATCATACCTTTTTTTATAAATTATTGATTATTTGTTATTTAAAGAAATGATAATTTTTACCATCATGATGATTTAGATAAATAGTAGAGGATGTAAATGAGTTGAGCCAGGCTTGAATCATGTCAAACTCAAGTTTGGTTGGTTGATCAAATCACAAGGTTGATCTCTACATGCGACAATAATAATCAGCTTATGGGCTAGCTCGTACCTTGAACCAAAAAAAATCAACTAGGAGAGCTCATCAAAGATAGCATCAACATGACCGACAGTTGGAGAAGAAGTCATCATGAGAAATTGTGAGCTCACTGTTGACCTCACTTTTGGAGTGAGGATTCAATCATGCTTCTTAGTCTAGGAGACTTCTAGATATTAAGGCTTTCTTAGTCATAAGACATTTCTAAGAATTAGGAGAACACTTAATCTAAGCCTAGAGATTTAGAAGGGTTAATCAGATTAGCTATGCCCTGGACTTAGGAGACAAACCTTATGCCCTAAATCCATGTCAACCCCTTTGATCCAAATCTAAATCCAAATCAAATTCAATTAATCCAAATCCAAATCAAGTGATTGAAATCTATAATCAAATTCAAACCAAAATCCAAACCAAATCAACCTTACCTAAGCCCTATGATTTTATTCTATGGACTTTGCCTTGATCAAATCCAAATCAATCCAAACTTAATTGCTTTTTCTCAAAGATCAATTCAACCCCTAAATTGAATCTATAATCAAATCTACAATCAAGCCAAATCAAATAATATCCAAATCAAACCAAACCCAAGCTTACATATAAACCAATTTCATGGACTTAGCCAAAATTCAATTGAACTCAAACCAAAATCATTTGATTTTTTTGTGGGTCAATTACTCATTCAATTATCATCCCAAATATAAATCAAATCTACAATCATACCAAATCCAAATATCAAATCAAACCAAACCCAAGCTTAAGCCATATGAACCAATTCCATGGAAAGCTAAGGACATAAATAAGATAATTAAAAGATTTAGCAACCCCTTAGTTGTATGATTGTATGTTTAACATCATGCATTCATCTTGAATCACTCTTGCAAAATGAGGGCCTTCATCCTTACATGCAGTAGCCGCTTGACCCATGAGAGCAACCCCAACTAACGGAGCTTCACCCTCTTTCTCTTCTGATTTGGCCAATAATCTACCTCATCATGCATTTAGGCATACAAAAATCTCAAAGCCTTTGTCAAAATATTGTGTCTAAAATGAAATAAAATTTAAAAATATTTTGCATTTGTAGATTAAGTCATATGCTCATACTACTCATGCTCTAGTCTCTTAGGGAGTGGGTTTAGGACTTTAGTCTCTTTAAAATTAAATAACTACTCTAACTATCTTGCAGTTCATAAGACTGGCCTACACAGTTTTAAAATCATAGGAAAAATTAGCTGGCAGCCACTCCAGGTGGTTATAAGTCCAGAAGTCAGACGGTTCATACTTTCTTGTGGAGGTGAACCTTTATGTCCACCCATCACTTAGATTTAGGTCATGCTTTAACTCTTATTGAAGCTCCCTAGATTTAGGATATGAGGTAGTTGTTTCCTTTAGGCAATAAGCATAAATCCTCATCTCTTATGCATTTTCACAATCTTGTATTGATGGATAAATAAATAAATCTCTTCACTTTCAAATATATAAAGCCCAATTATAGGATAGATTGGAGTGCTCACTAGGCTTCCTAGTATCATGAGCACTCCCTACTTCCTCCATTTGGATTCCAAAAATAAGTCTTCTCCTTGAACTTTCTCATTTGATTTTCCAAATGTAATCAATCCTTTGATAGTCTAACCTTGAAATCTTTGGAGATGATAATTATCTACTTTAATCAAGAGTATTCTTAGGGAATTTCATTCCTTATGATGTAATTAACTATGAAGGGTTGCCTCCATAGGGAACTTTAAAACCCAATTTAATATAAACCCTACTTTATTCATCCATGTAAAATAGGGGAAAAATCTCTAGTATATTCGAAGACCCATCATGCCTTAGGAGTCCTTATTAGGTGATTAGGTCCATTGAAATGTGATATCTCTATCTTTTGAGATAGTACATCATACCTCAATGTTATACATGATCACTTTAATAAGTATCCCTTTCGATCTATGTGGTGTCCCCCCACATCTAAAAAAAAATACCACAGATTTTTCTGGCAACTCTGCTGGGGAGAGTTCCTCTCTCCATCTCTACTAGACAATTATCATCTCCAAGCATCGATAGTGGACTTATATTTTTGTATAAGCCCAAGACTATATTTCTTTCCATTGGCCCTTTGCTCATTTCATTCTTAGGCAAAGTTAGCCCGTATCCTTTAGGTTTTAGGACCTCACTCCCGTGTAGGTCTTAAGACTCCTATTGTGTACCCCAATAGGTAATAATAAATTAATTAAACAAAGGAGATGAAAAAATACAAGTTAAATAGAATTTGGAACCTCTTTCCACTAGCTTGTAAAGTAAGGTTCATTCCATATTTGGCAAAATTTAAAAAGAATCTAAAGATAAGCTAATAAAATTATTGATAAATAAAATCACATGAACTTCACTTAATATAATAAGATTGGTTAAATAAACATCTTCTTTAAAATAAAAAATCAAATAATGCAAAAATTAAAATCTTTCAAAATTAATTGGACCTCACTTAGCATACCTAAAATTGTTAAGTAAGTATTCTCTTTTCAAAATCAAATCAAATAATAAACCTATGTTTCATAAACATATTCAAATCCTTTTTAAAAAAAATTAAACTAAACCCCATTTAACTTACTTATATTTGTTAAATAAGGGTCCCCTTTTTAAAATTAAAACCAAACATATTCAAAATATTTTCAAAAAAAATCAAGTCGATTTAATATACCCTTATTTGTTAAATGAGAGTTTTATTTTTAAGATTAAACTAAAATCAAGATAAAATAACATATAATTGAACTCCATTTAATATACTTATATTTTGTTAAATGAGAGTTCCATCTTTCAAATAAAAATAAAAATAATCAACATATAAATTTGACATCACTTAACATACCCAAATTTGTTAAGTGAAGGTTCCCCCTTTCAAAATCAAGACAAAATAAAATACAATTGAACTTCATTTAACATACTCATATTTGTTAGATTAGAGTTTTATTTTCAAAATCAAATTAAAATCAAAATACCCAACACACATTTTGAATTTCATTTAACATACCCATATTTGTTAAATGAGAATTGAATCCCCAAAATCAAAACAAAACCACATCTCAACAAACAATCAAACATACAAGTGAGCCCCATTTAACATACTAAATTTGTTAAGTGTATGCCTCATTTCCAAAATGATATCAAATCAAAATAACTAACATCAAACATATATATATTTAAACTCTATTTGACATACCTAAATTTGTCAAATAAGAGTTCCCTTTCTCCAAAAGTTAAATCAACAAGTATCAAACACATTTTGAACTCCATTTAACATACTTAAATTTGTTAAATGAGAGTTCTTCTCTTCAAATCAAATCAACATATTCAACCAACAACAAATCAAGCCACTAAGACAGAAAGCTTTCAAAAAAAAAAAAAAAACCTTTCAAACATATAATTGAAACCCATTTAACATACCTAAATTTACTAAACAAGGGTTTCCAAAATCAAATCTCAAACAAAAATATATAACAAATATATCTTTAAAGGTCTCTTCAAAATATTTGAACCCCACTCAACATACCTAAATTTGTTACCTAAATTTGTTGAATGAGGGTTCTGAATCAAAATCAAAATCTCATGGTAAAGTCTCTCCTCAAATTCTTAAATCTCTCCAATACAATGACCTTACTTAGCATACCTAAATTTGTTAAGTGTGGGTTCAAATTCCAAACATCAAATAAAAATTCAATAATTCAAATCAGTGCTGCATGGTCTAATCCAGTCTTATGGTCTGCAAAAACCAATTTTCTTCCATGTGTGGATTTGGCATTGGATCAACATACTCCACCTACCACTCATGCATGATTGGGATGGCTTTGAGCCGTGAGTCACATGTGAGGCGCCATCCCTCACTACTATCAGTAGGGAGGAGGTGGCGGGGCAAAAGCCACTTCTCTAGTTTGAACTTCAGTCGGATTTTGAGTCTCCCTCATGGAAGAAAACTATGGTTCCCACACCGATGTTAGTGCCGCCTTGATCGCCCAGTTTAGTTTACCACCTGTATAGCCAAATGAGGGCTAGCACCACCTCCGTTGTTCCCCTTGCTCTGAAGGGGAAGCTATCTTAGCATCTGAGATAGTCTCTTCCACCTTCAAGCTTGGTACTAGCACCCACTCTGCCCCACTCACTAAGATACAACACCGAAAAAAGAACCACAAGATCAAGCGGCACTACGAGCATGAGGCAAGGCAGATCGATGATGCCTCTCATGTGGCTAAGGAGGGTTCCCCTCGTGAGACCTCTCCACTCTTGAGTGGAAGTAGGTTCCACCCCCTCTTAGCTTTAGAAGGAGAGGGGACTACTATAGGATTGTTGCATCACCACCACCACCTGTAGAGATTAAGACACCAGTTTGAGATAGGAGGAAGCCTTATCCCAGTCTATGGTCTATTCTATGCAGAGGCAGTAGAGCCCATAAATGCTTGGATCTAGCTTATTACATGACTTGAGGAGTTTGATCCCTAGGAGTGTTAGGGGTCATATTCACAAAGAGAGAGTTATGGAGGCTAGAGTCCCTGCCCAAGCGGGCAAGCTAGAGAGGAGGAGGTACATGAGAGAGTTAGCGACCTCCGCCTTGATGGATTTTTCTGTTCGATGCCCTGTCAAGGCCTATCATTCAGATAGCATAGTTCTCACCGGCACTGTCTGACATAAGATGATATCTCTGGTAGAGAGGCAGTCAATGTCCTTACCATCACACTGCTCCACTCGCCACCAGCCATCACACCCAAGTCTCTCACATAAGCAAGCCCCGCCCGGAGAGAGACCCTCTCCTTTGGTGATCCAACTATGGCTTAACAATCCTGCTCCATCCATTCCACCCATTAAGGTGAGATTGAGCTCCCCTCCTCGACCTTCCACTTCAGCCATGGTTAGGATGGAGTGGCAACCCAAGAATGTCATGGTCGCTCCACCTTCACAGCCACTAGAGGAAGAGAGGGTAAGGGATATCGACATAGTCCCCATGGTAGTGGAACCATTCAGGGAGTGCACCCCACCAACATAGAGCATTCTGCATACGAAATAGAGCAGTGGGTCGCTACGTCTAGTAGAATCGGACAAGATAGATGATCGTTCCTTAGATGACATCATAGAGGACTATCACACTACAATCAAGCAGATTATTGGCAGTGATCACTCAGATCGAGATGAGAGTAGAGTTAGCTTTGAACCTGATGAGGATGACATGCTAGACAACATAACTGAAGTCCACATGGTTGACACTCGTGGATCCCTATGGAGAAAATAATATAGCCAAGAAGGTATTATGGTTGAGGAAGGTGACACTTCTCACTCAACTTAGCACCTCTTCCACCAGCTCAAGTAGAAGGATGACCAGAGGGACATGATGAAGAAAAGGGTAGAGGAGTTTATGGCGGGTCTTAGCATTGTAGAACCCAGCCTCAAGCCTTCTCTATGGTCAACCCGAGTTGGTACATTCCTTGGATCATCCTAGGTGCACTCTCATAGATAATGATGATGGTAGTTTGCATAAAAAGGTCACAGATAGCACCTCCATGCATGAGAAATATATCAATCATATAGTGGAATAGTATGTGAAGGAGACATTGGCGCTAGTCAGGGGGATCTCATCCATTCTAAAGGGTAGACCATACCCATATGAATTTGATGTAGTTCAATACTCCAAGGGTTTTGTGCCACCATCCTTCAAGATCTTTGATGATAGTGGGAACCCCCGATGCAGCAATAAATTACACACTTCAGAGATGGTTACTACAATGCTGGTGGCAGAGATGCACTCCTTTTCAGATTTTTTATTAATAGATTAGCATGGGGTGCATTTGATTGGTACGTCGAACTACCCAACAGTTCGGTGAAGACTTTTGCTCAGTTAGTGTGGTGTTTTTTTAGATGGGTACACCATGCAGATCATATGAGTTTTATGAAGTGACGAAGTATGATGTCTATCTCTAAAAATAGAGACATCACCCTTCAATGGACCTAATTATCTAATAAGGACTCCTAAGGCAGGATGGGTCTTCGAATATACCAGAGATTTTTTTCCTGCCTTACATGGATGAATAAAGTAGAATTTATATTAAACTGGATTTTAAAGTTATCTATGGAGGCAATCCTCCATAGTTAATTACATCCTAGGGAATGAAATTCCCTAAAAATACTTTCGATTAAAATAGATAATTATCATCTCCAAAGATTTCAAGGTTAGACTATCAAAGGATTAGCTATATTTGGAAAATAAATTGGGAAAGTTCAAGGAGAAGACTTATTTTGGAAGCCAAAAGGAATAGATAGGAAATGCTCATGATACTAGAAGCTGAGCATTACAATCATCTATGGTTGGGATTTATAATTTTGAAGTTGAAGAGATTTATATATTTTGAGTTCAAATTTTATTAGATTGCTAGAGCTTATAATCCGCAAACACAAGATTTTGGAAATGCCTAAGAGGTAAGGATTTATGCTTATAGCTGAAGGAAATAGCTACCTGGATCCTAAATCTAGGAAGCTTTAGTAAAGCTAAAGCATGACCTAAATCTATAGGTGGATAAATGTTCATCTCCATAAGAGAATGAACCGCAATTTCTAGACTTATAATGCTTTGAGTGCCAACCAACTAACTCCTATGATTTTAAAACCATGTAGTCCAATCTTATGAATTGCAAGATAGCTAGGGTGGTTATTTAGTTAGAAAGACTAAAATCCTAAACCCACTCCCTAATAGATTAAATCATGAGTGGTATGAATAATGACTCAGTCTAATGAAAAATCATTTTAAATTTTTATTCTTATTTTTTACACATCATTTTGACAAAGGCTTTAGGATTTTTATATGCCTAAATGTATGATGAAATGGATTATTGGCCAAATCCAAAGAGAAAAAAAGGGTGAAGCTCCATCAGTAGGGGTTGATCTCATCGGTCAAGCGATCCCTGTGCATGTAAGGACGGAGGCCTTCATTTTGCAAGAGTGATTCAAGATGTATGCATGATGTGAGATATACAACATTCCGCTAAGGGGTTGTTAAATCTTTTAATTATCTTATTTAAGACTTAGTCTTTATTGTGAGCTTATAAGTTATTTAAAAATTTAGTTATGAGTGATTAGTTAGGGTAGAAAAATTAATTTTATCCTAAGAGCCTAATCGCATCTTGGCCACACATTAAAGCATCAATCATAAGAAATTATGAAGTACATGCCATTTCTGAGTGCAAACTAAACAAATCACCAAATAATTTTATAAGCTAACACAAAAGAATAATAGGTTATGTTGGATGCTACATAAAAAAAAGAAAAGATGGATAGCCGAACTCTATCCTTATACAACCTAGAATATAAAAGAATAATTATAATTTTATTAAATGTTAGGGGGAGAGGGGGGTCTTCATTCTTCATTCTTCCTTCTTCGATTTGGATGTGCTTTCTTCGAAGGCATCATATGGCACCCCCAGAACAAAGACTTATGGCCACTGCTCATCCTTATTACCCATAGCACTAATCCTAATTCTTATTGCAAAAATTACATTTACACAAGAAAATTAAATCTAGCTACACCTACAAAACAGAGGTTAGCTAAACTCACATATAATCCCAAATAATTATACATATAGTTTGGACTTAGCACCCTGCACATGGATAACCAAACCCACATGTCCTAACTTGGGTTGTGGTCAGGGGTTTAAGCAACCTGTAATGAGAGCATTTATATTTATTTTTACACAACCCCTTAAGCATAATCCCCTGTAGAAAATATGATTAGACTAGGAACGGGCTAACATCCAATCTATGAAATATACACCTTAACATCTAGTCTAAAATAATATATCACATCATGTATCATCCTAACTTAGGACTAGAAGTGGTGATTTAATTCTAATGTGTGTGTTAAGGCTTGTGCGGTGTGTCTCAATTAGGCATTAAAGTTGTAATTTTATAATTGTAGAAGGATTCAATTTAACATAAAGGGTTGATTTCACTTAAAGTTATCTAATTGATTTTGAGAATTTTAATTTGTGTTTTCTTTTGTTTCATTTGATTTACACTTAGTAACTAAGTGTTATAAAGAGAAAGAAGAGGAGTACCCTCTTTCATCCCTACCTTAAGCCACTTTCTAAAGTATATTAACTTGATTTAGTTCTTTTTAGTGACTGGCTTATTAGATGATTTTTAATTCATCCTAAGTTTAGGTTCAATTTAAATAACTCTATTCAATATGAAAGGATTCTTAAGATTAATCTAATTGAGTTACTATCACATAACTTATGTTCAATTCTTCCTTTCCATCATATATGACATGCATGTGATCTTAATCCTAAGTATATCTATATAGGCAACATATTTTAGCACACTTAAATGATGGATGTAGATGTATATTTGAAGTTTATATCTTTCATTTGATTGAATTATTTAATCATATTAATTTAAAGTTCTATCCAAATTCTTATACAAAAATACATAAGGATGAAATTAAATAGGTACATGTGTTAACCACAGAAGTGAGGTAATCAAATGACCTTCTTGGGGCTAGCTAAAGCCTCGTATTATCAAGATGTCCAGACCATATACCCATTTGCATTCAAACATATGTAAATTTATATACATGAATATAATAAAGAAAGCTCCAAATCACATGACTAATTAATTCAATCACTTAGTTAATTATGGATGCATGTATTTTTAGTAGAAAATGGGATTTTCATTCTCTAATTACATATACATACACATGTATGAAGAAAAAGCAAGTACATGCCTTTGTTAACCAAAAAAGTGAGAAAATCAAATGACCTCCTTGGGGCCAGCTAAACCCCGCATTCCCGGGATGTCCAGACTATACTTTGCTATCTCATTACACATGAATGTATGCATAAATAAAGGAAGAAAAACCATGCAAAATTGCATTTTTTTTATTTGATTGAATCATTTATGCATGTGAATTAAAGTTATATCCAAATTTTAATGTAGAAATACATGTAAATGAAATCAAATAAGTATCTGTCATTATTAACCAGGGAAGTGAGGTAATCATATGACCTTCTTGGGGCTAGCTAAAGCCTTGTATTCTCGGGATGTCCAAACTATATACATATTAACATTCAAATACATGTAAAATTATATATGAATTAAGGAGAAGAAAGATTTACCTCACATAACTAAGCTATAATCACATGCAAAGCCTATTTGTGTTCATAACTACCATCACTCTAATCAATGTAATTGATTTATAAACTTTGGAAAATAATTTGGATTTATTAGTGATAATAGCCACACATATTATAAATTAATCAAACACATGCAAGCTTACATAAAAAAATCATTTGATTTAATTAGTTTTGAAAAGATGAATGCATGATTTCAAATGACATACAATATCTAACATGATTGGAAAGGAATAAATAAACACAAACACATGATTTCATTCAATTAAATTAATTCCTAAGTACAATCATATTAAATAAAGCCATTCAAAGTAAACCAAAGCTTCTTTATGCTATTTTTTTAACTTTATGTTTTGATTTGATTTAAGGATGTGAGGAAAAAGTTTGTTGATCCTAACCCATTCCCATATTTGTTAATTAATTTAGTTTAATGAAATATAATAAGTTGATTTTATGAATTAATTAGGTTATAGTATGCATTAAATACATTAATTAACCCTTTCCTATGTTACCTTAATATAATTATCCAAATAATTATGAGCCAACATGATATGTACATGAATTAAAAATTAAATTAGCAATGATCCTAAGAAATAAAAGGGGTCTAATGCAATTGGCTCACAATTAATGGTTAAATAGATTAAAGAACTTAATTAAGTACTATCATGGTTTCCCCACACATGTGGGTTAACCATAATTTCCTTAAATATCTTTTGGTTATTAAACACCTGAAGATCTACCCATGATTCAATTACTTAGGTTCTGATGTGATGTGATTTGATTAATCAATTAATTGAAACTTTAATTAATCTCATTTTTATTAATTTTCCCTTTAAATGGAATGGACTTAGGGAAAAGATTAGAAAAGGGATCCTAACCCCATTCCCCTTACCCATTTACTGTTCAATAGTGATTAGCAAGCTTAATTATTTATTTATTTACTATTTAAAGGTTAATTAATTAATTAATTGACTGATTAAGGCTCAAATAGTTAATTACCCTAATTAACTAAGCAATAAATCCCAAGAAAATTATATGAGGCAGAGGTCATCCCAATAAACTCACACACAAAGTTTGGGATTAATTATCTAAGTAATTAAGCTAATTAAATTTCTAATTAAACTCAAACTAAGCCTCTATTACTAATCCTCCAAATACCTTTAAAATGAGTATTTATTTGTATTTTTCTAATTTTTATATGATTTTTTATATATTATGGAAGTTTCAGCCACTAAAATTAATTAATTAGCCTTAATTAAGCCCAATCACATCTGACTACGTACTAACGTGCATGCTACATGCGCGGATTGGTCACTTAAACATGCCACTCAAGACGACATGTAGCTTTCTGGGCATTTTCATCTCCGCCGCCGATCTCGATGGATGGCAATGATTAATCCCACGCCTTAAGGACTTAATCAGATCAATCTAGGGGATCTGATCATGATTGTTCATTTCAATCATGTGAAACAGATGGTGTGTGATCTATTTTTAGATGAACAAGGGAGAACGGAGGCCGTCTACCATTCCTCGCTCGATCCGAGCTCACCCGAGTTTAGATCAACTCCAAACGGATCCCACACCTTCACGTGAAGAATCCAAAGGGATCCAACTGCTAATATCACATAGCGTGCAAGTTTCCTTTGAAAAGCTCAAACAAAAATCATACAAAGCTCAGTTTTAATTAAATTAACTCGTTGGAGCTCAAGACTGGCGGTGAATTTGATTGAGGAAGCTTCATTTAGTGGAGATGAAGCCCTATTGATTAGTAATTGGATCAATTCCTCATCGTTCACTCTATGGGCCAAGCAACATCACTTTGGAGCCCAATTCTGATCAAACTCCTACCTCTGATGGTCAGAAAGCTTGGGAAATGATTTGTTCTTGCTTGATGAGGTGTGGGGATGGTGTGTGTGAAGTTAATTTGAGTTCGGTGAAGAAATGAGGGAGTTGGATCGAAGGAATGGATGCCTTATTTTGATTTCAAGCTTTCTAGCAATGGGGAGCTCAGGATGCTTGGAAACTACTCTAGAGAACCATCTCTAATTGCTAGGGCTCTAAGGATGCTCAATATGTTTATTTGGATCAAAGTGAGGGGGGTATACCCCTCCTCCCTTGGATCCGACTACCTTGATCCATTTGGATTCTAATGGTCATTCGATCGCCGGTGCTGGCTGTGGGTGGTAGGGAATCATTCTAATTGGCTCGATTTGAGTGGCCAAAGTTAAAGGAGTGGCTGCCAAGGGGGGATGGTGGTTGTCCTTCGATTTCAAATGTGCCAATCAGGGAGGTGAGGTGAGTTCACCTCCCCATGGGTCATGATCAACCCAACTACTCCTTGGGCCAGGTTGGGTAGTGTCCTAGGTGCCTAAGTGAACCAATGAGAGGTTGCCAAGTGGTCTAGAGGTGAAAGACCCCCTGGTTGGTGGCCAGCCAACAGGGGCTATGTTCCAGTTCACAAGAGTACTCATGCTATTCACATAGATTTAGAATCCATCTCGGAGGATGAGTCTCAAGTGATTAGCACACCGGTCAACCCCTCTCAGCAGGCCTCATTGGAGGTGACACTCGATCTAGATAGTGATGAAGACAAGGCCTCCAAGCAAAGTATAAATGTATTCAAATCATGATTATGTAAAACTATTAGGCGGCAGTTGGGAACCTTAGCTCTAACCCCACTTTCTTCTCAAAAAGTTGAGGGTTTGGTAATTAAGGAAGCCCCTAGATCTTTCATTGATGTCAAACCAAAGAGATTCTTACTGTGATCATCATCCTTAAGTCAAGAAGCATATGTAGAACTTGAGGATGATTCATATAAAGATTTAATGGAATTATCTTTTGATTGGTACTCGCCTTGTGTTCATAATCTTGCAAAGAAAGGTTTGATTCCTTATACATGGTCTAGGCACAAGTTGGAGTATTTCGAGAAGCTGTAGGACAATAAAGGCAGGGATGCACAATCAAAACCAGACTACGATTGTGCATTGTTAGTCGATGGCGATGATTCGCTTAGTTGTCACCAATCATCTAAGTCGATAGGATCTTCTCAAACCACTAACTCTTATGAGGTGTGTTTAGAAACTTGATGATCCGATGATCTTCAAATCAAAGATGCACCTCCATAATTTGAAGAAGAAATCAATTCAACCATCGACAAACTCAAAGAAATCAACCTCAGAACAAAAAAAGATCCACGCCCCAAATACATCAGTTCTTTGTTGAATGAAGAAGAAACCAATGACTTAATTAGGCTATTGACTGAGTTTAAGAACTACTTTGCATGGATCTATGAAGAGATTCCTGGATTATCTATAACGTAGTAGTCCACAAACTAGTAATAGACCCTAACGCTAGCCCTATCAAGTAAGCTCCTAGACGCATGCAATTATAAATCGAACAATAGGTCATTTCTAAAGTCAAACAACTGATCGATGCTAGCTTTATCAGGGAAGAAAAGTACCATTCCTAGTTAGCCAGTGTCCTCTCAATTAAGAAGAAGAATGGACAAATTTGTATATGCATCAATTTTAGGGACTTAAATAAGGCATATCCTCAGGATGAATTTCAACTTCCTATACCAAAGCTATTGGTAGACATTGCCTTGTCTTATGCAATATTCTCCTTCATGGATGAGTCATCTAGCTACAACTAAATTAAGATGGCCCTAGAGAATGAGATGAATACTGCTTTTCGAACCCCGATCAAAATCTATTGTTATAAGGTCATTCCCTTCGGCCTTAAGTGCTATTTACCAGTGGGTCATGACTCAGGTTTTCGATGAACTCATTCATCATCAAGTAGAATTCTATGTCGACGATCTAGTTGTCAAAAGTAAAAAAGGGAGACCATCTCTTTAACTTGAGAGTAGTTTTTGAAAGGTTAAGATAATTCAATCTCAAAATGAACCCCCTAAAGTGTGCATTGAGTAGCGAAGTTCCTTGGTTTGTTGTCCACGAGAATAGAGATAGACCTAAAAAAGATCAAAGCTATCTTAGAAATGACACCCCCTAAAAGTCTAACTCAACTCAGATCATTCCAAGGGCGGTTGGCGAGTCTAAGGCACTTTATCTCCAATCTATCTAGGAGATGCAAGCCATTTTTAGCAGTTGTCAAAAAGAATGCTAAGTTCAAGTGGGATGATAAGTGTCAGCATTCTTTTGAAGATATTAGATAGTATTTAGTGAAGTCGCCAGTTCTAATAGTCTCTATCCAGGGCAAGCCACTTATCATTTACACTGCTGCATTAGATGACTCCCTTAGTGCTTTGTTGGCCCAAACCAACAACAAAAAAAGGAGATTTCTTTCTACTACCTCAACTATTATTTGATCCCTGTTGAAGCAAACTACCCACCTATTGAGAAACATTGCCTAGCTCTCATCTTTGCATCCCAAAAGCTACGACATTACATGCTCTCTCATAAGATAAACTTGATTTCAAGAACCAATCCACTGTAGTATCTCATGACACACTCAATATTATTTGGATAGTTGGCACGTTGGTCCATGATTTCTCATAGTTCGATATTACATTCATACCCCTCCGAGCGATGAAAGGATAAGCACTGGCAGATTTTCTAGTAGCACACCTACTTCCTGCTAACTCTCCGCTTAATGGAGATCACCCTGATGAACAAATCTTGAACTTAGAGGAGGTTGACATTGACGTTGGGAAATATATTTTGATGGTGCGACTTCCTCTCAAAGAGGAGAAGAACCAGGATTTACTATTCCAAGAAAGGCACGGGTAAGAATCATCCTTTTAAGTCTATACCGTAATGTGATAAGATTCTCATACTATCTCTCCAATCCATGCACCAACAACGAAGCCGAGTATGAGGCTTTGATTTTCGGTCAAGAGTTAGCTATTACAGTGTGTGTCAAAAGCATCAACATCTACATGGATTCTCAGCAAGTTAAGAAGCAGATTGTTGAGTCCTATAAGGTTCTAAAACCTAAGCTTCATCACTACCATGAGTACATCATGAAGTTATTGGCCCAAATCCCTAAGGTCGCCATCTACAAGATTCCTCGATGAGAGAACGCGGTAGCAGATGCTTTGGCCAAACTCGCCAAGGAGTTAGCATGTCTGAAGGATGAGTCCATTCTAATAAAGGTCCAAAATAGACAAGTCATATCCTTTATTGATGCTGAACTCATCGAGAGACTATCTCTTGGATGGGAGGTTGTCATTGTCAAGAAAGATGAGGATTAAGACTAGGCAACCTCGAGCTCTCCTGTGATGGGTTTCGATCAAATATGGTTACACTGTTTAGACAAACATGAAGCCCATAAGATCATGGTTGTGGTACATTCAGGTATATGTGGAGCGCATCAATCTGGTCTGAAGATGAAGGAAAAGATCAAGAGGCTAAGATACTACTGGCCTTCAATGATTACAGACTGCATGGATGTAGGTAGGATATGCCATCAGTGTTAGATACACGGTGTAGTCTTGCACCAACCACCTAATATTCTACACCCTACATTGGCCTCATGGCCGTTCGAGTGTTGGGATACTGACATAGTGGGTGCGATTGATCCTCCTTCTTCTAAGGGTCATCGGTTCATCCTAGCTGCCACCGACTACTTTTCCAAGTGGGCGAGGCAATCCCACTCAGAGAGGTCACAACTCAGTAGGTGCTCCAGTTTTTCAGGAACCAATTATATATAGGTTCGGGGTGCCTCGATGAATTATATCTGATAATGGTAATGCATTCAAAAGCACTAAGATCAACAGCTTCGCTAAGATACACGGTATAGATTGGAGATACTCCACTATCTACTATCCTAGGGCGAATGGCCTAGCAGAAGCATTTAACAAAACTCTCATCGAGATACTAAAGAAGACATACTTGATATAAGTGGCATGAGCAGCTAGTTGAAGCCTTGTGGCCATCTGCACACATACAAAACTCCAATCATGGTTCTCCTTAGTGTATGGGTCTGAAGCCATTCTACCATTAGAAGTTTAGCTCCCATCACTAAGGATAGCAATGGGTAGTAAAATCATCATAGAACAGAAAGCCAGGTTGTGGTTAGAAGAGCTCAAAGGTTCAGAGGAGAGACGCCTATGAGCATGATAAACCCTCAAGTTGTACAAAGCCAAGATGATTCAAGCTCACAACAAGCTAGCCTGCCTTAGAGCTTTTCAAGTATGAGAGCTTGTTTTAGTTCTAAGGAGATTGATGGTTGCCCATCAAAAGATGTGAGGCAAGTTTGAACCCACTTGGGAAGGCCCTTTTGTAATAGAGAAGGCCTACCAAGGAGAATCTTATCAACTTATTAATTGTAAAGGGGAACACCCGATGCTTCCAATCAATGGACTCTATTTGAAGAAATAATATCCATAAAATCATGTTTAAAAATAATTATCTTCAAAAAATCCATTCCAATTCATCAAAATATTCTCTTCATTCGAAGCATTGTTTGCTTGTTTGCAAATTTGCCACGACGTGTTTAGGGTAGGTGTAACAGAACCCAAGAAGCATTATATCCTTCTTTCACAACATGAACATAAATTAAACATGATTCCTCAGCGCTACTAGAGTAGGTGTAAGAGAACTCAAGATGCATCCTATTTCAACTAACATGGCTAAGTTAGGTGTGAGAGAACCCAAGCAGTATCCTTTCTTGGTGGGATCATGACTGCCATTCGTGGCACCATTTCATCAACTCTTAAGCGTGTTTTAGGATCCGTGTAAGAGAACCCAGGAGGCATCCTATCCTTCTTCAACATAAATACATATCTTTTATCTTGGGCTATTTTGATGTGAGAGCAAGCCCCCTGAGGTACTCACTCATTAGCTGCTCTAGGTCGGACTGATATGTTACCTAGCTAATGCGTCACTCCAGAGGCCTTTTATTCAGGAATATGTGAGTCCCCGTGCTTTCTTTCTTGACTTAGCCATTGCAAATCGATGAGCGCCTTATTGCATGGTTGGCCTTACGGCATGATCGGTAAGCTACCGTCTTGATTAGTTGTGTTTGAGAGGATGTAAGTCTATACATTTTCTTCTTAAACTAGCCATCATTAACTAACTAGGTCGAGTTGAGGATTAAGGTAAGCCCTGCAGTGGCTCCTTTCCTATTGACTACTTTTGAGTTGATATAAGTCTCATAGTGACATTCACTTTATAGCCTAGGTCGATATTACTGTCGAGTCGAATAGACTATCCGCAATGGTTCAGTAGGAGGATGTGAGTCCCGGCTTTCTTCTAGATTGTCAAACGATGGGCACTTTAGGTTGGTTGATGTTCACTATGCTGACAACGACTCACTTGGTCAATACACCACTCTTGGCAAATATAAGTCCTCGTGCTTTCTCCTTGAGTTGACCACCAAATACCTATAGACATTATTTTCTTCAGGGATCAGGATAAAGCCCTTAGTGGCCCTTCCCCTGCAGGCACTCTACTTAGATTACATCCTTTGTGACCCCATTTAGACACTACCCGGGCTACTCTTGGATTGGACAGTCCCCTTTCCTAGTAGCCACCCCTGTGGTTGGATAATTTGTTCAACAAATGCATAGATTCTCCCTTGGACCAGTAAATCTAAGATAGGTCTAGGCTGATATAAGCTCCTTCTTAGTGTGATCCCTCGCAAACCAACAAGGTCTATGATAAACAAACAAACAAACAAATTTATTCACTTGTGGATTAGGAATTCAATCCCCGAGTGGCCCCTTTCCCAAGCAGGCATCCTATCTTTGGGATAGTGTCAGCAAAACTCCCTATAGAATTTCCTAACTACACTTGAGTTGAGATAAGTCCCTAGGTCAGCACTCTCTTGGTAGTCACCCTTAGGTCAAGTTCAATCTGTTTTGCCACAAACATGTTGCCTCAAATGTCATTTCGCTCTAGAAGATGTAAGTTTACTACACATTCTTTCTAACATGACTATCGTAAATCGATGCGCAGCCATAGGTCGGGTTGGCATGTTACCTTGCTAATGCATCGCCCCAGTGGTCTTTTATTCAAGAAGATGTGAGTCCCCATGCTTTCTTCCCTGAATTGGTCGCTGTAACCAAAAGGCACCCCTCTGGTTGGATAGTTCTCCCTTTCGAATGGGAAACTACCCCCTTTGGATCAGTAAATCTGAAGTAGGCCAAGGCCGACATGGCTCCCACTCTGTGCGGCCCATCGCAAATCGATGGGATCCATCAAATATAATTAAAATAAAATTAATTTTGACTATCTTTGAGCTGATTTAAGTCCCCCAACGACATTCACTCAGTAGTCAGCCTAGGGTTGGGTTTGATTCGTTGTGTCACCAACAAATTGCTCTAGAGACTGATCTGTACTTTGGGGGATGTAAGTCTACTACGCTTTATTCCTAGTACAGCCGTGACACACCAAAAAACAACCCCTTTGGTTGGATAGTCTTACTATGTGGTTGGTAAACTACCCCTTTGGATTGGTAAATCTAAAGTATGCTAAGGCCGACATGACCCCTACTTAGTGCGGTCCATCACAAACTGATAAGGTCCATCTCAAAATCCAAAATTTAAAATCTAAAACAATACCAACCAACCTCCCCAATGGAGTCAAATTAATCAAATCGATCAACTTCTCCTTAATAAGATGCAAATCTTTCCAATTTCCCAAGTGGATTCTACATTCTAATCCCAGGGGATTTCACAACTTCTTATCCCAGTGGATAACTTGAACCTTTTCCCCTAGTGGAACACTCACAAACTCAATTCCTAGTGAACTCCTCCTTCGCTTTCTTATGTCTTTGACATAAGTAGAGTTGCATTGCACTAAGATCTTGATTCCTTCTACACCTAAGGTTTAGGAGTAGATCCTTTCTGTTAGTGCTTGTGATCGTTGGAATGTTGTTGATCATCTCTGTCAACACCAATATATGCGGTATGCCTTGTCAGTCACACCACACCTATTGGGCACCCTTTGTTGACCTCACTTTTAGAATGAGCTCTCAACTTCTCCATCTTAGACATAAGACTCCTCTAGACACTAAGAGTTTCTTAGTCTTGAGACACTTCTAGTGATTAGGTGAACACTTAACCTAACCATAAAGACTTAGAAGAGTTTATCATAGGATTAGGCAATGCATTAGGGATTTAAGGCAACCACTTGCCCTATAGCTCAAATCCAGCCAATGTACACTCCTTCAAACCAATCAAAATAAAATATCAAATCAATTCTAACTCAATTGATTTTCTCAAATCTCAAATCAATCTCAACTCAATTGAGTTTCTCAAATCCAAAATCAACACCAAATTTAATTCCAATCCCAAATGATTCAAATTCAAACTCAATTCTAAATCTAACTCCAATTCCAGATGATTGAAACCCATGATCAATTCCAAATCCAAAACCTTCCTAAGCCTTATGAATCACATCTATAAGCTTAGCCAAACCCTTCAAATCAACCTAAAGCCAAGTGATTTCTTTATAAATTACTTAGTCCAACATTTGTATTCACAATTATAAACGAAATTGGCATCCAAATCATCCAAATCAAATGAATATAAATCAAACCAAATCAAAACCCCTTTTTCAAACTTTTGACCTATTTTAGCCAAATTCATAATTAAATCACTCCTAATTCACATGATTCTCTCTTGGATCATTTATATTCTCATTTATCTTCACAAATATAAATTCAAATGGACAAAATCAAATCAATATAAATTCAAAACTCAAATTCAATCCCAATTTATTTTCTTTAAGACAATTTCTTGGATTTAGCCAAATCATTCTCAAATCAATCCAAACCCTTGTATTTTCTCTTCAAACAATCACTCCTTGTTGACCTCACTTTTGGAGTGAGCTCTCAACTTCTCCATCTTAGACATAGGACTCCTATAAACACTAAGAGTTCCTTAGTCTTAAGACACTTCTAGTGATTAGGTGAACACTTAACTTAACCCTAGAGACTTAGAAGATTTATCCATAGGAATAGGTTATGCCTTAGGGGTATTAAGAAAACTTGCGTACCCTATAGCTTAACCCCCTTGCTTTCCTCCTTTTAATCAATTCCAAATCAAATATTAAATCAATTTCAACTCAATTGATTTTCTCAAATCATGAATCAATTTCAAATTAAATCTTAAAATCAACTTCAACCCAAGTGATTTTCTCAAATCATCAAATCAATTCCAAAATCCAAAACATTAATCAATTCCAAATCAAATGATTGAAACCCATGATTGAATTCAAATCACAAAATATTTTCTAGGCCCTTTGATTTCATCTTATGGACTTAGCTCAAATCAAATATAAATCACTCCAAATTTAAAAGATTTTCTCATAACTCATTTATATTCTCATTTATATTCACAAATATAAATGAAATATAAATTCAAATAACCAAAACTAAATTCAAAACTCAAATCCAAATCCAACTTAAATCCAACTTATACTCTTTCAAGTCAAATCCTTGAACTTAACCAAAAAGAAAATACAAATCATTCCAAACTCAAAAGATTTTCTCATAACCCATTTATATTCTCATTTATATTTACAAATGTAAATGAAATATAAATTCAAATAACCAAAATCAATTCAAAACCCAAATCTAAATCTAACCAAAATCAAACATATCCTCTTTCAAGTCAAATCCTTGAACTTAGCCAAATCATTCTCAAATCAATTCAAACCTTTGATTTTCTCTTCAAACAATCAATCCTTCAATCATGCCCAAATATAAACATGAACTTCAATCATCAAGCCAAACTCAAACTAACCCAAGTCAAACCCATGTTCACCCTTTTGACTTGAAATTGTCAAATGAACTAAAACCCATTTGACTCCAAATCACTTGCAATTGGATTTATATTTCAATCATAAGTCCATATGTGAGTTCAACCAAACTTGAATCAAGCTTTGATCAAGCCAATTGACCCACTTAGGCTCACTTGATCCAAAGTGACCTAAAGGACCTTTTTGAGCCAAATTCTAATCTAACCCAAATTGGATCGAACTAAGCCCATCTAAGTCTCACATTGTGAGCAACAATCATCCTAGGATGATCAATCACTTAAATTGGGTCAAACGAAGTCAAACCTAGCCTTTGACCAAGTCAACACTTAGCCCAAATGAAACCTAAATAAGCCAAAATCCACTATAAGCCAAATTGATTGAAACCATTGATCTAAACCATTCCAAAATCAATGATTGAACATGATCAAGCCATCGATTGAGCCAAACCAAGCCAAATTGGCCACTTGACCTAAATTGACCCAAATTGACCTAAAAAGTCAAAATAGGTCAAATCTTGATCTAAGCCAAATTGATTGCAACTAATGGGTTAAATTCATTCCAAATCAGTTGTTGACCAGAGCTCCAATTGGCCAACTAGACCCAACCTAGCCTAATTGACCATGAACCTAACTTGACCTAAAAGGCTAAATCAACTTGAAATCAAACCAAACCAAATTTGATTGAAACTAAATCTTGAAATACATTTCAAATGATTAACCAAGCCTAAACCAACCTATGGCCTAACCCAATTGGGTCAAATGGGTCAAATTGGTCAACTTGACCCATTTGACCTAAATGAACCTAATGAACCAAAACCAAATATAAAACAAATTAAACCAAACCAATGATACCCATAGGCTCCAAATGATCATTTGAACTTGACCTAACCCATGGTTTGACCTAATTTGACCAATTGGTCAACCAAACCCAACTTGACCTAAATGGGTCAAATTGAACCAATTCAAACCAAATGAACTCCAAATCAATTGAAATTTGGCCCAACCCATTTTTGAATCATTTTAAATCTGTCCAAATCAAAATCAAGGCCAAATGACCATTTTTCCCTTAGGTCAAAGGGTAACCTATGCCCAAATTCACTTGGAATTTGATCAATTCTTTCTCAAGGCCACTTGACATCCTCCTAGTGGTCCACATGGACACCAAGGAGGGTGGTGAACATGACCCAATGGGTTTGGGTTAGCCATGACCCAACCCAAGGCCAAACTAACCCCTCCAATGCAAATTGGACACTTGGATCACCTCATACACTCACCTAGCACATGGGCACTCCCTATCCTCCACTCCTCTGCCTAAAACGAATCACATGGAGTGTCTAACAGCCAAAATTGATCAATCAATCCTAGCAATTAAGCTAAAATAGCAAAGCTACTCTTGGTCATTCGATCCAAGGAGGGGGAGATATACTCCCCTTCATTCCCACTCAAACTAGAGAGACTGGATTTGATTGAGCTCTAGGAATTGAAAGCAAGCTTCTCCAAGCCTTGGCAAGTATTCCGAAGCTCCCTCAATTTCTTTCTTCTCGATTTTCTTCAAAGCCAAAATAGGGGAGGCCTAAGTCAACTCCGACTCATCCAATTCTCCACTAAACCCAAATTAAACTTGCAAGCACCATCAAGGCACCTCGTTGAGCTCAACCAAGGTGTTTCCCAAGTCTCCTAGCCACGAAGCCTCACCTTGATCAAGCTCGATCACCATTGAAGGGGAGTTTGGTCAACCAAGAAATCCACTTCAAATCAAGGCTTGATATCTTCAATAAGGCTTCGTCTCTTCTAGACGAAGCTACCTCCTCCGTTGGAAATGCCGGTGATAGCCTCTGGTAGGGGTGTGCATTAGTTGGTCTGAACCATAAACTGAACCAAATTGAGCTTATTTGGTTAATCTGGTTTGATTTTCATGTTTATTATTTGGTTTTCAGTTGAAATTATGTGTTTAAGCAATTTTTGGTTTTTGGTTTGGTTTTAATTAAAAAAATTTTGGTTTAATCCAAAAAATCAATTTAATCTCTTGAGTCTCGGCATTCGCTCGGCCCCTACCACGCCAGTCGATTAAGGAGTCCTTGGCCGCCTTGAGTGGCCGAGTCCCGGCGACTGTGGCCTTATCTGATTATGCTTCTTTGAGAGTCTCGACTCTCGCTTTGATTTCACTTCGACTTCATTCCTTAAGAGGAGTTAGGGCATAGCCGCATAAGGCATTCGGCGGCATTCTAGCCCGGGTTCTGGTGATTCTGAATCTCTGATTTCCACATTCTACTTTTGTACTTTCCTATTCATGACAACTCCTATCTTTTTAGTTTTTTCCCTAACAGCTAGTGGCTAACCCATAGGTTCTGTGACTTTTGTCTTCACTCTTCATGTCTGATTTTGACTCTAAGTCTCTTTGAGAGGTAAGAGCTAAATCCCCATGATCCCAACTCCTCTCTGTCACACCATTATTGTTCTTTATTGTGGTTGTTGATGGCTTGATGCTGTGGCCTGTGAGCCTGTGTCATGGTATCGTGGACTGTATGGCTTTATCTTTATTATTGTTGTTGATTGTCTTCCGCTTGGACCACTTCCTTATTCAGTTTTCTGTTTCAATTTTGAATCTTTGATAGAGCTAGGGTTTGACCGTTTGAAGAAGACCTGAAGTTGATGTTTGAATTACCTACTATTTTTGCATTACATATTTTAAATTTAACTAAATTAAAATATGTGCAAATAATTTGTGTTTGTCGAGCTTTTTGATTAAACTGCTAGGAGGATTATGTACCTCCATTTGCACATATTTTACCGATTTATGTCTCTTGAGTTTAGTGTTTTTGATTTCTTTCACCTGGATTGTTTCCTTCTAACTCAATGTTGTTCAACTAATGCAGACAAAATGTTTGCACATATTTTACCTCCTCTCTCTCTCTCTCTCTATATATATATATATCTACTGTTTGCACATATTTTACCATGGTGATAGGTCGATGATATTTATGCAAGGTATATTGGTAATCGGTAATCCTATGGACATGCTATTTCCAAATATGGATGAGTTGATCAAGCTTATCTCTAAGCCAAGAATATGCATTAACATCACTTACAAGCAAACACTAAGGGTAAAGATTTATGACAAATGAAATAGCATTGAGTTTTGTTGATGTAATTTATTAAAGCATGCTTTACTTTTTTTCATTATTGTTTAGATTTTTTTAGAGTCTAGAAACATGTCACAAGTTGGAGATAGTTCAAATATTATTAGTTCCTCCAAAGCTATGACCACTATTCAACAAGTTCAAGTTACAAGAGATGCGAGTGTCAGTAATGAGAAACCACCAATTGCAAAGAAAAAAATAAAATCTCCTAGACCTAGATCTAAAGTTTGGGATCACTTTGTGAGATATACTAATGAGGAATGAGAAAAAAATGAGCAAATGTAATTATTGTAGAAAGTCATATCACAGTGATCCAAAGATTAATGGCACTTCAAACTTAAGGGCACATCTTTCTTTGTGTCAAAAGAATCCTCTTAATAATGAACCAAATCAAACTAAGCTAGCATTACAATTTGGTGTTAAAGGTGAAGAGCTTTGTGCAAGCCTTAAGGCATGTAGATTTGACAAAGAAAATATAATGAAAGCTTTAACAATGATGGTTATTGCAGATAAATTGCCTTTCAAGCATGTAGAAGATTGGGGGTTTAAACATTTCATGTCTCAGTGTTGTCCAATGTTTCAAATACCTTCACGATGGACATTGACATGTGATTGCTTTAAATTTTATCAGGATGAGAGAACAATTTTAAAATATCTATTCAAGAAGTCCTGCCATAGAGCTTGTCTTACTACTAATACTTGGACATCCATTCAACGAATTAACTATATGTGTATCACTACACATTTTATTGATGATGATGAAACTCAATAAAAGAGTTATAAACTTTTATCTATCTATAGTCGGGAGAACTTGGGCAACAAGTTGAGAAGTGTCTTGTAGCTTGGGGGATTGATGCAATTTTTACTATGACAGTTGATAATGCAAGTTCAAATAATGGCATCATCACACACCTACAAAAAAAATTTGGTAAGAGAAGAGGTAGTATTCTTGATGGTCGCTTCTTGCATATGAGATGCATAGCTCACATTATTAACTTAATTATGCAAAATGGGATGAAAGAGATATGTGAATCTATCTATCATGTTCGAAGAGCAGTAAGGTACATTTGTCAATCACCTACAAGGCTACAAAAATTTAAAGAATGCATTGAAATAGAAAAAATAAAAACTAAAAGCATGTTATGCTTAGATGTTCCTACTAGATGGAATTCCACATTTTTAATGTTAAGTGCAACAATTAAGTTGGAGAGAGCTTTTGAAAGATATGAGGAGATTGACACTCAATTTAAATCAAAACTAGAGAAGGAAGAAGAGGAAGGTCATAATGTAAATGGTGTTTTAAGTGATAATGATTGGAATAATGTTAGAAGATTGCTCCCTTTCTTGGAAAAATTTTATGAGCTCACTTTAAGGATTTTCGATTCTTTGTATGTGACATCAAATACTTTTTTTTCATAAAAGTGCAGAAGTTCTTTGTCTTCTTCAAATTTGGCAAATGTATGGTGATCCAAACGTGAGAAATATGGCTTCCAAAATGATGACAAAATTTGCTAAATATTGGGGTTGCATAGAGAAAATGAATTTGAATATATATATTTCATGATTACAAAATAAAAGTTCTTGGTGAAAGCCAAGCAGAAAGTGGTCTCCATGAGAAGAAAAATTTTTCTGAAGAGTCTAGTGTTTTACAATTGCAATCTTCTGGGAGAAGATATTCAATGATAGAGAAATTCAAAAGATCTAATTTGGCAAGGATGATGTAGATGACAAATCAGATCTAGATAAGTATTTGGCTAAGGAGTCTAAAGTTATGAAAGATCATTTTGATATTCTAAATTGGTGGAAGGTTAATGCACCAAGATTTCCTATTCTCTCAAACATGGCTCGTGATGTTTTAGCTGTTCCAATTTCTATTATTTCCTTAGAATCAGTTTTTAGTACAAGTGGTCATATTCTTGATGCATTTAGAAGTTCATTATCCCCAAAGATTGCACAGGCTATAATATGTGCACAGGATTGGATGCAAGCAAAATGGACCGTTAATCCAGTAAATGTGGAAGAAAATATTAATGACATTGAAAAATTTGATGAAGGTATTTCTTATGCTTAAATTCACAATTATTTATTCTTTTTAATCTTAATTAGAATAATTAATTATTCATTTGATTTACAGATTTATCAAAATTAACAAGTGAAATACAAACTTCTTGGCTTGGTTTATGATGCTGAATGCTGATTCCAATATGGGTTATAGACTTTCGGATTTCAATGGTATTCCTTCTTGTTAGCCTATTACTTTACTTATTCACTTGCTCAGTTTGTTGTTAGTTTATCTTCTATTGCTACTTTTTGCTTTCATCTCTTATAATTTATTGTTGGATGGTAATTTGGTTCGATTGTTATGTTGGACTTTAGTAAGTTTTGCTTATTTTTTTTGGTCAATATGACAATGTAAGCTGCTTTGTTTTGGTTATTATGTTGGAAAAGTTGATTTGTTTATCTTGCTGGTTTGTTTTGGATGTAATTCTTGGTGGTTTGGCTGGATATTCTGCATTTGCTGGTTTGAGCTGTTTGGCTATTTGCTATGGTGTTATGTATGCATTTTTTTCTAAACAGTTTACTTACATGCCAATGAAATACTGAATTTACATGTAGGCTTTTTTTAGGGTTTACGGGCAATGATAGCAATGATGAAATGATCAATGCATACATACGGTTGGTGACATTTTTTTGTGTTATTGCACTCTTAAGTTTTAAAGGCTTAGAGTGATTTCTCAAATTATTGATGCCGTATGTACATATTGATCATATTTTTCGATATTACACATGAATCTTATTAACAAAAGATATTTTCAAGTCGAGCTTGAGCCCAAATTATATATATATATATATATATATATATATATATATATATATATATATATATATATATATATATATATATATATATATATATATATATATATATATATATATATATATATATATATATATATATATATATATATCTATATGTATATATATATTGTTTATTCTTGTAGATTTGAAGCCTTTGGAGACTTGAAGTGCTTGAAATTGAAGATTTCAAGGAGAAATGCTTAGAATGCGCTCAACATAAGTGATATTTCTACAGTTTACTCAAATTTATTTACTTAAATGTTGTCACTTGTCAGTTGTCAATAAAAATGAATCATGTTGTATTTTTTCTCTTTTTTTGTTAGTAGTTTATTATTCTTATTTGGTGTACATTAAATTGCATCAATATGAAATCCTCTTTACAATATGTATATGTTTAGTTTAGTTAATAAAATTTTCCCTTTTTTTGTTTGTAACTTTGAAATATATTTTTTTAAATTTTCACATGTTATTTGGTTTATGAAAAATCGAACCGAATAAATCGAAGTGTAATTCAGTTTATTTGGATCGGTTTAAACGGTTTTTTCGTACTAATTTGTTGGTTTGGTTTTTTTATAATTTAGGTTTGATTTATTTGTTTTGACAAAAACACAAATCGAATAAACCAAACTGACTGAATGCTCACCCCTAGCCTCTGGCGAGGTATCGCTCAAAACCGTAGACATAAGAATTTTTGCTTGGCCCTTTGTGAAGGGAATTGTAATCACATTAGATTTTAGCCATTGGATCTCTTGTTTATACTCCTCTGAAGGTGTGGGTTGAGTTTGAACTCCATCTGAGCTCGGCTGAGCTCGGATCGAGCGACGATCGATGAATGGCATCCGTCTCTCGCCGCTGAAAGGAGATAGATCACTCACCGTCTATTCCGCGTGATTGGAATGGATGGTTGGGATTTAATCACACTAGATCTCCATTTAATTTTAGCCTAAACTGCGGGATTAATCGTAGTCATATGATCTTAGATCAGACGACCTGTGGAGAAAGCGCATACGCCGTCAACTAACTCGGCGTGCGATGCGACAACTTAAATAACCAATCCCATCGCGCCATGTGAAAAGTGTGCCATGTCCCACATGTGGCGGGGATTCGTTAATTAATTAGGCTATTTTAATTATCTATTAATCATAAAAACTTCATAAAATCATTATTAAATGTAGAAAAATTCAAAAAAATATAAACTCAGGTTCATTTTAAAGATAATTCCAAGGATAATAATATAAAATTAAGTTTAATTGATTTTGAACAGTAACCTTACTCACTTTGGGTTTTATTAGGAATATAATTAGGCCGATTACTCCTTAATCACTTCAACAATTCATTTCAAACTTCTTAGGGTTGATTAGTGGGATGACCTCTACCTCCCATGATTTTCTTGGAATTTATTGTTGGGTTAATTAAGATAATTGCTTGATTAACCCCTAATCAATCTCTTAATTAATTAAATGATTGATTAACCTAATAAATAGTGGTAAATTCATTAATTAAGCTTGCTAATCATCTTGAAATAGTGAATGAACTTAGGGAATGAGATTAGGATTTCTTTTCCAATCTTTTCCTCCTGAGTTTATTTCATTTTCGTAAACACTTAACTAATTTGCAATTTGATTAATGATTAAATGACTTCATTAATATATTCAATCAATCAAACTCAAAATCAAATCACTCGAGAACATAATCATCTTAATCTTGGGTAGATTCTTAGGTGTTCAATAAACCTAAGAAGCTTCAAAGAAAATTATAATCAAACTATATGCATAGGATGGTTATGAAAGTACTTAATTAAACTCTTTAGCTTAATTAATCAATAATTGTGAGACAATTGCATTAGGCCCCTTTATTTCAGGATGGTTATGAGTACTTAATTAAACCCTTTAGCTCAATTTATCAATAATTGTGGACAATTGCATTAGCTTTATTTCTTGTGCATTGCTTATTTAATTTCCATATTGCATATCATATGTTGGCTCATAATTGTTTGGTTAATTATGTTAAAGTGATATAAGTAAGGGATAATTAATGGATTTAATTCGCACCTTAACCTAAACAAAACATAAAATCAACCTAATTGTTCTAAAATTAAACTAAATCAGTTCACACATGTGGGAAATGGGTTAGGACTAGCAAACCCTTTTCATGTTTCCTAAATCAAATAAAATTCAAAAAATAAAAATAAAAATAAAAATAAAAATCTCCTTAAAGAATTTTGATTCACTTTAAATGATCTTATCTTATTGGATTATCTTTAGGAATTAATTAGGGTGAATGTAGTCATATGCTTACATCACTCTATTTCTTTCCAAGCATGCTAAATGTTGTTTTCCATATGAAATCATGTATTTATCTCTTTTGAAAAATCAATTAAATAAAATGCTTCCTTTATGTCAAATTATATGTTTTGGCTAAAGTTAAGAATATGAGTGACTATTATCACTATTAAACCAAGAATTATTTTCAAAACCTTTAAATCAAAGATTATAAATGAAGTGATGCTACTTATAAATACTTAAAAGCTTGCATGCAATTATAGTACAAGATGTGCTTTATGTGATTTTCTTCTTTTCTCTTAACATGGATTTGAATAGGATTTACAAAGTGTATAGTTCATTTGAAAAGAACATAACACTTGCTTAAATCTATTCCTATGCATTTTTATGTTATGACTTAAGAAGTATCTCCACATTAACACATGTAAATTATACATCCAAATCAAACAAAAATCTTTTGCATGATTCCTCATCCATTTGTTTCTTTTTGTATATGCAAATGTATTTAAGAAAAGTAGTATATTAATCTAGACATCCCAGGGTTGCGAGACTTTAAGTAGCCCCAAGTAGGTCTTGTACCTTACACCCCTGGTGTAGAAAACAATGATGTCATACTCACTTATGTCTTTTATACATGTGGATGTGCATTTTGTTAATGGATAAAAGAGTCCCTCTTTTCTACTTAATAAAAAACATGCATTCATGGAATAAGTACCAAAAAAATATGTTGTGGTTTTCTTTTCTCTCTCTCTCTCTCTCAATTGAGAAAATGTGATGTACCACGATTCATGATGTACTCATTAATTTCTATGACATTAATGATGTACTATCAGACAAATCACCATCTACAATGGACCTAATCACTAAACTCATAAATGATTCTTCAATGTACTAAATCTTTTACTTTACATGAAAAAGTAAAGTATTTATTTATCTCATTAAGTTTCCTATAGGAAAGCATAGTTAATTACATCAAATGAGATCCCTTAGAATACTCTTAATAAATGATCATTGTCTCCAAAGATTTCAATCACATGCCCAAATATAAACATAAACTACAATCACCAAGCCAAAATCAAACTAACCCAAGTCAAACCCATGTTCATCCTTTTGACTTGAAATTATCAAATGAACCAAAACCCATTTGACTCCAAACCATTTGCAATTGGATTTATATTTTCAACATAAGTCCATATGTGAATTCAACCAAACTTGAATCAAGCCATGATCAAGCTAATTCATTTAGGTCCACTTGACCCCAAAGTAGCCTAAAGACCTTTTGAACCAAGTTCTAATCCAAAAATTGGGTTGAACCATCAAGCCTCATTGTGATCAACAATCATCCTAGAATGATCAATCACTCAAATTGGGTCAAACTAAGTCAAACCTAGCTTTTAACCAAGTCAACACTTAGCCCAAATGAGACCTAAACAAGCCAAAATTCACTATGAGCCAAATTGATTGAAACCATTGATCTAAACCAATCCATAATCAATTATTAAACATGACCAAACCCTCACTTGAGCTAGACCAAACCCAATTGGCCCTCATAGCCCAAGTTGACCCAAATTGGCCTAAAAAAGCCAAAATAGGTCAAATCTTGATCTAAGCCAAATTGATTGCAACCAATGGGTCAAATTCATTCCAAATTATTTGTTGAACTTAACCAAAGCTTCAATTTGAGATACCTAGCCCAATTGATTATGAACCTTGACCTAAAGGTCAAATCAACTTGAAATCAAACCAAATTAGAATTGATTAAAACCAAAGCTTGCAATACATTTCAAATGATCAACCAAGCCTAAACCAACCTATAATCTAACCCAATTGGGTCAAATGGGTCAAATTGGTCAACTTGACCCATTTGACCCAAATGAACCTAAATGAACCAATACCAAATCTAAACCAAATTAAACCAAACCAATAATACCCATAGGCTCCAAATGATTATTTGAACTTGACATAACCCATGGTTTGACCCAATTTGATCAAATCATCAACCCAATTTGACCCAACTTGACCCAAATGGGTCAAATTGAGCCAAATCAAATCAAATGAACTCAAAATCACTTGAATTTGGCCCAACCCATTTTTAAATCATTTCAAATCTACCCAAATCAAACTCATAGCTAAATGACCACTTTGTCCTTGGGTCAAAGGGTATCCCATGACCAAATTCACTTGAAATTTGGTCATTCCTTTTCCAAGGCCACTTGGCACCCATCTATTGGTCCACATTGGCACCAAGGAGGGTGGTGAATATGACCCAATGAGCTTGGGTCGGCCATGACACAAGGGGAGGCCAAACTGACCTCCCCAATCACTCTTGGACACTTAGCTCACCAAATTCACTCACCATCACATGGGTAGCCACTCTCCCTCACTCCTCCACCCAAAATGACCCATGTGGGATGTTTTCAAACTCAACTCCAATCAAGCCATTGAGCCAAAATGGCAAATCATCATCCCATCGATCCAAGGAGGAGATATACCCCGCTCATTCTCACTCAAACAAAAAGAGATTCATTCCTCAGAGCTCTAGAAGTCGAATCAAAGCCTCTCCAAGCTTTTCTCAGCTATTCTCAAGCTTCCTTGCTTCCCGTTTCTCAATTTTATTCAAAACTAAAATAGGGGAGATCAATCCCAAGCTGAACTCACTCAATCTTTAACCGAAGTGCAATTAACCTTACACACACCATCCTTGGACCAAGGCGAGTTGAAACAAATTGAATCTCGAGCTTCCCGATGACCAGAACTAGAAGTTTGATTGGTAGATCACCCATTGTGGATTGGTCTTCAGCACACATTGAATCAAAGCTCATGCGATTGGCTTTTCATCTAAATGAAGCTTCCTCAATCATTGAAACTACCGATCACAACACCGGTGAGCTATGCCATTGAAATTGACCTTGAAGTAAAATTTGTTTGGTCCTTTATGAAAGAAATCATTATGTCATGCGATCTTCACCGTTAGATGTGTTGCTTGTGCTTCCCCAAAGGTGTGGAATGAATTTTAGCTCCATTCGAGCTCGGGTGAGCTGAGATTGAGCGATAATCGATGGACGACATCCATCTCTCACCGCTCGGGAGGAGACAAATCACAGACCATCCATTTTGCGTGATTGGATCTGATGGCCCTAATCAAATTATGCTTTAGATATCTATAATTTCCTCCTTAACTGTAGATTAAATCATGACCGTCCGATCTTAGATCAGACGATCCATGAAAAAGCACATCTATCGCCACTTGACTCAGTCGATGGATGTCACAACTTAAATAACCAATCTCATTGCACCACGTGGAAAGCGTGCAGCGTCAGCCGCCACGTGGCCCGATGAGATTAGGAGTTTAATTAGGCTTAATTAATTCAATTTTAATGGTAAAACTTCCAAAATTCATAAAAAATTGTAAAAAAATCCAAAAAAATATAAATAAATACTCATTTTAAAGATAATTCAGAGGAAAATAATAGAAAATTAAAATTAATTAATTTTGAATAGTGATTTTGACTCAATTTGGGTTTTATTAGAAATGCAATTAAGCTAATTACTCTCTAATTACTCTAGTAATTAATTCCAAACTTTTTAAGACTGATTAGTGGAATGACCTCTTCCTCCCATGATTTTCTTAGAATTTATTGCTTGATTAATTAGGAGAATTGATTATTTCATTCTTAATCTCTCTCTTAATTAATTAAATGATTAATTAGCATATTAAACATTAATGAATCCATTAATTAAGTTGGCTAATTATTATGAAATAGTGAATGGACATAGGGAATGAGATTAGGACCACTTTTCTAATATTTTCCCTAAGTTTACTTCATTTGGATAACACTTAATCAATTTGCAACTAATTAATGGCTTAATCACCTCATTAAATAGTTTAATTAATCAAACTCAAGACCAAATCATTCCAAAACTCTATCATTGAATTCTTGGGTAGATTCTTAAGTGCTCAATAACTTAAGAGAATTCCAAAGGAAATTATAATCAAACTATATGTATAAGAGGGTTATAAAAGTACTTAATCAAACCCTATAGCTTAATTAACCAATAATTGTGAGGCAATTGCATTAGTCCCCTTCATTTCTTAGGTGCATTGTTGATTTAATTTCCATGTGATTGCATATCATATGTTGGCTCATAATTACTTGGATAATTATGTTAAAGTGGCATAGGAAAGGGGTAATTAACAAATTTAATTTATATAATAATTTAATTGAATCATAAAATCAACTTAATTATCTTTGCATTAAACCAAATTGAATCACACATGGGGAATGGTTTAGGACCAACAAACATATTCTCATATTTCAAATCAAATATAAAATAAAATTGAATTTAACAAATTTGGTTCCTTTAAATTTTATGTGCACTTAGGAAGTAATTTAGTTAAAGAAATTATATGCTTGTGTTCATTTATTTCTTTCCAATCACATTAAATTATTGAATGACATGTCATGCATATATCTTTTAAAAAATTAATTAAAGCAAATGGTTTCCTTTATGTCAAATTACATGTGTTGGATTTAAATTAATATATATGTGGCTATTATCACTACTAAATTAAAAAAAAAATTATTTTCAAAACTTATAAACAAAAGATTATATGATTACAAATGCTAGTTATAAATACATAAGGTGTATGTGATTATATATCTATAATGTATAATGAGTTTATTTCTTTATCCATTATTGATTTGTATAAGTAAGAATTTAATAGGTATATAGCTTGACATAGAATTTCTTTAAAAAGGTCATTTGATTTACCTCATTTCCTTGGTTTAACATGACACATACCTATTTGATTCTAGTCTTATATATATTTCAATATAAGATAAAACTTCAATTCATGCATCTCAACCATTCAATCAAATTAAAATACAACCTTTTCACATGATTTTATCCATTTAAATGCATGTACATATTTAAGAAAAGTGGTATATAGTCACGGACATCCTCGAGAATGCGGCTTTAGTATACAAGTGGTCTTGATTACCACTTCCCTAGTAAAATAATGAGACATACTTGCTTATGTCTTTTATACATATGTGTATGATTGTAATTTTGATCTTTCTAATAAAATGCATGCATTGGAGAAACATCCTTTCTCTTTTCATACAAAGAATTTAACAAATTAATGGCTAATCCAATATATATATATATATATATATATATATATATATATATATATATATATATGTTCCATACATACTCATCATCATTTAAGTGTGACCAAAATATATTGTATGTGTAGGTATGTTTAGTTAATCATGTGCATGTTACATGATTGAAAAGAAATCAATATGTGTTATGTGATAATATTTCAATTGAATTAATCTTAAGAAGTATTTCATATTAAATGAAATCATTTAAAATAGAACCAAAACTTAGGACTAATTAAAACATATAATAAATCATTCATTAAAGAGAATTTAATTAATTAATCTACCTTAGAAATGCTTTAAGATTGGGGATGAAAGAGAGCTCTCTTCTCTTTTCTTCTCCTCACAACACTTAGTCACTAAGTGTAGGTTCATTCAAACCAAATCAAATCATCAACTAAATTGACAAGTCAACTAAATGAAACAACACATCTAAATTGAATCTTTAACACTTAGAAAATTTTCAACCTTAAAGCCTAGCTAAGACATGCCACACAAGCCTTAAATGACACACACATTAGGCTAAGTCACCACTTCTAGCTCTATGTTAGGGCAGCGCATGGTTTGATGCATGATTTTGTTTTGCAGTGTAATATTTTAAACTAGATGCTAGGGTATATGTGCATAGACTGGATGATAATGATCTTAGCCTAATCATGTCTTCTGCAAGGGATTGTGCTTAAGCTATGTAATAAAAATAAAGAATATAAATATTTTGTTGTTGTGCATGTTGTACCCTAAGCATAGTCAAATTAGGACAAGTGGACTTGGTTACCCATGTGCAAGGTGCTAAGTCCAAATTATTCATATAATAGCTTGGGTTGTGTGTATGTTTAGCTAACCTTTATTTTGCGTTTAGTTAGATTTACCTTTCCATTTTGATGTAAATTTTGCAATTAGATTTGGAATGAATGTTATGGAGGGATTAGGATGAACATTGGTTATAAGACGTCTTATGTACCATGTCATTCTTTGAGTGAACCAAATCAAAAAAAAAAAAGAGGAAAGCTTGAAGAAATGAAGAACCCCATAACATGAATTCCTTTTAATTATTATTCATTTATAATCAGGTTGTATAAAGGTAGAACTCGCCTACACATTTTCCTTTTTTGGATTGTTCAGTGGAACACGATCACATCGGCCTCTTATTCTTTTGTGCTAATTTTATAAATTGATTAATGTTATGTTTATGATTGTGCAACTAAGATTGCATGATTTTTCTAGTTTCTTAATTGTTTGATGATTCTTGAATAGTCTGAATGTGATTAGGCTCTTAGGAAAAAATAAATTTTCTATCCAATTAATATTCAAAATTAAACTAAATAATTCATAACCTCACCTAAAGCCTAGGGCATAAATCAAGATAATAAAATATTTAGAAACCCCTTAGTTGGATGTTGTATGTCTCATATCATGCATAAATCATATTGTCTCACTCTTGCCAATGGAGGGCTTCCACCTTTGCTAGAGAAAATGGCTTGACCTTTGAGAGCCATGGTGGAAACACACCTCCTTTTCTGATTTTGGCCATAACTAATTTTCTCATGCATTAGGCATATAAAATCTCATAGCCTGTCAAATAAAAATGTCCAAAAATCAAAATAAAACTTGGCAAAATTTTGCATTAGATTTAGTCATTATTCATGCCCTTCATGATCTAGTCTCTTAGGGGTGAGTTTAAGGACTTAGTCTTTTCTTCAAATAAAATAACTAACCATCTTGCAAAGCATATGACTTGCCTACATGTATTTAAAATCATAGGAGGAGTTGGTTGACCACCGGTGATTATAAGTCCACATGTGGTTTATCCTCTTGTGGAGGTAAACCATATACCCATTTTCCTTAGATTTAGGTCATGCTTTGGCTTATCAAGCTCTATATTTAGGATCTAAGATTGTATTTTCCTTTGGGCTACAAGCATAAATCCTCACCTCTTAGGCATTTCTACAATCTTGTATTGTGGAATTATAAGACCTAGATTTCTAATAAAAAATTCAACTCAAACATATAATTCTCCTCAATTTCTAAAATATAAAGCCAACCATAGGATAGTTTGGGATGCTCACTAGGTTTCCTAGTATCATGAGCATCCCTACTCATCTCCCTTTGGTTTCGATAATAACTCTCTCATTTTGATCAATCCCACTTGATTTTCTAAAAATAACAATTGATTGATAGTCTATCTTTGAAATCTTTGGAGATGATCATTTACCTTAATCGAGAGTATTCTTAAGGAACCTCATTCCTTAGGATGTAATTAACTATGAGGCTTGCCTCCATAGGGAACTTAATGAACTAGCTTAAAATAAACCTACTTTACTTTTCATGTAAAGTAGGGAAAGATCTCTAGTACACATTGAAGACCCAATGGCCTTAGAGTCTTTATTAGGTGATTAGGTCCATTGTAGTATGGGACTTCTATCTCTCGAGATAGTACATCATTCCTCAATGTTGTACCCAATCACCTCAATAAGTATCCCCCTAAGATCTATGTGGTGTCCCTTATATGAAAAAATAAACACCACAAATGTTTAGCGACTCCATTTGGGGAATGTTCATGTCTCCATCTTTGGTAAATGATCATTGTCTCCAAGTATCGATAGTGGATTTTATATTTTATATGAGTCTGAGACTATCCTTCTTTTTTGTTCGCACTTAGCTCATTTCATTCTTAAGCTAAGCTAGCCAACATCCTTTAGGTTTTAGGACCTCACTCAATGTAGGTATTAAAACTCCTATTAGAACCCCCAATGGGTGAAAATAAAATTTAACCAAAAGAGATGACTAAAGACTTTTTTGAACCTCCTTACCATCTCTATGGGAAGGTAAGGTTCATTCCACAAATGAGAAAAATAAATCCTTTATAAAAAATAATCTTTTTTCAAAAGCACTTTCCCAAAGTTCACATAATAAAATACTTGCACAAAAAATTTTCACAAAATATATAACTCAACCACATCTAACAATCCTCAAGATTATTACATGTAGGTTCTTTTCAAAACCAAAATCAAAATCATCTTTCAAAAAGCACATATTTGAAAATGAACATCTTCATTCAACATACCCAAATTTATTGAATGAAGGTTTCATTTCCAAATAAAATCATTTCATAAAATTGAAACTCCACTCAATATATCTCACATATGTTGAAGTTGGAGTTTCTTCCTTTTCAAAAGCACATATTGAAAATGAGAATCCTCATTCAATATACAAATTTATTGAATGAAGATCTCATTTCAAATAAAATCATATCATAAATTGAAACTCCACCCAATATATTCATATATATATTAGAGTTGGAGTTTCTTTCATTTTTTTCAAAAGCACAAATTTGAAAATAAGCATCTTCATTCAATATATCTAAATTTGTTGAATGGAGGTTTCATTTTCAAATAAAATCACACCATTTGAAACTTCATCAATACATTCAACATGTGTTAAGTTGGAATTTCCTTCTTTCAAAAAAGCAATAATCATAAAAAAATTTCATCTTTGAAAAATAAAATATGATTGACTTCATTTTACATACCCAAATTTGTTAAATGGAAATCTCCTTTAAATCATGAAAATCAAAATACATTGGAATTCCATTTGACATACCCAAATTTGTCAAATGAGTTTCATTTTCAGAAAGAAAATTGAAAATAAATTGGATTCTATTTAACACACCATATTTGTTAAATAGAAATCCCCCCTTTCAAAAATAACACAAATCAAAACAAAAATAAAACACATTTGGGCTTTATTTAGCATACAAAAATTTGCTAAGTAAAGATCCCATTTTCAAAATCAAAATGAAATTCAAACACATTTGGGCTTTATTTAGCATACACAAATTTGCTAAGTAAATATCCCATTTTCAAAATCAAAAGAAAAATCGAACACATTTGTGCTTTATTTAGCATACACAAATTTGCTAAGTAAAGATCCCATTGTCAAAGCCAAAATAAAAATCAAACACATTTGGGCTTTATTTAGCATACACAAATTTGCTAAGTAAAGATCCCATTTTAAAATCAAAACAAAAATCAAACACATTTGGGCTTCATTTAGCATACACAAATTTGCTAAGTAAAGATCCCATCCTCAAAATCAAAATAAAAATTAAATATATTTGGTCTTTATTTAGCATACACAAATTTACTAAGAAAAG
This sequence comes from Cymbidium sinense, assembly GCA_021442155.1. Classification (NCBI taxonomy): domain Eukaryota; kingdom Viridiplantae; phylum Streptophyta; class Magnoliopsida; order Asparagales; family Orchidaceae; genus Cymbidium; species Cymbidium sinense. Next base: position 39,415,858 of record CM038219.1, read on the forward strand.
ATTTCATTTCTAAATTCACACATGATATACATCATGGGAAAACAAGCAAAAACAAAATTATTTTCAAACATCTCATTTAGCATTCCCAAATTTTCTAAATGAGTAATCCCAAAATCAAATCTAAAACAAAATCAATTGACCCTCTATTTAACATACTCAAATTTGTTAAATAAAGGGTCTACAAACATAAAATCAAATTCAAATATGAACCAACAGAAGCATCAAAAGTTTCTCCAAAATATTTGAACCCATTCAACATACAGAAATTTGTTGAATATGGATTCTAAACTCAAATGAACTCAAAATCTCTACTCCAAGTTATTCAAAATCTCTCCTAAATTCAATGAGCCCCACTTAACATATTCAAATTATTGAGTGTGGGTTCAAACTCTAAATAAAATTTAAAAAGTCTGCAAAATACCTAGGCAGAGAATATGATTTAAGTTTGTTTTCAATAATTTCAGAGTTCCAGTTCAGTTTCAACTCAGTCTAGTCAACTTTCTCGGTGCGATGCATGATGGATTCACAAACATGTGTTCACCTCCCCTTTGGGATGGATTTTGGATGGGCCTCCCCAAACTAATTTTGCTCATTTACTACATTTTGGTTGAAGATTTGAGGGAGCCAGGATTACTTGTGAAGGGGCAACCCTCACCTTGTCGGCAGGATTTGGTGGTGACCATCATCCATATTGAGATGCCCTCGAACTTTGAAGTTTCCCTCATTGAAGAGGAAGGCGGTAGAGGTTTTTTTAGCAGTATAATTCCAATGCCCTACGTTGTTCTCATCACTCCCAATGCGTAGTACCCACTCATTGGCCTCCTCTAAGGGGAAGGCTATCATGGCTTAGGATAGTCTCCCTACCTTTTAAGGTTGGGTCTAGCTCATGTCTTACTCCACCTAGCCAAACCCGTAGCAATAGAGCCCAAGATCAAGCGGCACCATGTGCATTGCCCGAGATAGAGCTATCTCACATTGTAGAGAGGGGTCACCCGAGGAGGTTTCTCCTTTTTTATTACAGAACAAGTTCCATCCCCTTTCTGGTTCTGAAGGATAGGAAGATGTCAAGAGAATTGTAGTATCACCTCCACCTCTCATTATGAGACACCTATCAGAAATATGAGAAGGTCATATGTTGGCCTCAGGATAGTTTTATGCCAAGTTAGCAGGGCTTATGGATGGTCAGAGTTCAGTGCTCAGTTTGATTTACGATCAGTTATTCCTTGTAGTGTAGGTGAGTAGAACCATGGAGAGGGCGGAGAGGCCATGTCGGTTCACATCAGCGAGAAAGGTGAAGATATGCGTCTGACCTCAGCCCTCATGGATTTTCTTTGATCGATTGCACTACCGATAGTATTATGTTGACTCATACCACCCATCATAGGAGGACAACCCCCGTATATAGGCAGTCGGTGTTGTCTCTACCACACAGTTATACTCCACATCCGCTATCACTAGTTTAGGTTCCATCTTCTATGGTTCCACCCAAATCCATGAGAGCAACATTAAGGGAGAAGAAATCCCCACTGGTGATCCGATGACAAGGGATCCCTTCATCTACTCCACGATGAGGGGTGGGTTCTCTCTCGACTCCTACTGGCAATGAAGAAGGAGTGGCAACCCTGCAACATCGTAATCATACCACCACCACCATCACCTCAACTGATTATGGATATAATAGCGACAGAAGAGGAAGGGGACATTTATATTGTCCCCATAGATCCCCTGGGAAAAGACCCATCCATAGCAATTGATAGTCATGAGCATGTATCTTTCAGTGAGTGTAGAAGGGTTATACTCCAAAGAGAAGAGAGGTCGATGTATCTCCATGCATAATCCCACCACCTCCATGAGTATTAGTAACCGCCTCATGATATCTTGGCACAATATTTTACTAAAAAGAAAGAAATCCTAGGGTATGATTGCCCTAACCTCGAAGAGGAGAAGGTTAGCTTTGACCTCGATGAGGATGATTTGTTGGAAGACTCGGCAGAGGTACACATGGTTGATACTAGAGGTTCCCTCCTTAGATCATCATAGTAAAGTTGTTGAAACAGACGATGCCCTATTTGACCCAACACCTCCTTTAATAACTCAAGCAGAAAGATGAGCAGATTGATAAGATGGGAAGGAGAGTTGAAGATTGGTTAGTGGTAGTTCTAGCACTTCAAAATCAAGCTCCAAAGAGTATACCATATGGAGAGACTAGTTAGCAGTTATACATGAATCAACCAAGAGTTCACTTCCAGAGAGTAGGCAAGCATTTACACATAGGAAGGTAGTGGATGTCCATACAAGAAAAGACATCAAACTCATGGTGGAACAACAAAGGAAGCGGTGCAAGTCCAGGTTCATCGCCCAAAGGGTAGACCCTACCTAGGAATTGATGCTGATATCCAATATCCTAATGGTTTTCTGCCTCCTTCTTTTAAAAGTTTTGATGGCAGTGGGAACCCTCGCCAACATATGACACCCTTTAGGACCAGTTGTTGCAACGCTGGTGGCAATGATACATTATTATTCCATCTCTTTGCCAGCATTTTAGCAGGCATAGCTTTTGATTGGTAGGCTGAACTTCCCAACGATTCAGTGCAGACTTTTACTAAGTTGGAGCAACTCTTTGTTAAGGGTTTGTTGGAGCTCAATAAAGGGTAACTGTGGGCAATCTCGTTGTAGCTTAACAACACCGATGAGTCCCTTGTTGATTATTCTTATATGACAATTTAAGCATGAAATGTACCACAACTCTAACAACATGATATTGAAATTCTATTAAAAATCATGCATGGCACGGTCACCATCATACTTAAAGGTTTCATCATTAAGATATTTATGAAATTAATCAACAAGGTGGCTAGTTTACAAAGGGAGGCCAAACAGTTGCCTTTTCAAGATCAATCATTAAAGCCAAAGCCGTAGAAAGCCTATGAAAAGAAGCTAGGGGTAGTAGCAGCATTGGATAAAGGGAAGCAATCGGCCAGAGATCAATGTGAGAGACCAAGAGCTCAACATCCTTTGCTTCCACCTCCTTTACCATCCTGCCATCTTATATCACTGCACTTTCATGGCCTTCACCCTCCTCCTCACCATACTCAAGAGTATACACACCGCCCTGTGTAGCTATCACCCACCTACTCTTTTGGATAAATTAAACAAACCTTATTCATTTAAGAGGAGGTAGTCAAAAAAAATCTTTAAGAACCTCTTAAAGAAACCTAATTTTCAGCTACCCAAGCCTAAGAAGCCAGAGGAAGTGGGCAGGAGTATTGATACTAACTTTTTCCCCTACCACAGTATGTTAGGCCATTGTTTGGAGGATTTATTTACATTTAAGGATTGGCTTCAGCATAGCTACAAGTTAGGCGCTATAGTTATCCCTAAGGAATATCTAATAGAACAACCATCTAGTTCTGTTAGGGTAATGCTTGGGGATACGTGTGATCCTCTCAAAACAAAAGAAGGTTGGGATATCTCTTATCCCAACCTCTAAAAAAGATCATTTCTAAAATAAAGAAACTTTGTATAGTGCCTGGTAGCTCGCCTCAACATCAAGGAAGGTTCACAAGTTGTCCAAAGATAAATCAAAAGTAGGAGCTCAGAGTAAAGCAACCCATACTTGCCTGATAACCAAGTAGCAACCATCGATCGAGTCTAACCTCCATTCCATTGCCTACTACTTCAAATTGACATTCCTACTTCGCTAGTTTTTTCTTCTCTAGTAGACATCTTGTATCAAGATGAGGCATCAAATCCTCACACCACTTACTTTACTAGATTTCTACCATGTACCTCCTTTTAAATCTAAGAAATCAAGGATGCTAGTTTGAAAAAACTATGCTAAATTTCATGGGTTATCTGATTCTACTCCTTTAAGAAACTCTTAAACCTTGATAACTCTGATCATCCCTTTATCTGAGAGATCTACATCAAACAAAAGTTAACCTCCATAGTGGCAAGGTTCAACCTCTTAGGGCAGCACCTCAAGATAAGGGAAAGCAAGTCATTGATATCAGCGAGCAAACAGCCCCTTCACAGGATGCTCCACCCATGAATATATTTATGCAAGATCAGCCCAAAGTTGATTATAATATCCCCGCTCACTTAAGAAACTTGACAGCTAAGTTAAGTATATATGATGCCCTTATCCTATCTAAAGAGATGTGGAATCATTAATCAAGGTCCTTCTTGATCCAGAAATATGCTTAGCTCATCATATTGGAGACATTATTCAAGTGAATTGGAGTCACATTCACCAATGAAGACCTTCTTCGGGATATGGAGCACAACCATCCTCTACATCAAAGTGGATATGCATTCAGACTTTCTAGGGTGTTGGTTGATCTAGGTGCAAGAACATTATGAGTCTGAAAACCCTTTCCTAATTGAGAATTGACATCTCTGAACTTTAAAGAGATCAAATGATGTTGAGAGGATTCAATGAACAGGGCAAGAGGGCTTTAGGCTCCATAGTGTTACCTTTGGAAATAGGTGATTGGAATATTGAAGCAAAGTTTTATATAACTGATTTGAATACATCGTTCACTGCTTTACTCAGTAGGCCTTGGATACACCAGAATAAGATGGTTCCATCCTCTCTTCGTCAGTGCATCAAGTTTTGAAGAGATGGAATTGAATACTATGTCAAAGAGATGAAAAGTCATTCTCGCTAAAGAGGTCGAGTATGAGATAACCTACTATCTTTCTCAAAATCAAAATATCTATTCTCATGAACTTATCCAAATTTTGAATACAAAAGAAAAAGAAAATGAAGAAAAAGAAAAAGAAAAAGAAAAAGAAAAGATAAAAGAAAGTGCAAGTGAGAGAGAAAGGGACACTAAAGAAAAGGTAGAGCCACATATTGCATTCCACCCATATGGACATAAGGGTAGATGACTCAACCTCCACCGTGTAGAGGCAGGATATAAAGGCGCTCAGGTGAAGACCCTTGCCAAACCAACAGGCTATGTTCCAGAGTACTTTCTATTCACATAGACTATCTCAAATGAGGTCTGAGTCTCATGTGATTAACACCAACCAACCCTTCTCCAGGTCTCATTGAGGTGACACTCGAGCTGTGACAAGGATGAATACCAAGCAAAGCATAAATGTATTCAATCAGATAAAACCATTAAAAATGGGAACCTTTAAACTTTCTTCTCAAAAGTTGAGGGTTTGATAGTTAAGGAAGCCTCTAGATCTTCCATGGATGTCAAGCCAAAAAGATTCCTGTAGGGATCATCATCCTCAAGTCAAGAAGCAGATATAGAACTTGAGGATGATTCATATAAAGATTTAATGGAATTACCTTTTGATTGGTACTCGCATTGTGTTCATAATCTTGCAAAGAAAGGTTTGATTCCTTACACATGGTCCGTGCAATGTGTCAAAGTATTTTGAGAAGTCGGGATAATAAAGGGATGCACAATCAAGATAGGACTAGATTCGATATGGGTCTAATCGATGATTTACATTACTTAGTTGTCACCAATCATCTAGAGTCTGATAGGATCTTCTCAAACCACACTAACTCTTATGAGAAGGTGTGTTTAGAAACTTTAAATGATCCCGATGATCTTCAAATCAAAGATGCACCTCCATAATTTGAAGAAGAAATCAATTCAACCATCGACAAGCTCAAAGAAATCAACCTCAAGACAGAAGAAGATCCATGCCCCACATGCATCAGTTCTCTGTTGAATGAAGAAGAAACAAATGACTTAGTTAAGCTATTGACTAAGTTTAAGGACTGCTTTGTATGGAGCTATGAAGAGATTTCTGGATTATCTCCTGACATAGCAGTCCACAAACTAGTAATAGACCCTAACACTAGCCCTATTAAGCAAGCTCCTAGATGCATATGATTAGAAATCAAACAACAGATCATTTTTGAAGTCAAGAAATTGATGGATGATGGCTTTATCAGGAAAGAAAAATATCCTGTCTGGTTAGCTAGTGTCATCCCAATTAAGAAGAAGAATGGCCAAATTTGCATATGCGTAAATTTGACGGACTTAAATAAGGCATGTCCTAAGGTTGAATTTTCACTTCCTATACTAGAGTTAATAGTGGACATTGCCTCATCTCAAGCAATATTCTCCTTCATCTATGGATCATCTGGCTATAACCAAATTAAGATGGTTGTCGAGGATGAGAGGAATACTTCTTTTTGAACCCTGATCAAAATTTATTATTATAAGGCCATGCCCTTTGACATTAAAAATGCTGGAGCTACTTACCAGTGGACCATGACTCAAATTTTTGATGAAGTCGTTCATCATCAAGTAGAATGCTATGTTGATGATCTAGTTGTTAAAAGTAAAGAAAAATGAGATCGTCTCTTTGACTTGAGAGTAGTTTTCGAATGATTAAGATAATTCAATCTCAAAATGAACCCTGTGAAGTGTGCATTCAGAGTAGCTTTAGGAAAGTTCCTTAGATTTTTTATCCGACACCAGGGAATAGAGATAGACCTAGAAAAGATCAAAGCTATATTAGAAATGATACCCCCTAAAAGTCTAACTCAACTCAGATTATTTCAAGGGTGGTTGGTGTATCTAAGGTGCTTTATCTCCAATCTATCGAGATGCCATTTTCAGCACTTGTCAAAAAAGGATGCTAAGTTCAAGTGGGATGACAAGTGCGATGCTTTTGAAGACATTAAATATTTGAGTGAAGCCGCCAGCCTAGTATATCTGGCAAGCCACTTATCCTTTACACTGCTGCATTGGATGACTCCCATGGTGCTTTGTTGGCCCAAACCAACGATAAAGGGAAGGAGAATGCTCTCTACTACCTTAGCCGTCATCTGTTCGCTTCTGAAGAAAACTACCCACCTATTGAGAAACATTGCCTAGCTCTCATCTTCGCATCCCAAAAGCTATGACATTACATGCTCTCTCATAAGGTAAACTTAATTTCAAGAATTAACCCACTACAGTATCTTATGACACGGCTGATGTTATCTAGACAATTGGCACGTTGGTCCATGATTCTCTCAGCTCGACATTCATACCCCTTCGAAGCGAAAGGATAAGCGATATTCTTAGCACACCCACTTCTCTGACTCCGCTAGTGATGATCTCCCATGAACAAATCTTGAACTTATTGACAATCACATTGGGAAATGTATTTTGATGGTAACTTCCTCTCAAAAGGAGAAGAATCATGATTTACTAGAAAGGTGGGGAAGAATCATCCTTTTAACTAGATCATGATGAGATTCTCATACTATCTCCAATCCATGCACCAACAATGAAGAGTATGAGGCTTTGATTATTTGGAGTTTACAAAGGTGTCAAAAGCATCAACATCTATGGGATTAGTCATCAACAATTGATGGTCCTATAAGTCTAAAACCTAAGCTTCATCACCATGAGTACACCATGAAGTCTATTGGCCCAAATCACGAGGTCACCATCTACAAGATTCCTAAGGAGAGAACACAAAGTTTTGGCCAAACTCGCCAAGGAGTTAATGTAGGATGAGTCCATTCCAAAAGGTCCAAAATAGACAAGTCTATCCCTTTGATGATGAACTCATCGAGACTCTCTTGAGGGGAGGTTGTCAAGAAAGACGAGGAGCTGAATTGGAGGTAATCATTCATAGATTACTTGACAAGAAGAAAACTATCTCAAGAGAAATCACAGGCCCATCAGATGAAGCAGAGAGCTCTTTCTTATGCTCTCATGGATGGCACCTTGTATCGACGCCTTTGATCAAAATGTTGGTGCCCATAAGATCATGAGGTGCATTCGTGCTATGTGAGTGCATCATTCCAAAGATGAAGGCAAAGATCAAGAGACTAATACTACTCTTCATGATTACATACATGGATGTAGAGAGACACCATCACATCGTGAGTCTTGCACCAACCACCCAACATTCTACACCCTACATTAGCCTCATGGCCATTCGAGAGGTACATATAGTGGTCCGATTGATCCTCCTTCTGGGTCATCGATTCATCCCACTAATCGACACTTTTTCCAAGTGGGTGGAGGAAATCCCACTCAGAGAGGTCACAGCTCTGCAGGTGCTCCAATTTTCAGGAACCATATTATATATAGGTTCGGGGTGCCTCGATGAATTATATCTAATAATGGTACTACATTCGAAAGCACCAAGATCAACAGCTTAGCCAAGAGACACAGTATAGATTGGAGATACTCCACTATCAACTATCCCAGCCCAAATGGCCTAGCAAAATAATTTAACAAAACTCTCATCCATATACTAAAGAAGACACTCTATGATGACAACAAGCAATGAGCATGAGATAGTTGAAGCCTGGGCATACCGCATCATACAAACTCCAACCCAATCCCATTCTTCTTAGTGTATGGGTCAGTTATTCTATCATTAGAAGTTTAGCTCCCATCAGGATAATAATGGGTAGTAAAATCACTGAAAGCTAAGTTTGTTAGAAGAGCTCAAAAGTTTGAGGAGATGCTGGCATGCAACCTGCGAAGTTGTAAGATGATTCAAGCTCACAACAAGTGCCCCTCTAGAGGTTTTCAAGTAGGAGAGCTTGTTTTAGTTTTAAGGAGACCGATTGTTGCCCGTCAAAAGATGGGAGGCAAGTTTGAACCCACTTGGGAAAGCCCTTTTGTCATAGAGAAGGCTTACCAAGGAGAATCTCATCAACTTATTAATTGTAAAGGGGAACACCTGATGCTTCCAATCAATGGGCTCTATTTGAAGAAATACTATCTAAAAAACCATGTTCAAAAAAAATTATCTTAAAAAATTCCATTCCAATTCATCAAAATATTCTCATCATTCGAAGCATTGTTTGCTTGTTTGAAAATCTATCACGACATGTTCAGGGTAGGAGTAAGAGAACCTAAGAGGCATCATATCCTTCTTTCAAAACACAAACACAAATTAAACACGATTCCCCAATGCTACTGGAGTGGGTGTAAGAGACCCCAAGAGGCATCCTATTTTGACTAGCACGGCTAAGTTGAGTGTAAGAGAAACCAAGTGGCATACTTTGGAGATCATCCATTCCACCATTTCATCTCATGTTTTAGAGACAAAGCCCTGTCCTCCTTCAACATAAATACATATCTTTTATCTCGCTATTTTGATGTGGGAGCCCCCAGGCACTCACTCATTAGTCGCTCTAGTCGACATGTTACCTAGTTACGTCACCTGGTCCTTTGTTAAAGATGTGAGTCCCCGTACTTTCTTCCCTAACTTGGCCACTATAAATTGATGAGTGCCTTGTTGGCATGGTTGGCCTTACTACGTGGTTGGTAAGCTTCCATCATGATTGCCTGTGTTTGAGAGGATGTAAGTCTATAGGCTTTCTTCTCTTAACCATCAATGATTGGGTCAGGTCAAGAAGTAAGCCCCGGCTCTTTCCTATCAACTACTTTTGAGTCGATATAAGTCCCAATGGCATTCACTTTAGTCTCCTAGTCGATATACCGACAAAGATAGACTATCCCTAATAAGTTTATAGGAGGATGAGTCCCCGATGCTTTCTTATGATTGTCACAAACGATGCACCTTAGGTTGATGTTCACTATGCTAATAATGATGCACCTGGTGGATACACCACTCTTAGAAGATATGAGTTCCCATGCTTTCTCCTTGAGTTAGCCACTGAATACCTATAGACATTATCTTCTTCATGGATCAGGATAAAGCCCTTAGTGGTACCTCCCCTGCGGGCACTTTACTTGGGTTACGTCCTTTGCGACCCCATTTAGACACTACCCAAGCTACTCTTCGATTGACAGTCCTTTCCTAGTACACCCCTGGTTGGAGAATTTATTCAGGATGCACACATTCTTTGGACCAAGAATCTAAGATAGGTCTAGATATAAGCTCCTTCTCCTGATCCCTCAAAACCAACAGGGTCCATGATAAATAAACAAACAAACAAATTTATTTGCTTATGGATTAAGAATTCAAGCGCCCAATGGCCCCTTTCCCAGCATCCTATCTTTAGGCAAGAAAACTCATAGGAATTGCTAACTACACTTGAGTTGAGATAAGTCCCTGGTCCATACTCTCTCTAGCCTTAGAGTTCAATTTGCCACAAACAGGTTGCCCCGGAGGTCATTCCACTCTGGAAGATCTAAGCCTACTACGCATTCTTTCTAGCATGGCTATCACAAATTGACGGGTGCCTCTAGGTCAACTGACATGACCTAATGTCACCTATGGTCTTTTGTTCAAGAAGATGAGTCCCATACTTTCTTCCCTGTTGGCACAAACCAAAAGGCACCCCTTTGGTTGGATAGTTCTCCCCTTCGGCTGGGAAACTACCCCCGTTGGATTGATAAATCTGAAGTAAGCCAAGGCCGACATGGCCCCCACTTAGTGCGTCCCATTGTAAACCAACGGGATCCATCAAATATAATTAAAATGAGATTAATTTTGACTATCTTTGAGCTGATTTAAGTCTCCCAGTGACATTCACTCAGTAGTCAGCCTAAGGTTGGGTTCGATTCGTTGTCTCACCAACAGATCACCCCAGTGACTGATCCCTACTTTAGAGGATGTAAGTCTGCTACACTTTCTTCCTAGTATAATTGCATCACACCGAAAGGCAACCCCTTTGGTTGGATAGTCTTACTATGTAGTTGGTAGACTACCCCTTTGGAATGGTAAATCTAAAATAGGCCAAGGCTGACATGGCCCCTACTCAGTGCAGTTTATCGTAAACCAACAGGGTCTATCTCAAAATTCAAAATTAAAATCTAAAATAAAACCAACCAACCTCCCTAGTGGAGTCAAATTAAATAATCAAATCGATCAGCTTCTCCTCAGTGAGATGCAAATCTTTCCAATTTCCCCAGTGGATTCCAAATTCTAATCCCCAGTGGATTTTACAACTTCTTATCCCCAATGGATAACTTGAAGTTTTTCCCCTATTGGAAGGCTCACATACTCAATCCCTAGTGGATTTCTCCTTCACTCTCTTATGTCTTTGACATAAGTAGAGTCACATTGCACTAAGATCTTGATTCCTTCTACACCTTGGGTTTAGAAGTATATCATTTCTGTTAAGCTTTCAATCATTTGAATGTTGATCATCATCGCCTCACACACGCGTATGCCTTGTCACACCACACCTATCCCTTTGATGACCTCACTTTTGGAGTGAGCTCTCACTTCCATCTTAGACATAGGACACCTCTAGACACTAAGAGTTCCTTAGACTGGAGACATTTCTAGTGATTAAGTGAACACTTAAACTAACCCTAGAGACTTAGAAGGATTTATCATAGGATTAGTCTATTCATTAGAGATTTAAGGCAACCACTTACCCTATTGCTTAAATCCAGCCTATGTACACTCCTTCAAACCAATCCAAATCAAATCTTAAATCAATTCTAACTCAATTGATTTTCTCAAATCTCAAATCAATCCCAACTCAATTGAGTTTCTCAAATCCAAAATTAACTCCAAATTTAATTCCAATCCCAAATGATTCAAATCCAAAATCAATTCCAAATCCAACTTACGAGATGATTGAAACCCATGATCAATTCCAAATCAAAACCTTCCTAAGCCTTATGAATCACATCCATTTAGCCAAACCCTTCAAATCAACCCAAAGCCAAGTGATTTCTTTATAAATCACTTATTCCATCATTGTATTCAACTATAAATGAAATTGGCATCCAAATCAAATGAATATAAATCAAACCAAATCAAAACCCTTTTAAAAACTTTTAACCTACCTAAATTCAATCAAATCACCTAATTCACATGATTCTTCATGGATCATTTATATTCTCATTTATCTTCACAATTATAAATAAAATATAAATTCAAATGGCCAAAATGAAATCAATATAAATTCAAAACTCAAATTCAAACCCAATTTATATCATTTAAGCCAATTTCTTGGATTTAACTCAAATCAATCCAAACCCTTGGATTTTCTCTTCAAACAATCACTCCTTCAATCACATTCCCAAATATAAACATAAACTACAATCACCAAGCCAAAGTCAAACTAACCCAAGTCAAACCCATGTTTATCCTTTTGGTTTGAAATTATCAAATGAACCAAAACCCATTTGACTCCAAACTACTTGCAATTGGATTTATATTTCCATCATAAGTCCATATGTGAGTTCAACCAAACTTGAATAAAGCCATGATCAAGCTAATTCACCCTTTTAGAACCACTTGACCCAAAGTAACCTAAAGATCTTCTTTGAACCAAGTTCTAATCCAACCTGAATTGGATTGAACCAAGGCCACCCAAGCCTCACATTATGATCAACAATCATCCTAGAATGATCAATCACTCAAATTGGGTCAAACTAAGTCAAACCTAGCTTTTGACCAAGTCAACACATAGCCCAAATGAGACTTAAATAAGCAAAAAATTCTCTATGAGCCAAATTAATTGAAACCATTTATCTAAACCAATCCATAATCAATTATTAAACATGACCAAGCCCTCACTTAAGCTAGACCAAACCCAATTAGCCCTCCAAGCCCAGGTTGACCCAAATTGACCTAAAAAAGTTAAAATGGGTCAAATCTTGATCTAAGCCAAATTGATTGCAAATAATGGATCAAATTCATTTCAAATTAATTGTTGAACTTGACCAAAGCTTTAATTGACCAATTAGACCCAACCTAGCCCAATTGACCATGAATCCAACTTGGCCTAAAAGGTCAAATCAACTTGAAATCAAACCAAATCAGAATTGATTGAAACTAAAGCTTACAATATATTTCAAATGATCAACCAAGCCTAAGCTAATCCATGACCTAAACCAATTAGGTCAAATGGGTCAAAGGGGTCAAATGGGTCAAATGGGTCAAATTGGTCAACTTGACCAATTTGACCCAAATGAATCCAAACTAAATCTAAACCAAATTAAATCAAAATAATGACACCCATAGGCTCCAAATGATAATTTGAACTTGACATAACCCATGGTTTGACCCAATTTGACCAATTGGTTAACCAAACTCAATTTGACCCAACTTGACCCAAATGGGTCAAACTGAGCCAAATCAAATCAAATGAACTCCAAATCACTTGAAATTTAGCCCAACCCATTTTTAAATCATTTCAAATCTGCCCAAATCAAACTCATAGCCAAATGACCACTTTTCCCTTGGATAAAATGGTATCACATGACCAAATTCACTTAGAATTTGGCCATTCCTTTCCCAAGGTCACTTGGCACCCATGTATTGGTCCACATGGGCAACAAGGAGGGTGATGAACATGACCCAATGAGCTTGGGTCAGCCATGACCCAAGGGGAGGCTAAACTGACTTCCCCAATCACCCTTGGACACTTGGCTTGCCAAATTCACTCACCAATCACATGGGTAGCCACTCTCTCTCACTCCTCCACCTAAAATGACCCATGTGGGATGTTTTCCAGCTCAAACTGATTAGCCAATCTAAGCCATTAAGCCAAAATGGCAAATTACCCATCCACCATCTGATCCAAGGAGGGGGAGATATACCCCCACTCATTCTCACTCAAACAAAATTGATTCATTCCTTAGAGCTCTAGAAGTTGAATTGAAGACTCCCCAAGCTTTTCTCGACCATTCCCGAGCTTTCTTGCTTCTCATTTCTTAGTTTTACTCAAAACTAGAATAGGGGAGATCAATCCCGAGCTCAACTCACTCAATCCTCAACCAAAGTGAAATTAACCTTGCACACACCATCCTTGGACCAAGGAGAGTCAAAATGAATCAAATCTCGAGCTTCTCGATGATCGGAGCTAGGAGTTTGATCGAATTCGATCACCTACATGCCATGGATTAGTCTTTTGAGCTAACTACATTGAATCAAAGCTCGTGTGGCTCAACAAGACTTTATTTTATCCCAACGAAGCTTTCTTAATCGTTGGAACCACTGGTCATAAGCTCCGGTGAGGTATGCCATTAAAATTGAGCTTAGAGTAAAATTTACTTGGTCCTTTGTGAAAGAAATCATTATGTCATGTGATCTTCACCATTAGATGTGTTGCTTGTTCTTCCTCAAAGGCGTGGGATGAATTTGAGTTCCATTTGAGCTTGGGTGAGCTCAGATCGAGCGACGATCGATGGATGGCATCCGTCTCTCACTGCTCGGGAGGAGAGAGATCACGAACCGTCCATTCCATATGATTGGATCGGATGGTCCTGATCAAATCACACTTTAGATCTCTAATTTCCTCTGTAATCAGGGATTAAATCTTGACCGTCTGATCTTAGATCCACCCATGAGAGGGCATCACGAACTAACTCAAAAATGTGACAACTTAAATATCCAATCTCGTTGATCAACGTGGAAAGCATGCCGCATTAGCTGCCATGTGGCCCAACAGGCTTAGGAGTTTAATTAGGCTTAATTAATCTAATTTTAATAGTAAAACTTCTAAAAATCATAACAAATTAAGGAAAAATCTAAAAAATACAAATAAATACTCATTTTAAAGGTAATTCAGAGGAGAATAATAAAAAAATTAAAATAAATTAATTTTGAATAATGATTTTGACTCAATTTCGGTTTTATTGGAAATATAATTAAGCTAATTACTCTCTAATTACTCTAGGAATTAATTCTAAACTTTTTGAGATTGATTAGTGGAATGACCTCTGCTTCCCATATTTTTTTTGGAATTTATTGCTTGATTAATTAGGAGAATTGCTTATTTCATTCTCAATCTCTCTCTTAATTAATTAAATGATTAATTAACATGTTAAACAGTAATGAATCCATTAATTAAGTTGGTTAATCATTATGAAATAGTGAATGGACATAGGGAATGAGATTATAACCTCTTTTCTAATATTTTTCACTAAGTTTACTTCATTTGGATAACACTTTTAAATTTACAACTAATTAATGGCTTAATCACCTCATTAAATAGTTTAATTAATCAAATTCAAAACCAAATCATTCCAAAACTCAATCATTCAATTCTTGGGTAGATTCTTAGGTGTTCAATAACTTAAGAGAATTCTAAAGGAAATTATAATCAAACTACATGTGGAGGGTTATAAAAGTACTTAATCAAACCTTTAGCTTAAATAATTGTCAAGCTGCATTAGGCCCCTTAATTTCTTAGGTGCATTGCTAATTTAGTTTCCATGTGATTGCATATCATATGTTGGCTCATAATTACTTGGATATTTATGTTAAAGTGGCATAGAAAAGGGGTAATTAATGGATTTAATTTATACAATAATTTAATCAAATCATAAAATCAACTTAATTATCTTTGCATTAAACCAAATTGAATCGCAAACATGGGGATGGTTTAGGACCAGTAAACATATTCTCATATTTCCTAACCAAATCAAATATAAAATTAAAATTGACTTTAACAAGCTTTGGTCCCCTTTAAATCTTTTTGCGTAATGTGATTGCACTTAAGAAGTAATTTAATTGAAAGAATTTATATGCTTGTGCTCATTTATTCCTTTCCAATCACATTAAATTATTGAATGACATTTGACTTATGCATATATGCTTTACAAAATTAATTAAAGCAAATGGTTTCCTTTATACAAGCTTGCAAGTGTTGATTTAAATTTAATATATGTGTGGATATGATCAACTAAATTTTAAAAAAAAAATCTATTTTTCAAAACTTATAAATAAAAGATTATATGTTTTATAAATGCTAGTTATAAATACATATGAGGTGTATGTGATTATAGCTAGAATGTATGAAATGGAGTTTATTTCCTTTTATCCATGTATTGATTTGAATAAGTAAGAATGTTAATGTGGTATATAGCTTGGACATCCTGGGAATGCGAGGCTTTAGATAGCCCCAAGAAGGTCATTTGATTTACCTCATTTCCCTAACTTAACAATGGCACATACCCTATTTGATTCCAATCTTATATATATTTCAATATAAGGGTTTGGATAAAAACTTCAATTCATGCATGTAAACCATTCAATCAAATTAAAATACAACCTTTTCACATGATTTCATTCTCCAAATTATAAATACATGTGTATATATTTAAGAAAAGCAGTATATAGTCTGGACACCCTAGGAATGCAAGGCTTTAGCTAGCCCTAAGGAGGTCATTTGATTACCTCACTTCTCTGGTTTAACAATGACATGTACTTGCTTATGTCTTTCATACATACATATGTGATTTGATTAGGGAATGATAATCCTTGATCTTTCAATTTAAAAATGCATGCATTGGCAATTGTTTAAATGATTGGATTAATTAGCCATGTGAGTTTGGAGCTCCTTTCCTTATACACTTCTTCACAAGAATTTAAAAGAGGGCTTCAAGTTAACTTGGCAAACTAATCCAATATATATATATATATATATATAAAGAATTCAAACATACTTACTCACATGCATCATTTAAGTGTGACCAAAATATAAGTGTATGTAGTGTAGGGCTTAATCATGTGCATGTTACATGTATTGAAAAGGAATAAATCAATATGTGTTATGTGATAGTATTTCAATTGAGTTAATCTTAAGAAGTCTTTCACATTAAATGGAATCATTTAAAAGAGAACCCAAACGTAAGACCAATTAAAACCTATAATAAATCATTCATTAAAGAGAATATAATTAATGAATCTACCTTAGAAATGCTTTAAGGCAGGGATGAAGGAGAGATCTCTTTCTTTTCTTCTCTTCACAACACTTAGTCACTAAGTGTAGGTTCATTCAAACCAAATCAAATCACCAACTAAAATTAATAAGTCAACTAAATCACTTAAAATAAAACTATAATCTAAATTGAATCTTTCACACTTGAGAAATTTCAACCTTAAAGCCTAGCTAAGACATGCCACACAAGCTTTAAATGACACACACATTAGACTAAGTCACCACTTCTAGCTCTATATTATGGTTGTGCATGGTTTGATGCATGATTTTATTTTATGGTGTAATATTTTGACTGATGTGTATATGTGTATCGGATGATAGATCTTAGCCTAATCATGTCTTGAGGGGATTATTAAGCAGAGTAAAAAAGAATATAATGCTTAAATGCATGTTGCTTAACACATAAGCATAGTCCAAATTAGGACATGTGGACTTGGTTACCCATGTGCAAGGTGCTAAATCCAAATTGTTAATATAAGCTGGGATATGTTTAGCTAACCTTTATTTTGCGTTTAAGATTTACCTTTCTTATTTTGATGTAAATTTTGCAATTAGGATTTGGAATGAATGTTTTGAGGATTAGGATGAACATTAGTTAAAGTGGTCAGGTCCTTTTAAATAAGCATAGTCCAAATTTTGATATAAATTTTCTATCCAATTAATCAATTCAAAATTAAACTAAATAATTCATAACCTCACCTAAAGCCTAGGACATAAATCAAGATAATAAAAGATTTAGCAACCCCTTAGTGAATGTTGTATGTCTCATCATGCATAAATCATATTATCTCACTCTTGCCATGGAGGGCTTCCACCTTTGCTAGAGAAAATGGCTTGACCTTTGAGAGCCATGGTGGAAACACACCTCCTTTTTTTGATTTTGGCTCATAACTAATTTTCTCATGCATTAGGCATATAAAATCCCATAGCATGTGTCAAATAAAAATGTCCAAAAATCAAAAATAAAACTTGACAAAATTTGCATTAGATTTAGGTCATTATTCATTCCCTTCATGATCTAGTCTCTTACGGGGTGAGTTTAAGGACTTAGTTTCTCTTCTAAGTAAATAACATCCTAACCATCTTACAAAGCATATGAATTGCCTACATGTATTTAAATTATAGGAGGAGTTAGTTGGCCACCCTATAAGTCCAACAGAGGGTATTCTCCCTTGCAGAGGTAAACCAGACGCCCATTTTGTCGCTTAGATTTATTTCGCGCTTTGGCTTATGTCAAAGTTCCCTATATTTATGATCTGAGGTTGTTGTTTCTCTTTAGGCTACAAGCATAAATCCTCACTCTTAGGCATTTCTACAATCGTATATTATGGAATTGTAAGCCATAGATTTTTAATCAAAATTCAACTCAAACATATAATCCTTCTTAATTTCTAAAATATAAAGCCCAACCATAGGATAGTTTGGGATGCTCACTAGGTTTCCTAGTATCATGAGCATCTCCTACTCATCTCCCTTTGGTTCTGATAATAACTCTCACCTTTTGATCAATCCCACTTAATTTTGTAAAAATAACCAATTGATTGATAGTCCTTTCTTTGAAAATCTTTAGAGACAATGATCATTTACCTTAATCGAGAGTATTCCTAAGGAACCTCATTCCTTAAGATGTAATTAACTATGGGGCTTGCCTCCATAGGGAACTTAATGAACCCGACTTAAAATAAACCCTACTTTACTTTTCCATGTAAAGTAGGGGAAAGATCTTTGGTACATTCAAGACCCATTGGCCTTAGGAGTCCTTATTAGGTGATTAGGTTAATTATAGGATGGTGACTTTTATCTCTCGAGATAGTATATCATTCCTCAATGTCCTACCCAATCACCTCAATAAGTACCCCCCCTAAGATCTATGTGGTGTCCCCTATACAAAAAAATAAATACACAAGTTCATTTAGATCAAATGGGTCAAGTTGAGTTAAGTTGACCAATTGGTCAAATTAGTCCAAACCAAGGGTTGGGTTAAGTTTATATGATCATTTGAAGTGTTTTGGTTCAAATGTTTTAGTTTAGTTTGGTTTAGATTTGATTTTGGCTCATTTGAGCTCATTTAGGTCAAATGAGTCAAGTTAACAATTTGATCAAATTGGCCAAATTGGCTTGGGTTAGGCTTTTGTTTGGGTTTGATTGACCAATTGAAAATGATTGTAGGCTTTGGTTTGAGTTAATTTGGATTTGGTTAAGGTTTAGGCCAATTGGGTTCAATTGGGGTTTTGGACAAGTTCATCAATCAATTTGGAGTGAACTTCAGCCATTGGTTGCAATCAATTTGGTTTATATTTTGATTTAACCCAATTTAGTCTTTTATGTCAATTTGGGTCAACTTTGGTCAAGAGGGCCAATTGGGTTTGATTTGGCTCAATTGAAGGTCAAGTCATGTTCAAATATTGATTTTTAGTTGGTATGCATCATTAGTTTCAAGGGATTTGGCTTAGGTTGTAATTTGGCTTGTTTGGGTTCATATGGGTTAAGAGGTTTGACTTGGTTAAAGGACCAAGCTGACTTGGATTGACCCAATTTATGACAATTGATCAACCTAGGGTGATCAATAATCATGATAGAAGGTCATGGTTGGCTTGATTCAATCTAGTTTAGGTTGGATTGAAGTTTGGATCAAATGGATACTTTATGTCACTTTGGGTCAAGTGAACCTAATTAGGTCAATTGGCTTGATTTTGGGTTGAATTGGATTTAGTTGACTTTATATATGAATTTAGGATTGATATATAAATTCAATTGCAATTGATTTGGGTTTGGATGAGTGTTGGTTCATTTGGACATTTCAAATCAAATGGTTAAGTTGGGTTGGACTTGGGTTGAATTTGGTTTAGCTTGATGATAGTAGATTTCATTTATATTTGAAATGATTGAAAGAATGATTGGTTTATAAGAAAATCAATTGATTTTGAAGTTTAGAATGGAGGAATTTGGCTAAGTCCATAGAATTAGTTCATATGGCTTAGGAAGGATATTGATTTAGTTTTATTTTATTTGATTTAATTTTGATCATTTGAATATAGATTTTATTTATATTTGGGAAGATGATTCAAGATATAAATTTACCATGAGAAAATCAATTGAGTTTAGATTAAGATTTGGCTAAGTCCATCGAATAAATCAGGTACTTAGGTTTGGATTTTGATTTGATATTCATTTAGTTTGATTTAATTTTGATCATTTGGATGTAGATTTTATTTATATCTAGAAATATTATTGAAGATATAAATTGATCATGAGAAAATCAATTGAGTTTAGATTGATTTGGATTAAGATTTGGCTTAAGTCCATGGAATAAATCATGTACTTAGGTTTGGATTTTGATTTGATATTGATTGAGTTTTATTTAGTTTGATCATTTAAATGTAGATTTGATTTATATTTAGAAAAATAATTGAAGATATAAATTGATTATGAGAAAATCAATTGAGTTTGGATTAAGATTTGGCTAAGTCCATAGAATCAATCAAGTGGCTTAGGTTTGAATTTTGATTTGATAATGATTTAGTTTGATTTAGTTTTGATCATTTGAATGTCGATTTGATTTATATTTAAGAAGATGATTGAAGATATAAATTGATTATGAGAAACTTAATTGATTTTGGATTGATTTGGATTAAGAGTTTGGCTAAGTCCATGGAATAAATCATGGACTTAGGTTTGGATTTTGATTTGATGTTTGGTATTTGATATGTGATTTGATTGTAGGTTTGATATGAATTGAATTTGGTTGTGGCTTAAGAAGGTGAACATAAGTTGGGTTTGAGTCATGGGGTAGGTAGGTTATCATAATCCTTAAGGCATGACCCAATCATGTGGTTAACCCTTCTAAGTCTCTAAGATTAGTTCATCTAACTGCTAGAAGTGTCTTAAGATTAAGAAGTCTTAGTGTCTAGAAGACTCATAAATCTTAAAAAAGGAGATTAAATCCTCACTCCAAAAGTGAGGTCAACAAAAGGACCCCAAAAGATGTAGTGTAATTGACAAGGCACACCGCACATATTGGCATTGAATGAGATGATCAACAATGTCCAAAAGATTACAAATGCTAATGGAAACCACCTATACCTAAATTCGAGAGGTAGATAGAATCATGATCTAGTGCAATGCAACTCAACTCATGCTAAGGGCATAAGAGAGTTGGATGGATTTGATAAGAATTCCATGTCAAGGATATGGAGGGAGATCCGCTAGGGGATCACACATGCATCAAAGATGACATGTGAGAGGTTTATGCTAAGGGCATGGGAGGAGGAAATCCATTGAGGATTGGATATGTGAACCTTCCACTAGAGAAGTGGTTCAAGCTATCTATTGGGGATATGGATTTGAGTTTGATTTCATTGATTTGTTTGGGGGTGTATCCAGTGGGGAATACGAGGATTTGAATTTGATTTTAAATATGATTGTTTGATTGTCTATTTTATTATGGGCTCCACTAGGGGAGGAATGTGATTTGGCTCCACTAGGGAGATCAATTGGATCTGGTTTAATTTATTTTGAAGGAGTATCCATTGGGGATAAGAGTTTAGTTGAATTTCTTCAATTTATTTGATTAGCTCCACTAGGGAGAGATGGTTTTGGATTGTTTCAATTTAGACTCCACTATGAAAGTTAGTTTAATTTGTTCTGGCTTCATTGGGGAGGATGGTTTTGAATTTGGTTTGATTTGGATATATATGATTTAAGGCTTCATTAGGGAGAAGGGTGTGAATTAACTCCACTGGGGGAGAATCAAATTTGGTTTAATTTTAATTTGGATTAATTTAT
The DNA here is from genome assembly GCA_021442155.1 of Cymbidium sinense. Classification (NCBI taxonomy): domain Eukaryota; kingdom Viridiplantae; phylum Streptophyta; class Magnoliopsida; order Asparagales; family Orchidaceae; genus Cymbidium; species Cymbidium sinense. The sequence continues at coordinate 39,437,228 of CM038219.1, forward strand.
GGACCCTATCGGTGTGCGATGGACCCACTGAGAAGGGGCTATATCAGCCTTGACCTATCTCAAATTTACAAATCCAAAGGGATAGTTTACCGACAGGGTAGAGCTAACCAACCTAAGGGTTGGCTTTGACATACTTATGCTAGAAGAAGGTGCGAGACTTACATCTTCCAAAGTAAGGAACCAACTGTTGGGGCTATCAACTAGTATCACAACAAATCAAACTCAACCTAGGGCGACTACTGAGAGAGTATTGTTGGGGATCTTACCTCAACTTAAGAGCAATCAAGATTAATTTCATTTTAATTTCATGTGATTTATTTTAATTTGATTTAATTTATTTGATTTGATCTATGAATCCCATCAATGTGCGATGGAATGCACTAAGATGGGGCTACAAGATCCTGGGCCTATCTTAGATTTACTAATCTAAAGGTGTAGTCTATCGGCCGAAGGGTAAGACTATCCAGCCTAAGGGATGTCTTTCGGTGTGCAACGACTGTGCTAGGAAGAAAAGATGTAGATTTACATCTTTCAAAGTAAAGAATAGTCACTAGGGTGATCTCTTGGCAGCACAACAAATCAAACCCGACCTAGGATCGCCCATCGGTGTGCAACAGTCGTGTTGGAAAGAATGCGTAGCAGACTTACATCCTTCAAAGTAAGGAGTAATGGTTGAGGTGACTTGTTGGTTGTACAATAAGTCAAACCCAACCTAAGGGAGACTACTGAGGGAGTGTCACTGGGGACTTATCTCAACGCAAGAGTAGTTGTGATTACTAAGGAGTTTCTGACACGCCCTAAAGATAGGATGTCTCGGGAAAGGTACCGCTGGGGTGTCCTCCTAATCCACGTGAATATATATATATATATATATATATATATATATATATATATATATATATATATATATATATATATATATATATATATATATATATATATATATATATATATATATATATATATATTATTTGTTTTATGTTTTCATGAACCACGTTGATGTGGGAGGGACCACATGAGAAGGCTATGCCTTGACCTATCTCACATTAAACCAAAGGAGAATCATGCATCAGAGAATAGAATCTACAACCATAAGGGAAGTGGAACGTCAATCTATTAGTAACCCTGATAGTGTCTAAATGGGGTCATAAAGGATGTGATCTTAGTAGAGTGCCTACAAGGGAGGTGCCACTAAGGGCTTTATTATGGACCCTAAAAAGAAAGCCTATAGGTGTACGGTGGCCAACTCAAGGAGAAAGTGTAGCAGACTTACATCTGCCATGAGTGGTGTATCCACCAGGAGGGTCACTATCAGCATAGCAAGAACCAACCAACCCAAGGTTCCTATCTGTGTGAAATGATCAATCTGGAAAGAAAGCATGTAAATTTACAACTTTCCAAGCATAACTGGTCACCGGGATAGCCTATCATCGGCTAGATAGGGTATATCCGACCTAGGGAGACTATCAAGCGGGTAGCCCCAAAGAAGGCCTGGACCCAGACTTGAAGTAGTCAGGAGGAGAGCAGGCATTAGGGGACTTGCCCTAAACTTCAAATATACTCGATCGAGTCAGCGGGCAATGGCTAATTCAAGAAGAAGGCATAGTAGACTTATATCTTCTTAAATAGAGTCATCATGAGGTGGCTTATTGGCCACACAATAAGGCCTACCATACTTATCAAGGTGCTCATCGATGTGCAGAGATTAAGCCGAGAGGAAATCATAGCAGACTTATATTCTCCAAAGCAAGAAGACCACTGGGGTGACACACTAGCAGGGTAGCATGTTAGCCCGACCTAGAGCAGCTACTGAGTGAGAGTCATTGGGGGCGTTATCCCAACTCGAAGTAGCCTAAGACAAAAGATATGTGTTTATTTTATGTGTTTGTGTGTAGTTTGTGTTTGTGTTGTGTTGATGAAGGATAGGATGCCGCTAGGGTTCCTCACACCTACCCTAAACACATCGTAATAGATTCATAGACATAAATGCTTTCAATTGAAGAGATTGAATTTGAAATTAGATATTCATTGATAATTATTTTCAAACATCAATTTATGGATAATATTTCTTTAGGTAGAGCTCAAGCATCAGGTGCTCTCTTTTATGATTTATAAGTTGATATGATCCTTTCTAGTAGGCTTTCTCTATGGCAAAAGGGTCTTCCCAACTGGGTTCAAACTTGCCTCCCATTTTACGACGGGCAACAATTGGTCTCCTTAGAACTAAAATAAGCTCTCCTACTTGAAAAGCTCTAGAACAGACCAACTTGTTGTGAGCTTGAATCATCTTGGCTTTGTACAACTCGAGGTTTTAGCATGCCTGTAGGCATATCTCCTCTAAACCTTTGAGCTCATCTAATGGCAATTTGGCATTCTACTCTATTGTGATCTTGCTTCCCATAGCTATTCTTACTGATGGGAGTTGGTCTTCTAATGGTAGAATGGCTTCAGACCATACACTAAGAATAAAAGAGTAGACTAAGTTGGAGTCCTATAGGTAGTGCGATAGGCCCACAAAACTTCAGCTAACTGCTCATGCCACTGTCGTTTGTTTTCATCGAGTGTCTTCTTTAATATTTGGATGAGAGTTTTGTTGAAGGCTTCTACCAAGCTATTTTCTCTTGGGTAGTAGATGGTAGAATATCTCTAATCTATGTCATGTCTTTGGGAAAAGTTGTTGATCTTACTTCTCTTAAATGCAGTACCACTATTGAATATAATTTGTTAAGGCACCCCGAACCTATATACGATATGGTTCCTAAAAACCTGGAGCGCATGCTGAGTTGTGACCTCTCTGAGCAAAATTGCCTCCACCCACTTGGAAAAGTAGTCGATAGCAGATAGGATGAACCAATGACCTTTGAAAGAAGGAGGATTAATCATACTCACTATGTCGGTACACCAACACTCAATGTCCATGAGGCCAATGTAGGATGTAGAATGTCAGTGGTTAAAAGTAACACCCCGTACTTGACATATTGATAATACCACGCCTACATCTAATATGCAAGCAAAGTATGGAGGAGCTTATTCGATAGGTCGCTAGAAGTGAGGAGAGCTTTAATCATCGTAAAGTTGTCTTCGAAAGCATGCTTACATGTTATCATCCTACCTGAACTTGGCATCCTGACAAGTGCAAGAAGGCTGGCATTTGCTTTGGATAAATGGAAAGCATCTTAGATATGCCAAACACACTAGAAATAATTTGAGTTGAGTTAAACTTCTAGGGGGTGGCATTTTTAATATCACCTTGATCTTCTCTGGATCAATTTCAATCCTGAATAAACCCAAGGAATTTCCCTTAAGTTACTCCAAATGAACACTTCAGGGTTCATTTTGAGGTTAAATTATTGTTGACCTCACTTTTACAATGAGTTCTCATCCCATCTTCTTAGACTTAGGAGTCTTCTAAACACTAAGACTTCCTTAGTCATAAGACACTTTCAGCACTTAAGTGAACACTTAACCTAAGATTACAGATTTAGATGGGCTAATCATAGGATTAGATTATGCCTTAGGACTTAAGAAAGTCTACCTATCCTGTAGCCTAAACCCAATCCATATTCACCTTCATAAGCTATAAACAAACCTCAAATTCAATTCAAATACCAAATCCAAATCAAAATTTTAAGCCAAATGATTGGATCTCACGATCAAATCCAAACTTAAAATCAACCTAAGCCCTATGATTTTATCTTATGGACTTAGCTTTAGCCAAATTCAAATCAATCCAAAATTGATTGATTTTCTCATAATCAATTTATATCTTCAATCATCTTCTTAAATATAAATCAAATCTACATTCAAATAATCAAAACTAAACCAAAACTAAATCCAAATCAAATCAAATCCAAATCTAAGTCCTATAAATCAAGTTCGTGAACTTAGCCAAATTTTCCTCCAAATCAATTCAAACTCAATTGATTTTCTGACAAATCAATCATATCTTCAATCATATTCACAAATATAAATGAAATATGCACTTAAATCATCAAAACTAAATCAAACTAAATAAAAAATCCAAACCTAAGCTACATGACCCAACGCCATGGACTTAGCCAAATTCTGTCATTCCAAAACTCAAATTCAATTGATTTTCTCATGAATCAATCATACATTCAATCATATTCATAAATATAAATAAAATCTATAATTATCATGTCAAATCAATATCAACCCAAGTCAAATCTAACCTAACCCATTTGACTTGAAATATTCAAATGAACCAAAACTCATCCAAACCCAAATCAATTGTAATTGAATTTATATATCAATCCCAAATCTATATATAAACTCAACTAAATCAAACTCAACCCAAAGTGGCCAATTTGACCTATTTGAGCCAAGTTCTAATCCTACCCAAATTATATTGAACCAAGCCCACCAAGACCTCCTACTATGATTGTTGATCACCCTAGTTTGATCAAGTGTCATAAATTAGGTCAAACTAAATCAACTTGGTCCTTTGACCAAGTCAATCTCTTAACCCATATGAACCTAAAATAGCCAAATTACAACCTAAGCCAAACCCCTTGAAACCAATGATTCATACTAATTCAAATTCCATATTTGAACATGACTTGACCTTCAATTGAGCCAAACTAAACCCAATTGGCCCTCTTGACCCAAATTGACCTTAAAGACTAAATTGGATCAAATTAAAATATAAACCAAATTGATTGCAACCAATGGCTCAAGTTTATTTCAAATTGATTGTTGAACTTGACCAAAGCCATGATTGGACCCAATTGGCCTATATATCCCAAATTGACCTAAAAGGTCAATTTGGCTTAAACCTTAACCAAATATAAATTAATTCAAACCAAAGCCTACAATCATCTTTAATTGGTCAATCAAACCCAAACCAAAACCTAACCCAATTAATTTGGCCAATTTGGTCAAATTGGTCAACTTGACCCATTTGACCTAAATGAGCTCAAATGAGCTAAAATCAAATCTAAGCCAAACTAAACCAAACAAATTGAACCAAAACACTTCAAATGATCATATGAACTTAGCCCAACCCTTTGTTTGACCAATTTGACCAATTGGTCAACTTAACCCAACTTGATCCATTTGACCTAAATGAATTCAAATTGAGTCAAATTAAATCAAATCAAATCAATTCCAAATCACTTGAAACTTGGGTTGATCCACCTTGGACTCATGTTGAACCAACCAAATCAAATCCATTATCAAATGACCATTATACCCTTGAATTAAGGGTATAACATGAGATAAATCACCCATTTATGGTCATTTCTTCTCCTTGACCACTTGGCAACCTCCCATTGGTCCACCTAGGCACCTAGGACACTACCCAACCTGACCCTAGGGGTAGTTGGATCGATCATGACCCATTAGGAGGTGAAATCACCTCACCTCCCCCCATTGAAGCATTTGAAAGCACTAAGGACATCCACTACCCTCCTTGGCGGCCACCTCTACACCCTCACCCAACCAAACTGAGCCACCTCATTCACTCAAGGACACCCACAGCCCTCTAAGGTGTCTGGATGATCACATAGATCCAAATCAAGCCCGTACGTCCCATCTAAGGAAAGAGGGGTATACACCCCCATGCCCCCTCATTTCAATCATAGACACTTGCACTCCTCAAAGACCTACCTACCCAAGATGAGCCACCAGAGACATTTCTCAAGCTCCCAAGCTCCCACACCCCACTCTCGCCACTCAAGTCAAAGGGCACCCTTCCATTTGATCTCACTTGACCAAAGTGTAATTAACTTTGCACACACCATCTTTGGAGGTAGCCGAGCAAGAACAAATCACCTCCGGAGCTTCCCGATGGCTGGAGGGTGGACTTCAATCAACACCGACCACTTACTCCTCATGTGTTGGCCTTCCGAGCAAACTACCTCGAATTAGAGCTCATGTTAATAAGTAGAGATTCCTCTCCACTAGACGAAGCTTCCCCAATCAAATTTGGCACTGGTCTTGAACTTCAGTGAGGTATGCCTTTGAAACTGATCCTTTTATGAAAATGAGTTAGAGCCTTTCGAAGAAACTTATATCTTGCATGATCTTGGTTATTGGATCCCCTTGGATTCTCCTTGCGAAGGTGTGGGATCGATTAAATATCGATCCGAGGTCGGGTGAACTCGAATCGATCGAAGGAAGGCAGATGGTGTCCGTCTTCTATCAATCGATAGATGAAGGATCATGCACCGTCCATTTCACATGATTAGAATGGATGGTCATGATTAAATCTGATAGAATTATCCATTTTAATCCTTTAGTGCCACGGGATTAATCATGGTTGTCTGATCTTAGATCAGACGGCGCATTAGAAAGCGCATTCTACTACCGCCATGCAAGCGCTAACTAGGATAAGTTTAAAAAACCAACCATGTGGAAAGCACACCGCATCAACGTGCCACATGGCACTGATGGGATTAAGGGTTAATTAGGCTTAATTAATGTATTTGAATGGCTAAAAATTCTTAAAATGATAACTAATTATAGAAAAACATAAAAATACAAATAAATACTCATTTTAAAGGTATTTCAGAGGAAAATTTATTTTAAATATTTTTAATCAAATTTGAATTGTAATTAGAGCTTAAATAAGGTTTAATTATAAAATTAATAGATTATTTACTATTTAATTAATTATTTATTTAATCCTAAATTTTGTGTGTTAATTCAATGGGATGACCTCTGCCTTCCATCTTGGGATTTGTTGTTTAATTAATGACAAAAATTAACTAATTAAGCTTTAATTACTCTCCCAAGTTACTTAATCATTAATTAATCATATGGACAATAAAATGTCAGTTAATAAAGTGGTTAATCACTATCCAATAGTAAATGAGCATATGGGATGCGGTTAGGTCCTCCTCCTTAATCTATTTCCTTAAGTTCATTCCTTGATTAAACTAATTAAGTTACTTAATTAATCAAGTTGGAATCACAATCATATTAGAACTTAATTAATAAGATCTTGGGTAGTCCTTTAGGTGTTGAATAACATAAAGAAGTTTAATGAAATCATGATTAGTCCACATGTGTGGAAAATATAAAAGTAACTAGTTAAGTTCCTTAGCTTAATTAACCATTGATTATAAGCCAATTGCATTATGCCGCTTTCTTTCTTAAGATCATTGCTAATTTTATTTCCAATGCATGTGCATACCATGTTGGCTCATAATTAGTTGGGTAACTATGTTAAGGTAACGTAGAAAAGTGTTAATTAATGGATTTAATGCATATCATAACCTAATTAACTCATAAAATCAACTTAATTACATCTCATTAAATTAAATCAGTTAACCAATATGGGAATGGGTTAGGATCAGCAACCTTCTCTCATATTCTCAAATCAAATCAAAACATGAATTAAATAAATGACATTAAAGAAACTTTGGTTTATTTTAGGTGGTTTTATTTGATATGATTGTCCTTAGAAATTAATTTGATTGAATGAAATCATGTGTTTATGCTCCTTTATTCCTTTATAATCATGTTAAATATTGTATGTCATTTGAGATCATGCATTCATGCATTCATCATGTGTTGAATTAATTCATAATATGTATGGCTATTATCACTAATAAATGCAAATTACTTTCCAAAGTTTATAAATCAATTATATTGGCTAGAGTGATAGTAGTTATGAACCTATATAGGTTTGGATGTGCTTATAACTTAGACAAATGAATTAAAGCTTCCTTTTTCCATAATTCATATGTAGTTGTACATATACTTGAATGTTAATAAGTATATAGTCCGAACATCCTCGGAACATGAGGCTTTAGCTAGCTAAGGAGGTCATTTGATTACCTCACTTCCCTGGTTAATAGTGACATGTACTTATTTGATTTCATTTACATGTGTTCCTATATTAAAATTTGGATAGAACTTTACTCCATATGCATAAATGTTTTAATCAAATAAAAATACAACCTTTGAGTGATTTTCCTTCCTTCATTTATGTATAAATCAATATGTATTTGAGAAAAGCAAGTGTTTAGTCTAGACATTCCAGGAATATAAGGCTTTAGTTAGCCCTAAGGAGGCCATTTGATTACCTCACTTCCTTAGTTAACAATGGCATGTACTTGCTTATGTTTCTTATATATGTATGTGTGTATTTAATTATGGAATTAGAGCCCTTTTCTTTTATCAAGGATACATGCATTCATAATTGACTAAATGATTGAATTAGTTGGTCACGTGATTTGGAGCTTTCTTTCTTGTATTCAGGTATATAGATTTACATGTGTTTGAATGCAAATGAGTATCTAGTTTGGACATCCCAGGAATATGAGGCTTTAGTTAGCCCCAAGGAGATCATTTGATTACCTCACTTCCCTAACAATGACACGTACCTATTTAATTTCATCCATATGTATTTTTGTATAAGAATTTAGATAGAGCTTTAAACTAATATGATTAAATATTTTAATCACATGAAAGAATATAAACTTTAAATACATATATATACATTTATCATTTATGTATGCTAATATATGTTGTATGTATAGATATGCTAAGTACTAAATTAGATGCATGTTACATGTGATGAAAAAAAATGATTGAACATATGTCATGTGATAGTAATTCAATCAAATTAATCTTAGGAAGCCTTTCATATTGAATGAAGTCATTTAAAGTGAACCTAAACTTAGGATTAATTTAAAAATGTATAATAAGTCATTCACTAAAGAGAACTAAATTGAATTAACATACTTTAGAAAGTAAAGGAAGGGATGAAAGAGGGTAATCCTCTTTCCTCTCTTGATAATACTTAGTTGCTAAGTGTAATCATATAAAACAAAAGAGAACACAAATTAAATTTTCAAATCAATTAAAACAACTTAAAGTGAAAACAACCCTTTATGTTAAATTAAACCCTTCCAAACTTAGAAAATCATAACTCTGATGCTTAGTGAGACATACCACACAAGCCTTAACACACACATTAGAATTAAGTCACCACTTATAGTCCTAAGTTAGGATGGTGTAAGATGTGATGTATATTTTTATTTTATGATGTATTATTTTAGACTGGATGTTAGAGTGTATGCTTCATAGACTAGATAGTAGGCCGATATTACCTAATCATATTTTTTGCAAGGGATTATGCTTAAGGAGTTGCTTAAGAATAAATATAAGTGCTCTCTTTTCCAAGTTGCTTAAGCCCCTAAGTATAATCCAAGTTAGGATAGGTGGGCTTGGTTACCCATGTGCAGGGTACTAAGTCCAAATCATAAATATAACTACTTGGGGTTGTATGTGTCTTTAGCTAACACTTATTTTGCTAGTGTAGTTAGATTTACCTTTCCTATCTTTCAATGTAATTTTGCATTAGGAATTAGGATTAATGCTATGGAGATTAGGATGAACTTTGGCTAGAAAGCTTTGTCCTGGGGTGACATGTGATGCATTGAAACCTACCAAATCAATGAATCAAGGATGAAAGAAATGAAACCATGAAGAATGAAGAATGAAGACCCCTTATAGAATTCATTCATTATAAATTATAATTATTATTTTTGTAATTTCGGGTTGCATAAGGGTAGAGCTCGACTACCTATCTTTTCTTTTTCGGGTTGTACGGCGGCACCCGACCGCACTACCTCTTATTCTTTGGCGTTAGTTTTATAAAATTGATTGATGTTATGTTTAAATTGTGCAATAGAAATGGCATGCTTTTCTTAGTTTCTTAAATGATTGATGCCTTAATGTGTGTCCTGAATGCGATTAGGCTCTTAGGGTAAAATAAAATTTCTACCCCAACTAGTCACTCATAATTAAAATCTAAGCAACTCATAACCTCACAATGAAGCCTATGCTATAAATAAGATAACTAAAAGATTTAGTAACCCCTTAGCTATATGGTTCTATGTCTCACATCATGCATGCATCTTGAATCACTCTTGCAAAATGAGGGCCTCTGTCTTTACACGCATAGGGACCACTTGACCTATGAGAGCAACCTACTAATGGAGCTTCACCCTCTTTCTCTTCTGATTTGGCTAATAATCTATTTCATCATGCATTTAGGCATACAAAAATCCTAAAGCCTTTGTTTAAATGAAGTGTTAAAAATGAAATAAAATTTGAAAAGATTTTACATTTAACTAGGCCATTATTTATACCACTCATGCTCTAGTCTCTTAGTGAGTGGGATTAAGAATTTTAGTCTCTTTCTAAATAAATAATAGCCCAACTATCTTGCAAATTCACAAGAGCTGCTTACATCAATTTAAAATTGTAGGAGGAGTTAGCTGGCGGCCACTCCATACGGTTATAACTCCAGAAGTAGGAAGGTTTATCCTCTCTTGTGGAGGTAAACCTTATGTCCATTTTTGCTTAGATTTTGGTCACTCTTTGGTTCTTACCAAAGCTCCCTAGATTTAGGATCTGAGGTTGTTGTTTTCAGGCTACAAGCATAAATCCTCACCTCTTAGATATTTTCACAACTTTGTGATTATGGATTATAAACCCTAACAATCTAATAAACTTTAACTCAAAACATATAACTCTCTTCACTTTCAAACATATAAAGCCCAATTATATGATAGATTGGAATGCTCACTAGGCTTCCTAGTATCATAAGGCCTTTCTTTAGATTCTAAAATAAATCTTCTCCTTAAACTTTCCCATTTGATTTTCTAAATATAACCAATCCTTTGATAGTCTAACCATAAATTATCTACTTTAAGTAAGAGTATTCTTAGGAAATTTAATTCCCTAAGATGTAATTAACTACGGAGGCTTGCCTCTATAGGGAACTTTACAACCTGGTCTAATATAAACCCTATTTTACTCATCCGTGTAAAGCAGGGGAAAAATATATGGTACATTCAAAGACCCATCATGCCGTAGGAGTCCTTATTAGGTGATTAGATCCATTGAAGGGTGTTGTCTCTATCTTCTAAGATAGTATATCATACCTCATTATCGTACCCGATCATTTCAATAAGTGCCCCCCTACGATCTGTGTGGTGTCCCCCTACATCCAAAAATAAATACCACAGGATCCAACGGCTAAGATCACATAACGTGCAAGTTTCCTTCGAAAAGCTCAAATAAAAATCATCCAAAGCTCAGTTTTAATGGAATTACCTCGCCAAATCTCAAGATCGATGATGAATCTAATGGAGGAAGCTTCGCCTAGTAGAGGCAAAGCCCTGTTGAGCAGCACTTAGATCAATTTCTCGTCGTTCACTCTATGGGCCAAACAACATCACTTTGGAGCTTAGTTCTGATCGAACTCCTACCTCAGGTGGTTAGGAAGCTTGGGAAATGATTCATTATTGCTCGATGAGGTGTGGGGATGGTGTGTGTGAAGCTAATTTGAGTTTAGTGAAGAAATGAGGGAGTTGGATCGAAGGAACGGATGCCCTATTTTGGTTTCAAGCTTTCCGGCAATAGAGGAGCTCAGGACGCTTGGATACTACTCCAGGGAACTCGTCTCTGGATTCTAGGGCTCTAAAGATGCTCAATATGTTGATTTGGATGGAAGTGAGGGGGGTATACCCCCTCCTCCCTTGGATTGGATGGTCTTGATCCATTTGGCTTCTAATAGCCATCTGGTCATGGGTGGTGGCTATGGGTGGCAGGGAATCATCCTAAGTGGCTCAATTTGAGTGGCCAAAGCTAAGAGAGTGGCTGTTAAGGTGAGATAGTAGCTACTCTTGGGTTTCAAATGTTCCAATGAGGAAGCTGAGGTGAGTTCACCTCCTCATGTGTCATGGCCAACCCAATCACCCCTTGAGTTAGGTTGGGCAGTGTCTTAAGTGCCTAGGTGGACCAATGGGAGGTTGCCAAGTGGTTATGGAGAAGAAATGACCACTTAAATGGGTGATTTGTCTCATGTGATACCTTTAATCTTAGGGAATAATGGTCATTTGGCATTGGATTTGATTTGTACTGGTTCAACATGAGCCCAAGGTGGGTCAGCCCAAGTTTCAAGTGATTTGGAATTGATTTGATTTGATTTAACTTAATTTGAGTTCATTTGGGTCAAATGGGTCAAGTTAGGTTAAGTTGACCAATTAGTCAAATTGGGGCAAACCAAGGGTTGGGTTAAGTTCATATGATCATTTGAAGTGTTTTGGTTCAATTATTTTGGTTTAGATTTGATTTGGGCTCATTTGAGCTCATTTAGGTCAAATGAGTCAAGTTGACCAATTTGACAAAATTGGCCAAATTGGCTTGGGTTATGTGTTGGTTTGGGTTTGATTGACCAATTAAAGATAATTGTAGGTTTTAGTTTAAATTAATTTGTATTTGGTTAAGGTTTAGGCCTAATTGACCCTTTAGGTCAATTTGGGTTAAATAAGTCAATTAGGTTCAATTAGGGCTTGGTCAAGTTCTAATTAATTTGGAGTGAACTTGAGCCATTGGTTGCAATCAATTTGGTTTATATTTTGATTTGACCTAATTTGGCCTTTTAGGTCAATTTAGGTCAACTTAGGTCAAGAGGGCCAATTGGGTTTGGTTTGGCTCAATTAAAGGTCAAGTCATGTTCAAAAATTGATTTTGAGTGGGTATGCATCATTGGTTTTAAGAGATTTAGCTTAGGTTGTAATTTGGCTTGTTTGGGTTCATATGGGTTAAGAGGGTTGGCTTGGTTTGACCCAATTTATGATAATTGATCAACCTAGGGTGATCAACAATCATGATAGAATGTCTTAGTTAGCTTGGTTCAATCCAGCTTGGGTTAGATTGAAGTTTGGTTCAAATGGATATTTATGTCACTTTGGGTCAAGTGAACCTAAATTGGTCAATTCACTTGATTTTGGGTTAAATTGGATTTATTTGAGTTTATATATGGATTTAGGATGATATATAAATTCAATTACAATTGATTTGGGTTTGGATGAGTTTTGGTTCATTTGGACATTTCAAGTCAAAATGGCTAAGTTGAGTTTGACTTGGGTTGAATTTGGTTTGGCTTGATGATTGTATATTTCATTTATATTTGGAATGATGATTGAAGGAATGATTGGTTTGTGAGAAAATCAATTGGTTTTGAAGTTTACATTGGAGGAATTTAGCTAAGTCCATAGAATTGGTTCATATGGCTTAGGAAGGATCTTTATTTAATTTGATTTTATTTGATTTAATTTTGATCATTTAGATTTGATTTATATTTAGAAATATGATTAAAGATATAAATTGATCATGAGAAAATCAATTGAGTTTGGATTTATTTGGATTAAAATTTGGCTAAATCCATGGAATAAATCATGCACTTAGATTTGGATTTTAATTTGACAATGATTTAGTTTGATTAAGTTTTGATCATGTGAATTTAGATTTGATTCAAATCTAGGAATATGATTGAAGATATAAATTGATCATGAGAAAATTAATTGAGGTTTGGATTGATTTGGATTAATATTTGGCTAAGTCCATGGAATAAATCATGTACTTAGGTTTAGATTTTGATTTGATATTGATTTAGTTTCATTTAGTTTTGATCATTTGAATGTAGATTTTATTTATATTTAGGAAGATAATTGAAGATATAAATTGATTATGAGAAAATAAATTGAGTTTGGATTGATTTGGATTAAGATTTGACTAAGTCCATGGAATCAATCATGTGGCTTAGGTTTGGATTTTTATTTGATATTTATTTAGTTTGAATCAGTTTTGATCATTTGAAAGTGATTTGATTTATATTTAGAAAGATGATTAAATATATAAATTGATCATCAAAAAATCAATTGAGTTTGGATTAAGATTTGGCTAAGTCCATGGAATAAATCATGGACTTAGGTTTGAATTTTGATTTGATGTTTGGTATTTAATATGTGATTTAATTGTAGGTTTGATATGAATTGAATTTGGTTGTGGCTTAAGAAGGTGAACATAGGTTGGGTTTGAGTCATGGGGTAGGTCAATTAAGTTAATCCCTAAGGCATGACCTAATCCTATGGCTAACCCTTCTAAGTCTCTGAGTTTAGGTTAAGTGTTCACCTAACTGCTAGAAGTGTCTTATGATTAAGGAAGGCTTAGTGTCTAGAAGACTCCTAAATCTAAAATAAATTGAATCCTCACTCCAAAAGTGAGGTCAATAGTTAGAGCATCTCTTCATCAAGAGATTTTAAGCTCAGCAAAGAGTGACTATAGCAACCTCATTGTAGAAAAATAGAAACTCAACGAGTCCCTTGTTGATTACATTCTCAAGTGGTACAACCTGACCATGAAATGTAAACCACAGCTATCTGATTAGCATGCTATTGAGATTTTGTTCAAGAATATCCATGGCCCGATCACCTTCATGCTTAAGGGCTTTACTATCAAAATAATCAAGAAATTAATCAATAATGCAACTAGCCTACAAGAGGAAGCCAAATAGTTGCCCTTCCTGAACCAATCATCTAGGCTAAAGCCATAGAAGGTGTTTGAGAATAAGCGAGGGATAGTTGTGTTAGTGGACAGAGGAAAGTAGCTAGCCAGAGTTCAATATAAGAGACCAGAGCTCGGTGACCTCCTTTGTACCTCCTCTTCACCACAGGTCATACAGGCCACCCATACATTACAATAACAGTATTCATACCCACCCATGGTAGTTCTTTTCCACCTACTCTTGTCGACCAATTGAATAAGCCATATTCATTTAATAGAGAGGTAGTAAGAAAATCTTCAAGAATATCTTGATGAAATCTAATTTTTAGTTACCAAAGCCTAAGAGGCTAGAGGAAATGGGCAAGAGCAATGATCTTAGCTATTGCCCCTACCACCACATGTTAGGCAATGTCTTAGGGGATTGCCTCACTTTCAAAGACTGCCTTCAATGCATCTATAAGTTGAGAGCCATAGTTATCCCTAAGCAATATTTATTAGAACAACTATCCAATTTTGTTAGAGTAATCCATGGGGATACTTTGATCCTCTTAATAAAGAAGGTTGGGATATTTTCTTATCATGTACCTTTAAAAAGATCATTTATAAAATTAAGAAACACTCCTTGAAGGTGCCTAAAGCAGCTCAAACCTCCAATACTATGGAAGGTTTTCTAGTTGCAAAGGACAACTCGAGAAGGTGACAAAGTAGTAGCAACTTACTACACTTGCTTGGGATAGTCCAATAGCGCAACCACCATCCAAGTCCAACACTCCCTCCATAGTTGTAGATACCACTTCCTCCACTAGCTCCTCTTCTATTGTGCGGGATGGGCATCAAATCCCTTGCTCCTCTTACTTTACTTGATTTCTATCATGTACCTCCACCCAAAAAAATAATGAAGAAAGTTGATTCTACTTATATGTCTACTTTTGATGCTCCTTATTTTAATCTTATAGAAAGCTCTTCGAGTCTAAATAATAATAGATATAGTAGTTCCGATCCATTCCTTTCTGATTCAAAGTCATATTTTCCTTCTCTAAATCAATCGGGTTCACCTCTTGAGATTGACTTGGAGTCATCCGACTCTGAGGATCCATAGGAGAAGTTGTAGGTATACCTAATGAGAAGGTAGAACTCTCCATAAACTCATCATTCCAAGAAGTCACTAAAGTCAACCTACGCAGGCAAAGTTCTACCTTCAAGGGTAGCACCTCAAGATAAGGGTAAGCAAATCATTGGTTCCAGTAAGCAGATATCCCCTTCACAAGATTCTCCACCTATGGATATGCTTATGGAGGACCAACCAGAGTTGATTATAATGTCCAAGCTCATCTTAGAAAATTTTCAGCTAAGTTAAGCATATACGATGCCCTTGTCTTATCCAAAGATATGGGGGAATCTCTAATTAAGGCCTTACTTGATCTTGAGATATGCTTAGCTCAAGTGACTACTATTGGAGAGGAGGCATACTACTCGAAGGACATCTTAAAGTTACATTTAGTGATGAAGACTTACTTCTAGGGATGATCGAACTTCCTTTATATTACAATGGATGTTGGCGGTGCTATCAGAGTCGGTTGACAGGTGCATCGGTCAACACGAGTCTAAGAACCCTTTCCTACTTGAGGATCGACACCTCCAAACTCTAAAAGAAGAGGAAGATATTAAGAGGATTCAATGAACAAGGTGATAGGGCATTAGGCTCCATAGTGTTTCCATTATAGATAGATGATTAGAAGACTAAAGCCAAGTTTCACATTATAGACTTGGATATATCTTTCAATACTTTGCTTGGGAGACTATGGATAAACGAGAAAAATACGGTTCCATCTTCTCTACATCAGTGAATGAAGTTCATGAGAGTGCATGAAGTTCATGAGAGGTGGGATCCTATACTGTGTCAAAGGAGATCTCAAACAGTTCATAGTTCACAAGGTCGGGATATATGAGGATGCAGCCTAGTACCTCCCCCAAATCAAAAAGTCTAATTTTTTGAAGTTAGTCAAAATCCTCATGTGGGATAACAAGAAAGAAAAGAAAAAGAAAACAAAAAGTAAGAGAAAAATAAAATAAAAGGGAGCAAAAAATAGACTCAGGGGAGGAAGTAGAGCCTGAGATTAATTTCCACCCACAGTTTGTTACTCCATTCGAACATGTATGTAAGATGACCCAACCTCCACTGGGATGAGGAAGAGGCCAGTCCAGAGGCAGTCCCAAAGGCAAAAGACCTCTTTATTGGCCACCTAATAGGAGATATGTCCCAGCTACTAGGAGTACGCCTACTTTCCATATATACTTAAAATCTAATTCATAGGATGAATCTTATATGGTTAGCACACCGGCTAGCTCTTCTCAACATCAGATTCCTTTGGAGGTGACACTCCAACCGATGAACGGCTCCAAAGCAAAGCATAAGTGTACCCAAGTCTCTATGTGAAATAATCAGCATCAGTTGAGAACCTTTGCTCTAACCTCACTTTCCTCACAAAAGGTTGAGAGTTTGGTAGTTAGGGAAGCCCCTAAGTCATCCACAGATGTGAAAACTCAGAGGTTCTTTCTAGGAGCATCATCCTCAAGTCAAGAAGTTGATGTAGAACTTGAGGATAATTCATATAAAGATTTAATAGAATTACCTTTTGATTGGTACTTTTCTTGTGTTCTAAATTTAGCAAAGAAAGGGTTAATCCCATATATGTGGTCAAAGCACGAACTACTTTAGAATGAAAATAATGCAAAACTCATCAAGACCTAGATTTGGTATAGTGGATCCAGTCGATGATGATGATTATTGCTTAGTCATCACCAATCATTTAGAATCTGATAGCTCTTTTCAAGTCACATCAACTCATATAAGGAGGTGTGCTTAGAAACTTCAAATGATTCGGATGATTTTCAAGTCAAAGATGCACCACCAGAGTTCGAAGAAGATCAAGTCAACCATCGATGAGCTCAAAGAAATCAACCTAGGGACTGAAGACAATCCACGTCCAGCATACATCATTTCTTTGTTGAATGAAATTAAAACCAATGACTTAGTTAGACTACTCATTGAGTTTAAGCACTACTTTGCATGGAGTTATGAAGAGATGCTTAGATTGGCTCCTGATGTAGCGATCCATAAACTAGCAATAGAGCCTAGTGCTATCCCTATCAAGCAAGCTCCTAGATGCATGTGATTAGACATTGAATAATAGGTCATTTCTGAAGTCAAGAAACTGATCGATGTTGGTTTCATCCGGGAGGAAAAATACCACCACTAGGTTGTCCAGTGTCATCCCAATTAAGAAGAAGAATGGCCAAATTCACATATGCATCAATTTTAGGGATCTAAATAAGACATGTCCAAAAGACAAATTTTCACTACCAACACCAGAGCTGATGGTGGACATTGCCTCATCTCATGTAGTCTTCTCTTTCATTGATGGCTCATCTAGATATAACCAAATAAAGATGGCCCTTGAAGATGAAAGAAACACTACCTTTAGAACTCCAGTTAGAATCTTTTATTATAAGGTCATGCTTTTCAACCTTAAAAATGCCGATGCTACATACCAGCGGTCCATGACTCAAATCATCAATGAACTCATTCACCATCAGGTTAAGTGTTATGTTGATGATCTTGTAGTCAAACGTAAAGAAAATGAATGTCATCTATTTGACTTGAGAGTAGTTTGAATAATTAAGATAATTTAACCTTAAAATGAACCTCCTAAAGTGTGCTTTCGGAGTGGCTTCAAAGAATTTCCTTGGGCTTTTTGTCCGACACCAGGAAATTGAAATCATCTAGAGAAGATCAAAGCGATATTGGAAATGCCACCCCTTAAAAATTTAACTCAACTCAGATCATTCTAAGGGCGATTAACATATCTAAGATGCTTTATATCCAACTTATCAGGGAGACACCAGGGAATTTTTTATTGTAATTTGATATCAGTTTAGTACCCCTCTATGCGGTGAAAGGATAAGCACTTACAAATTTCTTAGCAGCCCATCCACTTCCTGCTGACTCTCCACTCAATGATGACATCCTTGATGAAGAAATCATGAACTTAGGGGATACCAGCATTCACCACTTGGAGATGTACTTTGATGGTGCGACTTCCTCTCAAAGAGGAGAAGAACCATGATATACTCTTCCAGGAAAAGAAGGGGTAGGAATAGCTCTCCTAACTCCAGATCACGATATGATGAGATTCTCTTATCATCTATCTGATCCTTGCACTAACAATGAAGCTGAATATGAGGCTCGATTGTGGTGCAGGTTAGTCATCTCACTAAGCATCGACATCAGCGTCTTTGGGCTTTCTTTGAGTGGTCAACCAAATTGATGGGTCCTAGGTTAAAATGTGCTCCATCCTACCATATATACCATCGAGTTATTGGCTAAATCTCGGAGGTTACCATCTACAAGATCTCGGAGAAAACACAATAGCAGGTCTTTTAGAAAGAGTTGGCATGTCAAGATGAGTCCATATCATGGGGTCCAAAATAAGCAAGTCCACACCTCATATTGATATTGAACTCATTGAAAAGTACACTCTTGAAGTGGAGGTTGCCATTTCCAGAAAGGATAAGGAGTTAGATTGGAGGCAACCATTCAGGGATTACCTAAATAAAGGCAAACTACCTCAAGAGAAGTCACAAACACATCAGATAAAGCAAAGGGCACTTTCCTACGTTCTCGTGGATGGCACCTTATACAGGTGGTCCTTTGATCATATGTGGTTACAATGCTTAGACAAACATGAAGCCCATAAAATTATGACCGAGGTACATTCAGGATTATGTGGAGCTCATCAACTTAGTCCCAAGATGAAACCAATAATCAAGAGACTAAGATACTATTGGCCATCGATGCTCATAGATTGCATGGATGTGGCTAGGCGATGCTACCAATGTCAAGTACACGGAGTGGACCTACATCAACCACCTAACATTCTAGACCAAATATTAGCCTCATGGTCATTCGAGTGTTGGGGTGCTAACATAGTGGGTCCAATTGATCCTCCTTTTTTCAAGGGTCATCAGTTTATCTAGGCCTGCCATTACTTTTTTTGAAATGGAATGAGGCTTCACTCAGAGAGGTTATAGCTCAGCATGTGCTCCAATTTTTTAGAAACTATATCGTATATAGATTCAAGGTGCCTCGCTAAATTATATCTGATAATGGTATTGTATTCAAGAGCACCAAGATCAACAACTTTGCCCAAAGACACAACATAGATTGGAGATACACTACCATATACTATCCGAGAGCAAATGGATTAGTAGAAGTCTTCAATAAAACTCTTATCCAAATACTCAAGAAGACACTCGACAATAACAAATGATAGTGGCATGAGCAGTTAGTTTAAGCTTTGTGGGCTTACCGCACTACCTATAGGACTCCAACTCAGTCTACTCATTTCTTCTTCTGGTGTGTAGTCCAAAAGTTCTACTATTAGAAGTCTAACTCCCATCACTAAGAATAGTTGTGGGTAGTAAGATCATAACAGAGTAGAATGCCAAATTGCTATTAAAAGAGCTCAAAGGTTTGGAGGAGAGATACCTACAAGCATGCTAAAATCTTAAGTTGTACAAAGCCAAGATGATTCAAGCTCATAACAAGTTGGTCCTCTAGAGCTTTTCAAGTTGGAGAGCTTGTTTTAGTTCTAAGAGACCAATTATTGCTAGTCATAAAATGGGAGGCAAGTTTGAACCCACTTTGGAAGTCCCTTTTGCCATAGAGAAAGCCTACCAGAGATGATCATATCAGCTTATAAATCATAAAGGAGAGCGCCTGATGCTTCCAATAAATGTGCTATGTCTAAAAAAATATTATCCATAAAATCATGTTTGAAAATAATTATTATCAATAAAAATCTCATTTCAAATTCAATCTCTTCAATTGAAAGCTCTTCTGTCTACGAATCCGTAATAATATGTTTAGGGTAGGCGTAAGGAACCTGAGTGGTATTCTATTCTTCATTAACACAACACAAACACAAACTACACGCAAACACATAAAATAAACACATATCTTTTATCTTGAGCTACTTTGAGTTGAGATAACGCCCCTAGCGGCCCTCACTCAATAGCTGCTCTAGGTCAAGTAGATTCACAACCTAGCTGGTGTATCACCCTAGTAGTTTCTTATTCATGAGGATGTAAGTCTACTACGCTTTTTTCTCGGCTTAACCACTGCACACCAACGTGCATCCTGTTAGTGTGGTAGGCCTTACTGCATGGTCAGTAAGCTACCTCATGATGGCTTTATTTAAGAAGATGTAAGTCTGCTATGCTTTCTTCTTCTTGCGCCTTGATTGGGTTGAGTATATTTGATGTTTAGGAGTCCCCAGTGGCTCCTTTCCTCGACTACTTCAAGTCGTCAGTCCTCACTCGAGACTCCCTAGTAATTGCTCTAGCTGGATAGCATCATCATCGACGATGGTATCGATGATCATTTTGTCGTGAAAATGTAAGTCTACTCTTCTTAGATTGATCATACATCGGCCGGGCACTTTTATTTGGTGTGTTTTGCGTGACCCACGTTGGATACACCACTCATGTAGATGTAAAGTCTATTATGCCTTCTCCTTTAGTTGGCCACTACCATAGGATTTCTTTTTAGGGATCGGATAATGCCTGGCGGCACCTCCTAGGCTCTATTTGGACCATGTCCTTGACCCCATCATCCCAGACACCCTTGGTTAGGCATTCCCCTTTCTTAGTAGCCACACCCCTATGGTTGGAGAATATGTCTTTGGATGTGGATTCTCCCTTAGTCTCTAGATAGGTCAAGGTATAGCCCTTCTGTGTGGTCCCTAGCACACTAAGAAGGTCCACGCAAACATATAAACAAAATATATATTCACTTGTGGATTAGGATGACACCCCCAATGGTACCTTTTCTCGAGTAGGCATCATATCTTTAAAGCGTAATAAAACTCCCTATAGAACTACTCTTGAGTTGACATAAGTCCCCACTCGTAGTCACCTTAGGTCGGGTTCGAATTATTGTGCTACAAACAGATCACCCCAGCGGTTGTTCCCCACTTTGGAAGATGTAAGTCTGCTACACTTTCTTCTAGCGTCTTGACACCAAAGGCAACCCTTAGGTTGGTTAGCTCTCTGTGGCAGACTACCACTTTGGATTTGTAAATCGAGATAGGTTAAGGATATAGCCCTTCTCCTTTGGATCCATTCGCTGATAGGTCCATGAATTAAATCAAACCACATAAAATTCATACAAATCAAATGAAATTATCTTTGACTACTCTTGAGTTGATATAAGTCCCCAGCAGCACTCACTCAGTAGTCGCCCTAGGTCAGGTTTGAATTATTGTGCTACCAACAGATCACCTCAGAGATTATTCCTCACTTTGGAAGATATAAATCTGCTACGCTTTCTTTCTAGCACAATCGTTGTACACTGAAAGGCAACCCTAAAGTTGGTTAGCTTTACCCTGCGGACGGTAGACTACACCTTTGGATTTATAAATCTGAGATAGGTCAAGGCCGATATAGCCCCTTCTTAGTGGATCCATCACACATGATAGGGTCCATGAATTAAATCAAACTAAATCAGATTCACAAAATGAAATTAACTTTGACTACTCTTGAGTTGACATAAGTCCCCAACAACACTCACTCAGTAGTCTCCCCAGGTCAAGTTCAATTTGTTATGCTACCAACAAGTCACCCTAGTGGTTATTCCCTCTTTGGAAGATATAAGTGTGCTACGCTTTCTTCCTAGCACGGTCGTTGCACACTGAAAAGGAACCTTTATGTTGGATAGTCCTACCTCACAACCAGTAGACTGTCCCTTTTGATTTATAAAACTAAGATAGGCCAAGGCCCCCCCAGCTCCTTCTTAGTGGATCTATCGCACACCGACAAGGTCCATAAATTAAATTAATCCAAATTAAATCAATCAAATTTAACTAAGCTCATATCCCTAGAGGATATACCCTCAACTTCAAATCAAATTAAATGCAATCTAATTCCCCCTAGTGGAGTTAAATCACACCCTTCTCCCCGATGGAGCCTAAATCATATATAAACAAATCAAATAAACCAATCAAATTCAAAATCAACCTCCCAGTGGAGCCATTACAAATTAAAATAAATTAAACTCGATCTTGATCCCTAGTGGATTCAGGCCCATATCCCTAGCGAATATGTACCACAAAATACATCCACTAAATCCAGTCTTGATCCCTAGTAGATTCAGGCTTATATCCCTAGCGGATATGCCCCCCAAATCAAACATAAACCAAACAAATATAATTCATACTTGTATCCCCAGTGGATCTCCCCTCCATAAAGCAAATCAAATAAATTAAAATAAATTAAATCAAATCTTCATCCTCGATGCCTACCAAACAAATTCAATCAAATCTCCATCCCTAGCGGATTCTTCCTTTATGCCCTGGCATAAGTTCATCTCATATCTAATTCATGTGTGATTCCTAGCGAATCCTCCTTCATGTCCTTGACATGAAATGCTCATCAAACCTTCTTGGCTTCCTTATGCCATTGGCATAAGGAGAAATGCATTACACTAAGATTGTGATTTTGTCTACCTCTCGGGTTTAGGTATAGATCATTTTCATTAGTGCTTGTAATCTTTTTTGATGTTGTTGATTGCCTCGGTCAATGCTAATACGTGTGGTGTTCCTTGTTAGTTACACCACACCTATTGGGGGTCTTTTTGTTAACCTCACTTTTGGAGTGAGGATTCAATCTCCGCTTCTTAGATCTAGAAGTCTTCCAGATATTAAGGCTTTCTTAGTCATAAGACACTTCTAATAATTAGGTGAACACTTAACCTAAGCCTAGAGACTTAGAAGGGTTAATCAGAGGATTAGGCTATGCCTTAGGACTTAGGGAGACAAACATACCCTAGGGCCTAAACCCAATCTATGCCTACCCATTTGATCCAAATCCAAATCAATTTTAATTAATCAAAATCCAAATCTAAATCAAGTGATTTAAATCTATAATCAAATTCAAACCAAATCAACCCTACCTAAGCCCTATGATTTTATTCTGTGAACTTAGCCTTGATCAAATCCAAATCAATCAAACTCAATTAATTTTTCTCAAAGAACAATTCAAGCCCTTAATTGAATCTATAATCAAACTATAATCAAGCTAAATCAAACCAAACCCAAGCTTAAGCCATATAAACTAATTCCATGGACTTAGCCAAATTTCCATTCAATGCAAACCAAAATCAATTGATTTTCTCATGAGTCAAGTACTCTTCAATTATCATCCCAAATATAAATCAAATCTATAATCAAATCTACAATCATACCAAATCAAATATCAAATCAAACTAAACCCAAGCTTAAGCCATATGAACCAATTCCATGAACCTAACCAAATTTCTATTTTATTTTCTCATAAGTCAATTATATCTTCAATTATCATCCCAAATATAAATCAAATCTACAATCATCAAGCCAAATCAAACCCAAACCTAACCCATTTGACTTAAAATATCTAAATGAACCAAAACCCATTTGAACCCAAATCAATTACAATCAAAGCTATATGTCAATCCTAAATCCAAATCAACCCAAAATCAACCCAACTAAACCCAATAAACTCACTTGACCCAAAGTGACCTAAAGGACCTATTTGAGCCAAAATATAATCCAACCCAAATTAGATTGAATCAATTTAACTAAAATCTCCTATGATGATTGTTGATCACCATAGGTGGATCAATTGTCATAAATTAGGTCAAACCAAGTCAACTTGGTCATTTGACCAAGTCAACACCCTTAACCTACATGAACCAAACTAGCCAAATTTCATAAAGCCAAATTAATTGAAACCATTGATTCACACCAACCTATGATCAATGATTGAACATGACTTGACCATCAATTAAGCCAAACCTAACTCAATTGTCCCTTTGACCCAATTTGACCTAAGAGACAAATTAGGTCAAATCATGATCTAACCCAAATTAATTACAACCAATGGCTCAAGTTCATTTCAAATTGATTCTTGAACTTGACCAAAGCCATAATTGAACCCAATTAACACATTTAGCCCAAATTGACCTAAAGGGTCAAATTGGTCTAAATTTAAATCAAATCTAAATTAATTCAAACCAAAGCCTACAATCATCTTCAATTAACCAATTGAACATAAATAAATCCATAACCCAAGCTAATTTGACTAATTTGGTCAAATTGGTCAACTTGACCTATTTGACCTACATGAATCCAAATAAGCCAAAATCAAACTTAAGCCAAATTAACTTAGACCAATTAGAACAAAATACTTTAAATCATCATTTGAACTTGACCCAAGTCTTAGTTTTACCCAAATTGACCAATTGGTCAACCTAACCCACCCTAGCCCAATTTGACATATAAGGGTCAAATTGAGCCAAACCCATTTAAACCTAGCCCAAACCCAATGGGACCTGACCTAACCCATCCCATTCATTGGAACCTAGCCTCCAATTGGGTTCAACCCAAGGAAAATCTCCCTTAGATTCTCCTCTCACATGGAGATTTTTCCAAAATAGCAAGTCAAATCCCATCCTCTCTCCTTGGCAGCCTCTTCACACCTCATTTCGAGCCTGACCTACTCACCTAGCACAACCCATGTGGGCTAGGTCAGCCATGGACCAATGAGAGGTGAGCTAACTCACCTCCCCACTATGGTTGAAACTAATGGATCCAAAGAAGAAGGCAGCCACCTTGAGCCCCTAACCAAGCATCCCACCAACCAAGTCGAACCACGTGGATGTGACACCGACCACTCCGGAACCTTGGCAGTGGTTACCGGCCAAAAATTAGGAGATAATCCTGTTTATCCGATCCAAGGGAGGGGGGATATACCCCCCCTCATTTCGGTCTGAATTACACACGCACACTCTCGGCAAGCTCCCTAAGGCCATTTTGAAATCCCTAGAGCCCTCATCTGAGCTCCCCATTCTAATTTCACCTTCCCACTCCCCTCAACCATAGTGTGACTTCGATCAATGCCAACCTCCAAATCAATGGTTCATGGCCTTCTGAGCAAATGGTGAGGAATCTTGCGTGTCTTCCTCTCTACTAGATGAGCTTCCTCAATCGATTTTCTTGGTCTTGAGGTGATAATTCTGTGATTGACCTCCTAGTAAAAATTATTTAGATATTTATGTAGAAAAGTTGCATTTCGCATAATCTTAGCTGTTGGATCCCTTTAGATCCTTCGTGTGAAGGTGTGGGATCCATTTTAAATTGATCCAAGCTCAGGTGAGCTCGGATCGAGCGACAGAAGGCGGACGGTGTCCATCTCTCATCGCTTGGGAGACAATGGATCATGCACCATCCATTTGATTGAAATGGATGGTTGTGATTAATTTGCTAGATTAATCTAATTTTATCCCTTAAGGAACCACAGGTTTGATCTGTGTTGTCTGATCTTAGATCGGACAACGGAGATGAAAGTGTGTCCACCGCCAGCCACATTAGCGCTGAGTCGGATGCACTTAAGTGGCCAATCCCACAGCGCCACGTGGAAAGCATGCCACATAAGTGGTCCACGTGACACCAATGGGATTAGCTTAATGAAGGCTTAATTAATATATTTAATGGCTGAAACTTCCAAAATTCATAAAAAATTGTAGAAAAATCCAAAAATTACAAATAAATACTTATTTTGAAGGTATTTTAGAGGAGATTTATTTAAAATTAATTTCAAATTATTTTGATTAGTAATTGATGCTTAATTAAGATTTAATTATACATTTAATTAGCTTAATTACACCTTAATTACTTGAATAATTAATCTCAAATTTTGTGGTTAATTTAATGGGATGACTTCTACCTCCCATAATTTTTTATAATTTATTGCTCGATTAATTAGGGTAATTGACTATTTAATCCCTTATCACTCTCTTAATTAGTTTAATTAAATAATTTACTTCCTAAATAACAAAAATTAATTAATTAAGCATACTAATCAATGTTGAACAGTGAATGCGCAAAAGAAATGGGATTAGGACCTCCTTCCTAACCTCTTTTCCTAAGTCTATTTCTCTTTAAGGAAAATTAACTAAAAATGAGATTAATTAATGGTTTAATTAGTTAATTAAGTGGTCTATTTAATTGAATTGAAATCATAATCATATCAAATAATTATTAATGAAATTAGGGGTTCCTCTTTATGTGTTAATAACATAAAGACCCTTAAGAAAATTATGATTAACCCATAAGTGGGAAAATCATAAAAGTGCTTAATTAGATTCTTTGATTTAATTAATTCTTAATCATGAGTCATTTGCATTTGGTCCTTATAGAAGTATTACAATTTTATTTCTTGACATGTTCATAGCATTTGTGGCTCATAATTAAAGTGGTTAATCAAATTAAGAAGCATAGTTATGGGTAATTAATTGATTTAATTAAGGATCCAACCTAATTAATTCATAAAGTTCACCTAATTACCTTCTCTTAAATCAAATTAAATTATAAATGTGGGAATGAGATTAGATAGAAAATGATACTCCTCTTCAAATCAAATCAAAGATTCAAAACTAAATTGATAAAGGAACTTTGGTTTTCTTTAAATGTGTTTATTTAATGTGATTGTCCTTAGGAATTAGTTTAATTAAATGAATCATGTGTTTATATTCAATTATTCCTTTCCAAGAATATTAAATATCACATGTCATTTGATTTCATACATTCATGCTTTCAAATTTAAATAAATCAAATGAATTTCTTTTATGTAAGTTTGCATGTGTTGGCTTAATTAAATATATGTGTGGTTATTATCACTAATAAATTCAAAATAATTTTCCAAAACTTATGAATCAATTATAATACTTAGAGTGTTGATAGTTATGAATACACATAGGATTTGCATGTGTTTATAGCTTAAGCATATTAAATAAAGCTCTCTTTCTTATAATTCATATATAGATTTACATGAGTTTGAACAACCATGGGTATATAGTCTGGACATCCCGAGAATACAAGGCTTTAAGTAGCCCCAAGGAGGTCATTTGATTATCTAACTTCCCTAGTTTAACAATGACACATACTCATTTGATTTCATTCATATGTATTTTGATATTAGAATTTATATAAAGCTTTAATTCATATGTATAAATGATTTTATTAAATAAAATACAATCTTTGCATGGTTTTTCATCTTTATAGTTGTGTATATATTCATATGTATTTAAGATAAGTGTTTAGACATCCTGAATATGATGCTTTAGTTAGCCCAAGGAGGTCATTTGATTACCTCACTTCTAGAATAATGACACGCATTTCTTCGATCTTTATATATGTATGTGCTTAATTAAAAGATGAAGATCCCCTTTTATTTCTAAAAATTCATGCATTTATATCCACCTAAGTCATTAGCAGATGATATATATAAATTAATGATCTCATTTTCTTATTCATGTATAGATCTACATAGGCTTGGAATGTTAATAAGTATATAGTCTAAACATCCCAGGAATACGAGATTTTAGTTAGCCCCAAGGAGGTCATTTGACTACCTCAATTCCCTGGATAATAATGACACGTACTTATGTGATTCCATCCTTATATACTTTGGTATTAGAATTTGGATAAAGCTTTAATTTATATGTTCATATAATTTAATGAAGAAAATAAATTTCAAACATACACATTCATTATCATTTAAGTATGCCAAAACATAATATGTATAGATATGCTAAGTATTAAATCATATGCATGTTATATGTGATGGAAATGAATGATTCAATATATGACATGTGATAAAAATTCAATTAGATTAACTTTAAGAAGCCTTTCATATTGAATAAGATCATTTAAAGTGAACTTAAACTTAAGATTAATTAAAATCATTCAACAAGCCATTCACTAAAGAAAACTAAACCAAATTAATATGCTTTAGAAAGTGGCTTAAGGAAGGGATGAAAGAGGGCAATCCTTTTTCTTCTCTTTACAACACTTAGTTGTTAAGTATAAATCATATGAAATAAATTAAAATACAAATTACAATTTACAAATCAATTAAACAACTTTAAATGAAACCCACCATCATGTTACCTTGAATATTTTCTACACTTAGAAAAATATAACTCTAATACTTAGTAAGACATACCACACAAGACCTTAACACACACATTAAAATTAGGTCACCACTTCTAGCTCTATGTTAGTTGTGTATGATGTGGTGTATATTTTATTTTATATGTAATATTTTTAGATGTTAGGTGTATGCTTCAGAACCGGATGTTAGGTCGCTTCTAGCCTCATCATACATGAGATTATGCTTAAGGGAATGCTTAAAAATAAATGTAAATGCTCTCTTTGTAGGTTGCTTAAACCCCTAAGCATAATCCAAGTTAGGACAGGTGGGCTTGATTACCCATGTGCTGGGTCCTAAGTCCAAATTATATATATAACTGCTTGGGATTATATATATGTTTAGCTAATCTCTATTTTGCAGGTGTAGTTAGATTTACTTTCTCATATATAAATATAATTTTGTAATAGGAATTAAGATTAGTGCTATAGGAGATTAAGATGAGCAGTGACCAGAAGGCTTTATCTTGGGGTGCCTTGTGATGCCTTTAAAGCACAACCAAATCAAGAACAGAGAAATGGAGGAGTGAAGAATGAAGACCCCATAGAATGTATTGCTTCAAATTATAATTATTCTTTCATATTCCATGTTGTATAATGGTAGAACTTGGCTACTCATCTTTTCTTTTTAGTGCGGTGGTTCACGCACAACCTCTTATTCTTTTACGGTAGTTATAAAATTGATTGATGATTTGTTTAAAATTGTGCATTAGAAATGACATGCTTCTTCATAGTTTCTTATGATTGTTGCTTTAATGTGTGACCTGGATGTGTTAGGCTCTTAGGATAAAATAAGTTTTCTACCCAACTAATCACTCAAAACTAAATTTTAAAATAACTCATAATCTCATCATAAAGCCTAGGACATAAATAAGATAATTAAAAGATTTAGTAACCCCTTATGGTTGTATGTTTCACATCATGCATTCATCTTGAATCACTCTTGCAAAATGAGGGTCTCCGTCCTTACATGCATAGGGACCATTTGACTCATGAGAGCAACCCCTACTAACGAAGCTTCACTCTCTTTCTCTTTTGATTTGGCCAATAATCTACTTCATCATGCATTTAAGCATATAAAAATCCCAAAGCCTTTGTCAAAATATTGTGTCTAAAATGAAATAAAATTTGAAAAGGTTTTACATTTATAGATTAAGTCATATGCTCATACCACTCATGCTCTAATCTTGTAAGGAGTGGGTTTAGGACTTTAGTCTTTTTCAAATTAAATAATTATCCTAGCTATCTTGCAATTCATAAGACCAGACTACATGATTTTAAAATCATAGGAGGAGTTAGCTGGCGGCCACTCTTGGTGGTTAAAAGTCTAAAAGTTGGACGGTTCATCCTCTCTTATGGAGGTGAACCTTTATGTCCACCTGTCGCTTAGATTTAAGTCGTGCTTTAGCTCTTGCTGAAGCTCCCTAGATTTCGGATCCGAGGTAGCTGTTTCCTTCAGGCTATAAGCATAAATCCTCACCTCTTAGGCATTTCCACAATCTTGTAATGATGGATTATAAGCCCTAATTATCTAATAAAATTCAACCCAAATATATAAAGCCCAATTATATGATAGATTTGAGTGCTCACTAGGCTTTTTAGTATCATGAGCACTCCCTACTTCCTCCCTTTGGATTGAAAAAATAAGTCTTCTCTTCAAGCTTTCCCATTTGATTTTCCAAATATAATCAATTCTTTGATAGTCTAACCTTGAAATATTTTGAGATGATAATTATCTACTTTAATCGAGAGTATTCTTAGAGAATTTCATTCCCAAGGATATAATTAACTATGAATTCCATAGGGAACGTTTATAAATCATGCTTTATTCATCTATGTAAAGCAGAGAAAAAATCTCTAGTATATTTGAAGACCAATCATGCTTTAGGAGTCCTTATTAAGTAATTAGGTCTATTGAAGGGTGATGTCTCTATCTTTCGAGATAGTACATCATACCTTAATGTCATATCCGATCACTTCAATAATTATCCCTTACGATCTACGTAATGTCCCCCTACATCCAAAAATAAACACCACACTCACCATAGAAGACAACAACATGATTGGCGACTTGATAAATAAGCTAGCTCAGAAGCTGACAAGCTGAGTGTTGAAGAGCTTGAACTTGAGGTCATGGCTTAATGAGTTTGACTCACAAGCTCATTAGTGAGTTGAGTTTGAGTCGACTTACGAGTTAACTTAACAAACATCATACCTTAATGTCATACCCGATCACTTCAATAATTATCCCTTACGATCTACGTAATGTCCCCCCTACATCCAAAAATAAACACCACACTCACCATAAAAGACAACAACATGATTAACGACTTGATAAATGAGCTAGCTCGTGAGCTCACAAGCTGAGTGTTGAAGAGCATGAACTCGGGGTCATGGCTTAATGAGTTTGACTCACATGCTCATTAGTGAGTTGAGTTTGAGTTGACTTATGAGCTAACTTAACAAACATACACTCCAACAGGTAGTAGAATGCATTCGATTTATTTGGATGTTTCATTTGATGGATTCGTTGACCCAAATAACTTTAGAATAAAAAATTTAAAAATCAAACATAACTAAGTTTTTTTTTCATAACCAAATTAAACTGAACTATAAAGTAATTCAAAATATTTGATTCTATTTTGGTTAAACTAAATTTTGAAAAGATAAAAGAATAAAAATGTGATTTTGATAATGCAAAGACAAAAAAAAATCAAATAACAATGTAGAAAGAAAATAAGAAACCAAATCAAATGAGCACATAATCATTGACTTACCTAAATAATTATGGGAGGTAGGATCAAAATAAGAAATATTTCTTGAAAATTTCAAGTCATTTAAATGTGTAAATTAGAATTAATTTCAAAGATACTTATTGCAAATAAATCTTAATACTCTCTATCTACTAGACAACAATTAAGGCTTTTCTTTTTATTCTTTTATTCTTTTGTATTTACTTATTCCAAAAAGTATTTATTTGAAATTTTTAGATTTTCTAGAAATAGCTATAGTTTTTTAATATTATGCCTAATTAATCATAATTAAAATCTATTGAAATGAATTACACAATCAATGGCTACGTCAGTCACGCTTTACACATGACATAACAAGATTGATTATTAAAGCAATTCTGTGTGGCACCTGAAGGGGTGGTGGCAGATGCGATTTCATTTTGAGATGTTCGATCAAATATAAAACAACTCCGATTAATTTAACATATGTTTAATAGAATTACATTAAATGGATTTTAGGGTGATTTATCATGGATGTATGTTCTAATCATGTAGGACGAGCTACCTATAGTTCGCCTTCAACCTTTGGTGTGGAAGAGCCACTATTAGTTTTGTACCATTTAATCCAAGCCAACTCAGATTTGAGGGAAAAATTTCAAATATATGATTCAAATGTCATAATAAACACGAATTATATACTGCAATTTTTGACATATGCTTTTAATATTAGATTTGTATTGTGCTCACATACTTGATTTCATAAAAATTATAATATATCTATTAATTCATTATATTTGATAATATTGCACTATTATAATGTTTTTTTATTTGGTAAAATGATTTACTTAATATGATGTAAAAATAAAGTCGGATAGAAATGTTTTACTATTGTATATTAAAATTTAGGGTATATTTTGTATAATGTACTAAGTAGTTATACTCATCCCTATTTGTTTGCATATATAAATTTCATAATAAAGGGTAAGGAGCATGTTGATTAGAGAGAGAATTACAGATTCCTATTATATGTATATCTTTTTGCTAAAATATAGTTATTCTTTTTGAAATCATGATGTTGCTATTTTAATAGATATATATGTGTTATGATTGTATAGCTTTTGATATAAATTGAATGGAATTTGAAAATTTTTATTTTATTATATTTGATGATGTTAGTGGCTCTGTATAAAAATAATAATAAGAATATATTTCTTTCAAAAAGATCTTGGATAATATATGTTGTACATCCAACATGATGTAACCCACCTCAATTTAAGAGTTATATCTTTTTGAGCCGTGACACTATCAAAGGATATCTTTAGTTTAATACAAGATATTATGAATTTAGGAAATGATCATGAAGATCATACTCATAGATTCATCAAATGATGATATCAAATTCTCAATGTTATTAAATGATGTGTGACAAAATTATATTCTAGGTGTAAATCATTGTCAAAATTATTATTTATACTACACTTATGTTTTAAAAGTATTTACACTCATGGACTACAATATCATTTACATATTACTCTAGCCATTGGCTGATGCCTACCTTAAATGGGTTTCATTATCTAAAAACAATTACGAGGTAAAATAATAATAAAATTATTCGATCTTGATACATAAAGATAGATGATGCTCTAAGATTGTAAGTTATCTAGGAGAGATAAATCTCATATAGAAATATGCCAAATTTATGGGTCTTCTAGATATGATCCTAAATAGAAGATTGAAGTTGTAGAATTTAAAAAAATCATATGAAGTTAGCTAATATTATTCAATCTTTTTCATCGACTCCTAAATTGTAGCAATTATTCAAACAAGAAAAATCATTGAAGAGATGATTTGACATAAACACAAAAATAGAGATAGCTTTATACAACACCCTATTCATGGAGACACATAGAATCACTTGACTCATAATATCTTGATTTTACTTCAAATCCATAAAATATTCATCTTGATATGGTGGCTAGTGAATTTAATCCTTCTATAATTATGAGTAGTACATACAATATATGACTAGTGATTTTGATGCCTTATAACTTTCCTCCATAGATTAGAATGAAATAAAATTCTTGTATATTGTCCACAATAATTCTAGGGTAGAAGACTCCAAAAAATAATATAGATGTTTACCTATAACCACTTATTCAAGAGCTATGCGATCTATAACAAGGAGTGCAGTGCTATGGTGCTGCAATTGAGCAAAATTTTACTTTACGTAAAGCATTAATGTGGACTATAAATGAATTCCTTGCATATAATATATTGTATGGGTGGAGTACTAAAAGGATTTGCTTGCCCTTGTTGTACTGATATCATAGAATTATTATAGTTATATAATAGTAAAATTATTTTTTATGGGTTATAGACTAATCAAGGAGCTTGTGAAATCTATTCCTCCAAGAGTTGATACGACACAATGGTATCAACTAATTACATAATGGTCACAACCAGAAGACCAGGTCAATGCAATCTTTTGCTTAAATTCATTTAAATCAAAATAAATAATATAATTTTCTATAGGAGTGGGTGGCGAAGAATAGTGAGAACATAAAGAAGATGATATGTCCTCACACAATGCGTGTGAGCTTAGTCCATATATAGAAGGATATTGTATAAGATTGCATTAAATTATTCACGATTGGTAGTTACTAATTTTTGTTACTTATATTTATGCATACTATTCAAGATAGACTCCATCTATGGAGAGTTAGCAAAATGCATATGGATAGCTAATGATCTTCTAAGAATGTCAAACTTAATTAGATATTATTAATTTAAATCATTAAACTTGATGAATCTAAATATTTAATCTAATCCTGGGTACTTTTTTTTTTAAAATTAGGAGCAACCTTATGAACTTTTGGCACAAAAGAGTTAACATTTGAGGATAGGAATGTAGAAGTGAATGAAAGTGTCCTCATGATTATAATGGGTCTTGAACATTTTAAAAGAGTGCAAAAATAGGGCTTCAAAGTCACCCCTACTTAATATTTTCTCACATCACTACCTCCATAGGTGAGAGAAGTATAAGAGGTAGTTTTGTTCGATTTGCTAGAATGAAGGATGAGATGTGGGCATTAAGGTTTAAAATAACATATATCAATTCTTTATGTGATGAGATGGGATAGTTCATTCAACAATTTCAACCATAGTATCCATATTAAAGTGGTTCACACATGGTACTTTACTCCTAAAGTTAGAAATTTCTATAATAATTGTGACTGTGTTGTTAAAGTTAGTGGAGGAGTATGTCATCCAAAGATGTCTTGTTTCTTGTTTATGCAAATGTAATAATCGGTTTAATGTAATGGTATAATAATTGTGACTATTTTTATGCTATTAAAGTTAGTGGAGGAGTATGTCATCCAAAGATGTCTTGTTTCTTGTTTATGAAAATGTAGTATTTAGTTTAATGTAATGGTTTTTTTTTAAGTATCAAACAATATGATCTTTCATATCAACAACAATCTATCTTGTGTTGTATTCTAACAAATTTGAAGTATAAAATTTTCAGATCATTTTTGAGATGGTGCTCTATATTTATGAGTCGATTTATTTTATGCATATATGTTTGTGATTTCTTTGTTATTATTTTTATTTCTTGAATGAAAGATTTGAAATCTAGATAGTTTTGTTGAATACAAATGTGTTTATTTGGTAGCTATCTTGATTTTAGTGTCTTTTGGTATAGTAATGTAATAATTTGTTGATTTTTATTGGAGAAAAATTATCAAATCTAAATAGCCTTTATGAATGCATGAGATCATTGCCATTTTGAAAAGCATAAGAAGAGAATGGAGGTGCACATCTAAGTTTATAAAGGGTGAGTGATAGAATACTAATGTGGGGTGTGGGGTGTGGGGATGGTGAAAACATTAGAAGGATAACGGATAGAATGAGGAAAAGGTATTCTTCAATGTCTATTAGGTTGAGTTGAAACCTTTTAAAATCTATAGCATTTCCTTTTAAAATGTAATTTATGTCGACTTTATAGGAGTTTGCTTCATAATTTCATATAGATACACATTAGAATAAGACATTGAGCATGCTTAGGAGTCCAACTCATGATTTCTTTTAGTTGTTTTGCTTCGGATTAAACTTTTCTACTGTTAATAATTATACTTAAAGGGGAAAACCCATCAAAATCAAATGATTGGATTCTCAACATTCTTAAAGCTCGCCTAAACCTAGAACTTCAATTTAATTTTGTTGAAAAGATTCTAAACCTTTCCTAATCTCTTTAGTTTGACATTTTTTAGTAGGTACACATTTTCATCTTGTTGTGATAATAATACATACATAGGTCAACCAATTTTCTTGAAAAGAAAATTTATGATATTTGTGGTGATTTTAACCTTCATATTTGTACAGGCTTTGTGCAATTATTATCGCCCATTTTGAAACACTTGAGGTAGTTTTAACTTTAGATTTAGAGTGGTTATTTAAACAAATTAGTAGTTAGATATGCACTATTTGATGAAAATCCAAAATTAAAAAAAATTTAAGAAAATTGAATAGAAAAAAAATTTGGGTAAGATTTTCGAACTCATTTCCTATGAAGATCAACTTTAGATTACTGAAAAACATTTAAAATTTAAAATTATGTATTTGATTAATTCTTTTTCAATCAAGAACTTATATGAATAATAATTGAGGACATTTGTAATCATTTTGAAGACAAAAAATGAAGATATTTGCATTCATTAGATTTTAATTTTGGGATAGAAGATTAAAACAATAAAGACATTTGCATTTTTTAAAGATAAATATAATATTTTAAATATGTTTATATGACATACAATATAGAAACTCTAATGTAATATTTTTTGACAAACACTAAACAAATAATATGCCATTATCTTAAAATTATTGGGCAAGATACTATGATGTAATATTTTCCAACAAGAGATAAAGAAGGCATTTATTTATTTTTATTCCACTATAACCAATATTATCTCGATCCATATTCCAAGCCAACAATCAAAAAAGATCTTAGGGTTTCTATAAATAAGCATATCTAGAAAATTAAATAAATTTATCTCATAATCATTTGATTAGAATAATATTATATATGTGTTAGATAAGAAGACTTCCATAATTTCATAAACATTTAACTTTGGTCATCCCTATTCACATATATTTAAAAACAATTCAATTGTTTCACTAAATAGATCATTTTCAAGTCATCTTAGATAAGACTTTGAGTGGATGAACTTAGTGATCAAATTAGTCTAAGGAATGATGTTTTCATAAAGATTATGACATAATTTGCTTATTTCTCATCAGAATCATATGATCATGATCCCATTGAATAGCTAATTGAATCCTCTACTATTTTAGTATTGATGATCTTAGTCAATTTCAACTATTAATCAAAATTTTTTTTATAGAAGGAATATAAAATCTTAATTGAAGGAATTGTCAAGATACCTTTCCAATTATTGAAGAAAAATAGTTTTTTTGAGACATTTAAATTGAATTTTAATCAATCACAGAATAATAACAGATGTGTAAATCCAAGAATTTTCAATAAAAAAACCGAAGTTCTCAATCAATAGGCTAAGTTGCCTTACACAAAAATTTTTTTTTTTTTTGAAAAGTATGTAAATTATAAAGACTCGCTTGACTGAGTAATGCAAATGCGCTTGAACTAATCAAGAGACTAATGGATACTTATAATATTTTAGGATATTTGAGAAAGGAATATTATAAAAATAAAATTAAGAAAAATAAAAAAATAGAAAATTTCCAAAAAATATTAGAAAAAATCTATAAAATATTTTCTACATTCTAGAACTTTCTTGGATTCATTTTGAAACAGAAGACCGTCATTATATGGCTCGAGATTCTCAAAAATTATGAAAGATTAGCATTTAGTCCACCAGTCCTAATCCTCTCTAAGCAAGTAGACAAATAAAGTAGTTAAGGCTCTTAAGCATAATGATTATCATATATAATTAAAATAAACATTTAAATTGACCACCTCAACTATACTACAAATCCCCAAGATTTAATTTTTAGGCTCAATCCTTTACAAACAATAATACAATCGATAAGATCTGTATCCCAGTAATTATTTAAGCGACTGATCTCAATAAAATATTTTGTTATAAATTTCATAATTCTTGAAGAAAAAAAACTCTTCAATATTTAATTATATTATGTAATAATTTAATTATATTAAGAAATAATAGTGCATAAAATAAAAAATAAATTCAATAAAACTCTATTAATCATCATTAATGCGCGATCCAAAGGATATAATTATTTGAGTATTATCTTACTTCAGTTTATATACTCGTATGTTTTTAGTTTATGTTAATTTCCTTATATTTTTCATTCTTATTTTAAGAGAAATTAATTCTTTAAATGAAGAAAATGAAGTATTTCTAAAATCATCAAGACCAATGTTAAAATTGTTAATTTAAAATTTTAAAAATATATTTTAGCATAATTTATAGTTTATATTTTAATTTTTAAGTTATATATGTTTATATTTATATAATTGTAATATTTATTATTAATTCAATCTAATTTAACTTTAAAATCTGAAATGTATGACTGACTTTCAAAACTGATTGATATATTTCTAGGGGTATAAATGAGTCGAGTCGAGTCAAATCAAATTTTGAATTAAACGGGCTAAGCTTGTTTAAATCTTGTTGAGCTCTCGAGCTCGAGCTCAATTATCAGACTCAAGCTCGACTCGATTTAGAGAAAGTTAAGCTCGAGCTCAACTCGAATACTCGAGCTCATTTAAAAAGCTTTTTAAAAATTTAAAAAAATTATTTAATTAATAATATAATATATGATAATTATAATTTATTATTATATAAATAAATTAATTCTATAAATTATCAAATCGAGTCAAATGAGACTTGAACTTGAGCCAAAATTTTTCTAATTTGTTTATAAGCTCGAGCCTCGGGAGCTCAAATAAGCCGGCTTGGCACACCAACGCCCTGCGCATCCCACAAAGCTGACTGATATAAGGCAAGCAGAAGTTCAGCGTCGAGTTTACCGTTCCATTTTCTCTGCCTGCTAGTAAAGACCATGAGAGCAATCAGCTCTTGTCAAGCTGCTGCCGTTTGCTCTTCCATTGCCTATCGCCAGAACCCTAGCCTTCTTCCTACTTGTTCCGTCTCCGTTTCTACCGTCAAACCCGAGATCGACGACGAGGTCACGTCTGTGGCTCTTCAACCGTCGGCGCCTCATCCTCCTCCGCCATGCCGAAAGCGCACTGCCTGATAGATTCCTCAGGGGTGAGCATTTCTTTTTTGCTTCGCTATCTTGCACAATCTTGTTCTTCACCTGTTGTGCTTAGGGTTTGTCATTCGGCGATTTAATAAGGAGAGGACCTAGAAATTCTAGACAATTGTGCTTTTATGGTTATAGATCATGACCGCCCTTTGAGTAAGACCGGCAGAGTTGATGCCATGAACATTTCTCGTGAGCTCCACCAGATGGGTTGGATTCCGGAACTCATCCTTTCCAGGTAGAGATCTGCTGAAGTTATCTGGCATATATCAGCGTGCACATTACAGTAGGATTGTGGTATTATTTTATTTGACGTGCGAAGATATATATGAATGCACGTATACCTTTTTTTATCATGGTATCATGGTATCATGGCATTCTAAGTTGGTGATGCGATGTTTCAGCATTAATTGGGTATCACGGAAGCTTGTTATTACTGGTTTGTGAGCATTGTTTTGCTGTTAAAAAAAAAAACTAGGAAACTGTTTTAAAAGTAGCAAGAGCCCCAGAAACCCTGCAATTAATAAGCTGGAATGTATGGGGTTGTTTGAGTGTTAGTTAACTGAGTTTAATATTATATTTCATCAAATTTATAATGATTATTCCAAATTTATTCGTGTCTATCTAATATCGTGATTCTGACACTTCAGAATGCTTCGGAAAATATCATACTCTGTTTGAAAACCAGTTGAATAAGAGAGTGGCTTTTAGAACAGATGGAGGCTGTGGGTATTTTTTAAAATAATTTTTATGCTTATGTTATAAAATGCTTATTGCAAGCCAGTAATTCTTTCTTACACTCCTTAATAAGATGACATTGCATAGAAAAGGAATATAAAATTGCTTAGCATTATCAGCTCTATGGTGACTTTAGAAAACTGACCAATATTAATTTGTAGAGATGCCTTGTTAACGGTAACCTATTTTCAAGTTTTATGCCATCCAATTCCATCCAAAAAATGCCATGAGAACAATAGATTGAGGTCAAACATAAATAGTTTGTGATTCTAGGAGTTAGCAACTAAATTTCATTCTTCAGGGCACAAATTTGAAAACTTGAATCTTAATTATAGAAAGGGTTGGTTTATTAGATGCTTTGAATGCTAGGAAGTTTATGTCTTAAAAGAAGAAGAGGAAACTATCACTGAGTAAGAGTTTTGCGATATGGTCTTTCTAGGTGATAAACTTTCAAAGAAAAGAGATTTCACAAATTGATTAAAACATTTAATTCCTTAAATTGAATGACCAAATCTATAGTGTCAAATGAAACTAATATAGTTGTGTTGTATCTACTGGGGATAGTATGAGCCAAGTTTGAATAGAATTAGCTCAAAATGAGCTTGGTTAGATTAAAGATACTTGATTTAGATGATCAATAGTTTTAGAGTGCACAAGGACTCAGAGGACTCAGAGGAGGCATTCATACTAATACCACTTGCTGATGAAGATCCTAAGTTAGGCTAGTCATATGGGTTAGATTTAAAAAAATTGAGCATGACAATATTAGAAGAAATGAAGTCTACGAGGTAAATGATTTTAAGATTTGGTTGACTTGTTGCTTAGTTGGAAAGTTGTTGGGAGCAAATGGATTGTCTACTTGAAGAAATGGTGGGATGGATCCATAAATCCTTTTATGGCTCGTATAATAGTTGAAGTCTATACACAATAACTTGGATAAGATTATGACACATTTCCATCATTACTTAGAGTAATATTAGTTGGGATCATTTTAGTTAGTGTGGCTTAATTATATAACTATATCAAATGAATATAAAAATAATTTTTTTTCTAAAAGGTGATTATGATAAGGACATCTATATGGAACAAATTGTCAAACTCATTGCTAAGGGTCATGAAAAAAAAGGTAATCTTTGCATGTCCATATATGAACTAAAGCAATTCTCAAGATAGGTAAATCTCAAATATTAATAAGCTAGCTTAGTCTATGTTTGCAATTTTAAATGAAGACCCTAATGCCTATTACAAGCAATTTAGAATAAGGCTTATAATTTAATCACTTGATGTTGATGACATCTTATGCAGTGGAAATGATAAGATGCTAATTAATTTACTAAGAGATTGAAAATCTAGGATAAAAGATAAGACTGAAGCCAACCATGTTCATGGTGTAAAAGTTAATATGTATATGTTCAAAAGCTTGTTATCACCATCTCAGAAGACCTACATAAAAAGTGGTGGGAAGATTCAATATGTTGAATTATTACAAATTGGTTAACACTTTAGTGGACACGGATGGCAATATGAGTAAATGTATGTCACCAAAGACTCAAGAATTAAAAGATAAAATACTCAAAATTTAACCAATGGGTAATTTAATTAAAGAAATGTTATTTTTACAACCTAATTCTTGTTAATAAAATTAAGACATGGTTTGACAGAGGAATTTAGAAGGGAAAAAGCTAGGAATTTGGTGGATTAGAGATATGCGCTTGCTTGACAATCTTGTAAATCTCCTTCAATCCTTTATGAATCAAGTAGTCTTCATGTCCTTGATGCAATCATTGTGCATTGGACTTTCAGGATTGATATTAAGAAATTCAATTGTAGGAATCATTATTTTATGCTCATCCTCATTGTCGAATGACTAAAGAATAGTCAATCATCATTGATGATGGAATAACTCTTCATGTAAGAAGGAAAATCTAATTATAAAGTGTTATCATCAATCTTTCGCAATATCTAGAACCATCAATAATGAATTGAGTTGATCTTTCAACCTCACCTTTGAATTTATCCTTCCCTAAGTGCAACAACAACAACAAGCCTTTATCCCACTAAGTGGGGTCGGCTACATGAATCGTTCTTCTCCATTGTGTCCTATTATGTGTCAAATTCTCATTTAATTCAAGTATACTAAGGTAATTTTTTATACATCTTAACCAAGTCTTTTAGTCTACCTCTACCTTTCTTAACATAAAGAAATCTAATGCATCTACTCTCCTAACGTCATCGGACGACCGACGCTTTATGTGGCCAAACCATCTAAGGCGACTCTCTAATCTTATCCATTGAGTTACTCCAACTTTTTTCCAACATACTCATTTCACATTTTATCTCTAAGAGTAAAGCCACTCATCCACCAGCATCTCATCTCAGTAACACATAACTTAGTCTTATGCTTTCTTTTATTGGCCAACATTCGCACCATAAGTCATTGTGTCTTACCATCATCTTATAAAATTTTCCCTTAAGTGTAAGTGAAAGTTTTCTATCACACAAAGCCGATGCATTCCTCCACTTCAACCATCCAACTTGAATTCTACTAATAACATCTCCATCTATTTCACCATCATTTTGAACAATAGAGCCTAAATATCAATCGCCACTCTTATTAATGACTTGTTCACCTAATGTCACAACACACTACTAACTTCTACAACTAAAATTACACTCCATATATTCGCTTTAGATCTACTTAAACGAAAACCTTAGACTCTAATGTTGACAAGTTTCTCTTGGACTCCTCTCTAGTCTTATCAACAAGAAGAATGTCATCAACAAAGAGCATATACCAAGGTACATCTTCCTGTAAATGCCTAGTAAGAACATCCATAACTAAAGCAAAAAGATAAGGGCTTAAAGCTGATCCTTGATGTAATCCAATTGAAGAAATTATTTTGTCAATCATCCTTGTGTTTGGACATAAGTAGCAACTCTAGTATACATATCCTTAATGACTTGAATATAACCAATATTAACTCTTTATTCTAGAACTCTAAAGAACATCTCTTGAAACTTTATCATAAGCTTTCTAAATCAATAAATATAATAGATCCTCCTTACTTTCTATACTTCTATCAAACCTCTTAACAAATGTATAACATCCATAGTAGATCTACCCGGCATGAAACCAAATGATGAGAAACTTTTGTATCACATCGTAACCTATGCTCAATTACTCTCTCCCATAATTTTAATGTTATGACACATTAACTTAAATTCTATAATTTGCACACTTGTGCATCACCTTATTCTTAAATATAGAACCAACAAACTCTTCCTCCACTCATCTGACATTTTTTTAGTCTTTAAAATAACATTAAAAAGATTTGTAAGCCAAGAAATTCCTTGATCTCCTAAACATGTCCACACTTCTATTGGAATATCATTAGTCCTACGCTTTTCCACATTTTATTTTCTTTAAAGCTTTCTAACTTCGATTTACTAATACAACGATAAAAGAAAATTCTATTTTATTTAGATATTAAAGTTGCTAAAATCAATCGACTTTCAGATCCTTCATTGAAAAGTTTA
This sequence comes from Cymbidium sinense, assembly GCA_021442155.1. NCBI lineage: Eukaryota > Viridiplantae > Streptophyta > Magnoliopsida > Asparagales > Orchidaceae > Cymbidium > Cymbidium sinense. Next base: position 39,479,919 of record CM038219.1, read on the forward strand.
TCAAAATATCTCATCCACCTATTTTCAATATCTTTTCTAAGAAAAATATTTTATTATTTTCATCCTTAATACCTCACTAACTGTGCCTTTACTTCTCCTATCTCTTTCCCAACTTATACATATATCTTTCACCTTCTTTCGTATCTAATTTATCAGATAAATCACTAAAGTTAAATTTTTTCAGATCATATATCGCTTAGAATCTCTACAAGCCACTTTATATCTTTCCCAATTCTCCGAGTTTTTACATCTAAACCAAGTTTTATAACAATTTTTTTATTTCTTATCTTTTCAGACGCCTGACTCATCACCAACTATTTTATATATTTTCCTTTTGATTCTCCAAGACATTTTAACAACTCTTAATTTCACTTGATTTTTTTCCCACATAACATTAAATTTTCTTATGAACATCTCAAATTCTAAGTTCTTATACTGTTTCTTAAAATATTTTATTTCATGTTTTTAAGTGTCCATCTAATCCTAAAATAATAATTTGATTTATTTTTCTCTTACAATCTTTCATCTTAAAATCTAAAACTAACAATCGATGTGCAGACTTAAACTTTCACTTGAACCTTACAATCAAATCTAAACGATCTATTTTTCTTATAAAATAATCAATTTGTGTTTTACTAGATCCATTTTTATAAGTAATAATATGTTCATCTTTTTTTCTTAAATAAAGATAAGAACTACAAAATCATGAAAAGAAAATCTAATATACCTACCTTCTTCATTACCACTCTAAATCCATAACCACCATGAATACTTTTAAAATCTTCTACCACTTTACCAACACGCCCATTTAAATCTCCTCCAATAAATATTTTTTTTTCTTCAAGAGGTATTTTTGTATTAATCTCTAATTCTTTTCCAAAATTTTCTTTTCAGCCTTACATCCATACCTACTGAGAGCATAAATACTTATAATATCATAATCTTAATATCAATAATAATTCTAAATTTTATAATTCTATCTCCACATCTATTAATATTTATAACATTATCCTTCAAACTTTTATCTATAATCACATCTACACCGTTTTCTAACTTCTACCGAATACCAAACTTTAAAACCTAAACTATCAATCTCCTCGCCTTATCCCCAACTCATTACATAAAATATTTATCTTTCTATGAACCATAATATCTATTAATTTCATTAATTTATCTTTAAGAGTACCTATATTTCCAAGTAACCTAATTCTAGTTTTATGGACTAACTTCTTTGCGCATCCGCCATAATGTGGAACCTTGCTTATTTAATCGCAGCGATGCTGTTGCACATTTTTCATCAGTATTCAAGTCATATGCCGCTCTGGGGACGCCCTAGCATTAACACAATGATTTAAAAAATTCATGTCATGATTATTTTGACAAGTTTTACGTTGGCTGTTGACTACCTATTGCAACCCTCTATTTTTCACATCCGGACTTGGGACCGGCAAAGGTAGTGTTTTTGGGAATGTGCTCTCAGCCTTGTGAGTTATTATACAATTTTTTATATCTTTCTTGTGATCTCTTTAGATTCTTCTCATTTTCTTGGTGTAATTTTCATATACTTGCTAGAATCATTATGTTCAACATAACTCTTGCTCTTCAATGCCGCCGTCTCTTTTGTACTAACAAAAGCTCAAGTCAAAAGAGCCTGGTGGTAGATATTCTAAACACGCCATAAATGGGATTTTGCTATCATACAATGCATAGTGCGGTTGAAGGCGAACTATAGTTAAGAGATGTGTTCATGCCAAGTCTTTAGATGTCATGAATTACATCTTCTGAACATTCATACCATTGTTTGATTCACCATGTCCGCCTATCCATTAGTCTACGAATGAAGGTGGTGCTTTATTTCAGCTTCCTATCTATCAATTATTATAAGGATTTTTAAAGTTGCTAATGCACTACCTTTCTCCATTTAGTATGATTAAGGAATGCAACCCATAATACTTCCAAACATGTCGAAAGAATATTTTATAGTCTCTTCACTTGTGAATTGGCACCATATCAGATGCACCATTTTGTTGAAATGATCAACAATAATGTACACTTAGTTGAATCTTCATCATGTTTTTGATAATTCACATAAGAATTTTATACACATAGACTCCCATATGTGTTTCAGTATTGGCAAGTGCATGCAAGAGTCCACTTTTTTACTTGGAATACTTCAATGTGCAACAAAGTAAGCATCGCTTCATGAATTGGAACTATATGCATTTTGCATTCATTTGGCTAGTGTTTTGGGGCATACATAACTATTCCATGTGATATTAAAGATCTTCCTAGCAATTGTATGATTGCTATTAAGTCTAATTGTGGCTTGCAATTTGTTGTACATGCTTAAATAAGAGTGTAAATGAGCCAAGCTTGAGCGAGCTAAAACTCTATTTGTGTTTGGCTCATTTATATTTGCTCTTTTTCGAATTAGACTCATAAAAGATTTGTTTGTGTTTGGCTTGATATTATTCGATTTGTTCAAATTGGCCCGTGTTCGGCTTGATTTGCCAATAAAACTAACTAAAATAAGCTATAAAATGTATTTGGAGCAGGATTCAAACTTATGCCATTTTGAAACCTTCACCTTTAGCTCCATTCTACAGAACCACTATGCCACAGTTGCTGCAGTGAATATATGCATATATTTTATGTGTGTGTGTGTGGCGACTCGTTTTCTTAATGAACTATTTGAACACGAGCTCTTGTGGACAACAAGTTTTTTGACAGCCCTATGCTTAAATGAAGGTTGGCCATCCCAAGTGACTAACTACCCTGGTTAGGAGAAGCATCTTAGAGGGCTGACTATGACCTTACAACTTTCTATCTCTTTCTCAAACCATTGTAGTCTTCTAGAAGTTTGTATTCACTACAAATATTGCATTTTACTTATAGTGTATTGATAGGACCTACAATAACACAAACCATGATTGTATCTTACCATTATAATCGATTTGGATGACATCATAGCTATCTTGGTCTACGTGCCTTTCTTGTACTTGATCACCAGGTTCAATTGTCGTAAATTTTCATTCACTTCATATGCTAAGTTCTAAGTTGACAACTTTGACTACTTTTGAAGTGACTAGAACGGTTGATAATTTGCATACAATGTAGTCTCATTTTTTAATAGATAACGTGTCCAATGCTTCATGCAGCAAGACAAAAAACAATTCTTATCATAATTGCTATAGTTCTTATTTTCTATGTAGCATCTTTGGAAGGCAACCCATTGATCAACCATCTTGAATGAGGACCACACCAATAACATGTAGAAGCATCATTTTTTACCTCAAATAGATGTTATTGATCGTGAAGGGAAAGAATTTGTATTACAATAATTTTCTTTTTTTGCAATTGGAAGTTTTTTTTTTCAACACCATCGGAAGGGGTGGCTTACACTTTTGAGAACATATTGGGGAGCGTCCAACATTAAGACATACTAAATAGGCTTTCACACCTATTGAAAAACACCTTTTAAACTTGATACTTTCAAAACTATGTGCAACGTGGACCAATTTTCAATGGCTACTTTCTTACCTAGATCAATTTGAAGCTCTTTATTACTCACAACAAAACCTTAATACGCCAACTTGTGGCTGCCTAACTTACGCTTATTGAGATTTAGCATTGGTTGAGCCTTCTGCATAAGTCTTAGGACCTCTAGATGATGCATATGCTCTTCCTAATTATAGCTATATAGACTAGAATATCATTGAGATAAATGATGAAAAATATTCTAAGTTGGCCTACAAAATTGTCAGTTAATTACATGAATATTTTTAGCACACTATGATACTTGAATGACTTCACCCACCATTTGAACGTGCCATGCTTGGTCTTAAAAGCCACTTCCTTATCATGAATTTGTTGGTGGATTGACTTTATATTCATTTTGGGGAATGATCAATCAACTCTTCAATCTTTGGTAGGAGAAGCAAATATTGATTGTGATCTTCTTGAGTGCATGATTGTCAATACACATTTTCCATCCTTTGTCCTTTTTTAGAACCTGCACTACAAGTGAATTGCTAGGTGAGCTACTCCTTTGAATGTCTCCTTACTAATTTGGCCACCTATTGTCAGATCTTTTACATTCCAACATTGAATGTTTGTGCATTAGATCTCCTTTAATTCTATAATGGATGATCCATACAAAATTTTGTTAAGTTGCTCTCCTTGAGAAGATTCAAGCAAAGGTGAAACATGTATTGTCTGTTTTGATCCTTCTATCATCTCATGCATGAGAAAAATACATAGCCAAGATTTGCACTAATCATTTTGTTGGTTTGTCTTAATAAAATTAGATCAAGTGAATGAGAAATTGTTGAATACTTCTAGAGTATAAATTTATATTTCTATTATTGGTGGTAGAAAGTAGCATATTGCTCTCATAAGTATGGGTCGTCAAAAATCACATGCCACATAGATAACGTAACCACCTTGCATGTAAATTACTTGAGAAAGTGTTTTAAAATGACAAACCTACAGGTGCAACATTGATTCGGCTTGCATTTGACCCCCTCCTTGATCCTTCCTAATGATAATGACTTTGGATCAGATTTCACTTATGGTTGCGGTTGATTCTACGACTTTGAGATCAAATCCTTATGGTTACTCGAATTAATGATTTCAAATATAATTGTTATCTTGATTTGGGTGTTGAACCAAAAAGGCTTTCTTTACTTCTTGCGACATTTTTTCTTCTAATACTATGAGTGCATTTATGATAGCTTTTTGGCTGCTTTATTTTTCAGAAGGCAATCACAGTTACGTTTGACTATTAATTTTTTTGCTGCTTTTCAGAAAATTTTTTAGTTGTGTTTGAGAATCAAAGCTATTCAAAAGTGTAGTTATTGTATGATTTTTTTTTTAAAAGAAATATTTGTAAATCATTATAGCTTTTAAATAACTTGGTTTAGGGTCAACAGCTTTACAACTATTTTTGCAAAAAGCTGCAGTTGCCCCAAATAGATCATATGGGAATGAGATTAGTATTTGTTTAAAGCTTTGTACATGTTACTAGCCTTGATTCATTGTTCTAACAAGTGTGGCTCCTACAAATGCTGATACTAGTATTGTGAACATCTTAAAGTGTATACTGTTGATTGTTATGATTATTGGGTAGCCCCAGGAAATGACAAAACCAAGAGTGTCACGAGATGTCAAAGGGGAGGCAGACTGGCCTATTATGTTTTCCATTCTTTTCATTTCTATCGACCAATCTTCTCTAAAAATTCCGATTATTTTCTATCAGTTTCATTGAAACTGTTTCGCCAATGAACAATTTTGTGCTTTCCCATTTATTTTGTTCACGTACCTTTCCCTGTCTTTATTTTCTTTCAAATTATTTACATTGGTTACGTTCCTTTCAACTTTGAGTTTATAATATCTTCGTTCTAGTATATGTCTCTCGGACCACTAATGGCATAAGTTTTTTCAAATTGTTCATCATGAATATGGTTTAGATAGTCTTGTGTTATGTGGGGTTCAATTGGAAGCACGGTATCAAAATCTTACTTGCTTAGACTTTTATGTGACAAGGAGAACTGTGTTTTTAATCCGGCGATTGGAATTCTCCTATCAATTATTTTTTGGAAAAATTTTGAGTTTTGAAGTATCAATTTGTAAAAATTGAATAATTATTATGTGAAGTGCTTTGATTTATATGTATTTATATATGATGTTCAATTAACTTAAAATTATTATGTATTGGTTATGAAGTATTGTGTATTATATATATCTATATTTATATGTGCAAGGGTGTAAATTGGTTAAACGAGGGAAATGGGACTTGTTGGGAGACTATGTTTGACATTTTATATTATCCATACATCTGGTCTAAATACTACTGGAATAAATATATTGTATTAGTTTGCTGTAGCAACTTTTGATTTCCAGTTTATGTTAGAATTTTAGTTTTTGAGTTTTCCTCTGGTCAGAGTGTTTTGTCCTCTTCTTCAAGTGATGTGATTGTATCTTGATTGAAAAAGGTGATGAACCCAATTTTTACCTCTGGATGTCTGATTACATTGCTGTCTAATTAAATTTTGGTTGCGAACTTGCAAACTAGCGTTGTTGTCATGGCTTTTGTAGTTACCTTTGTGATTGTCTTCATTGCATGGCTGTTAAAAGTAGGACCATACTGGCCAGTTCGACCGTTCAATCGTGAACCGACTGGTAGGATGGTCAAATATATAGAAAATTCGGTCTTGCATCAAACCATTAGAACCCAAAATCAAGGTCACCCACAATAACCGGCGCCGATTCATTAAAACCGCACGGTTTAAATTAAAAATAATTTTAACCTTAGATGTTTTATCCAAGGGTTGTGATTCCTCTGCAGTTTCTAAAAAATCTAAAACTAAATCGACTTCTTGTGAACAGTAACCCAAAAATCTCGATTGAAATCCAAACCCCCGCGAGTCGCGACCTTGCCTTGCTCTTGGTGTTCTCCATTCTCCATTCATCGTTGTCGCCTACTCTTCACGGTTTGCCGCCATTGCTTCGTCAGATCGTTGAAAACTGGATCATTCAGTTCACGTTGCTATTTCATTACAATTGCTTCGCCGGTTTACGTTGTTGGAGTCATCGGCCTTCTCGTTGAAATGGGGTAGAAGACAACCAGGTGGTTTTTTGTCCAAGAAGCAACTAAGGATTGAGTTGGAATCCTTAGGTAATTCCATTCTCTTCATTTCTATCGACCAATCTTCTCTAAAAATTTCGATTATTTTCTATCAGCTTCATTGAAACTATTTTGCCAATGAACAATTTTGTGCTTTCCCATTTATTCTGTTCGCGTACCTTTCCCTGTCTTTATTTTCTTTCAAATTATTTACATTGGTTACGTTCCTTTCAACTTTGAGTTTAAAATATCTTCTTTCTAGTATGTCTCTGGGACCACTAATGGCATAAGTTTCTTCAAATCGTTCATCATGAATATGGTTTAGATAGTCTTGTGTTATGTGGGGTTCAATTGGAAGCACAATATTGAACTCTTACTTGCTTAGACTTTTATGTGACAAGGAGAACTGTGTTTTTAGTCCGGCTATTGGAATTCTCGTATTAATTATTTTTTGGAAAAATTTTGAGTTTCGAAGTATCAATTTGTAAAAATCGAATAATTATTATGTGAAGGGCTTTGATTTATATGTATTTATATATGATATTCAATTACCATAAAATTATTATATATTGGTTATGAAGTGTTGTGTATTATATGTATTTATATTTATATGTGCAATAGTGTAAATTGGTTAAACGAGGGAAATGGGACTTGTGGAGAGATTATGTTTGACATTTTATATTGTCCATACATTTGGTCTAAATACTATTGGAATATTAAGCCGTAGCTTTATTCCTCAAATAATTTATGTAGGTTTTATTGGCTAGTGTAATGCTATTGATTTTAGTCAAAAAGGACTTTTGATTCACTATTGCAAGCCGCAAGCCAAATTCTTGATGTTCATTATGTTCCTAAATTTATTTTGTTGATGCTAGTGTAAATGCTAACACATTATTTTTTTCTTAATGATAATAAGAAAGACAATAATTCTCCAATAAAGTGTATTATCATCTTTTAAATCCCTATGCGATAATTATGATGTAATTATCTACTTATTTTAATTGAATAATTTTATGATTCTATGGAAAAAGATCTTTAGGATGGACCCATCTGGAAGTCAGACTTCTTTTGCTTCTCATAATATTCGTGAAAAGATGGATCCAGCATGGAATCATTTTAGTGAATGTAGAAGTCCTGATGGAAAGAAGCAATTTAAGTGTTTATACTGTGAACTTTTCTATAAAGGCAGAGGCATTAATAAGATGAAACAACATTTAGCTGCAGTTAAGGAAAACATTGCTGCTTGTAAAAAAGTTCCACATGACATTCGTTTTCAAATGCAAGAGAATTTGAAAGCAATATCTCAATGTAAATAAGAAGCACAAGAGAACAAAATTAGTGTGCAACCATCTGGGGAGTATATTCTTGATGAGGAAAGGGGTTCAAACCAATCTAAATCACAATTTTCTATTGTTGCTAATAAAAGTGTAGATAAAGGAAAAAGAAAGGTATATGAAATTGACAATTATTTTACTCATTGAATCAAGTCAGGATCATAACTATCTTTGGAAAGTGTTTTGACATCTAAAGAAGCTGTACATAAAATAGATTTAGCTCTAGCAAGGTGGTTTTTTGATAGCTGCATTTCTTTCAACGCATTAAATTCATCATTTGCTCAAAAGGCTGTTGATGCAATAGTTCCAATTGGTCCTGGTTATCAACTGTCATCATATCATATAATGAGAGTTAATTTATTGAGAGATTGCAAAGAGGAGTGCAAGCTACTTGTTGAGACATACATACATTGTTGGAAAGAGATATGATGCACTCTAATGACTAATGGATGGACTGATACTAGTTTTTGGTTTACTGTCCATGTGGTGTATCTTTCATAAAGCCAGACGATATTAAGAAGGATGACCACTCTATGTTCTTATTTCTTTATTTGAAATATGACAATATCTACTTGTCTCCTTGTGCGGTGCATTGCTTAAATTTAATTTTAAAAGATATAGGTGGTATTTCTCATGTGGTTGAGCTTGCTAAATGAGCTTCCAAGGTAACAGTATTTGTTTACAATCATATCATTATATTGTCATGGTTAAGAAAAAGGGAAGGATGGATTGAAATTGTACGTCTAGGAGTTACCCGTTTTCTACAACATTTATTATATTGAAGAGTGTATATGAGCATAAACTTGATCTACAGATCCTATTTACAAGTAAATATTATATTAACTCAAAGGTGGCAAAGACTAATAAAGCAAAAGAGGTATAAAGTTATGGAATGATTATTTAGTCATGTCAACGTTAATTGGATCACTTTATTATGAGTGGTGGATTCAGATGAGAAGCCATCACTTGGCTATGTTTTTGATGACATGTATAGAGTCAAAAAAGTAATTAAGGGCATGTTTAGAAGAGTAAAGAGATTATATAAGCCATACACTTGCATTATCAAGCAGAGATGGGATGAACAACTTTGTCAAGGCATTCATTCAACTACATATTTTTTAAATCCATAGTTTCAATATGATCATGATAATTATTATCAGAAGAAGTGATGCAAGGATTGATTAAACTTATTGGCAATAAAGATGTATGTTTGAAGCCAAAACTTGCAATGAATGAAGTTAGACTTTACCGGGATAGTTTAAAAAGTTTTGGAAAGCCAATTGTTCTCACAATGGCAAAATAAATGCAACTTGGTAAGTAATTAATAACTTATCATTAATGTTATTTATGTATTTTTTTTTGACTATGTAAGCATTCTTATTTAGATTTAAACTAAATTTACTGGTGTACAGATGAATGGTGGAAAATGTTTGGCTCTAATGCTCTAAATTTACAAAAATTAGTTGTTTGTATTCTAAGTCAGACTTCTTTTCATTCGGATGTGAGAGAAATTGGAGTGTATTTGAACAAATTCACACAGAAAGAAGAAATCATTTGGAACACTAAAGATTAAATGATCTCGTGTATGATCGATACAACCTTAATTTAAGAAATAGGTATGCTCTTTTAAAAATATATATATATATATTTGCTCTTACTATTTAAAATGTTGTTCTTTAATGTAATGATAAACATGTTATTTTGTAGGTTAAGTGCAAAAAAAAGAAGTTATGATCCGTTGGTTATGCAAGCATTGAGACAATAGGTTTCTGAATACTTGAAGATGAATGTACACTTGAATTAAATTATGTTAGAGAGTGAAATTTATAAAGAGGTTGTTTTTCCCATTACTGAAGAATCAAATTTACCATCCAATGAACAAATCATTAGTAGGTTTGTAATCACATTTAAACTGTTTATCATGTTGATAATGCAATTTATTTTATAAATTTGAATTGTAGGTGTGGATGAATGTATTATCATTACAAATGAAATAGTTGAACAAGATAATTTGGAAGCTTTTGGTGATGCAGATTTTGGGGAAGCAACATTTGGGGATGAATTTTAATATGCTTGGCTTCCTTGCATTATACTTTTATGATGTTTGATATTTGCTTTATGCTTCTACAGAGATAGCTTTTTGAGAATAAATTTAAAAAATCATGATTGTATTATGTGACTTATGTATGTTGAATTTTGGATGTACTATGTTATGATTTGTAAGTAGTTTATTTGGTCTTAAGTGATGTCTTCTATATGTTACAAATACAAAATAATTGATCAAACAAATCATAAGTATTTATAGTTAATATTTATTTCACTAATCTTTTTTTTAAAGTTTTAGGCTTTCAAGAATATCAAAGATTATCCGAACGTTGCTTATGGTTATAAAATAAAAGGTTAGTCATTTAATATTAAAGTTGTTTAAATTCACAATTAAAGACATTGAAGTTTTTAATAGTTGAGGGTATTTTATTTTCAATTTTATTTATTTTTTTGTTATATATTGCATCATTATTGCATCATTCTAATAATATTTAAATAATTTTATTATTTATTACTTCATCCGGTTCAACCCTGGTCGGACTATCGAACTTTGAACTTCTGGTTCAATGTCCGGTCCAATTTTCACAACTTTGTTTCATGGAAAAGCTAAAAAAGTTTTTAGCTCCTTTCAAATCATCTCATATAACCCTTTATATTTATATCATAAATATGAAGATGTCATCTAACAAAACATTTAGGTTGTTTGGATGGACGAAAAGAAGATGTATAATGTAATGTATTTGAATTACTTTTAGAGTGTTGGGTTGAAAACTCTACAAATACTTGAGTTTGTTTTTTTTTGTTTAGTAGAGTCAATATAATGTAAAATGTTTTTAGGATTATGGGTGGCGGTGGTGGAGGCCGACAAATATGAAGTTGTCATCTAGCAAGACATTTAAGGGCTGTTTGGATGCTTGAAAAAGGAATGCAGTGTAAAGTGAATGTAATGTATTTGAATTACTTTCAGAATATTGGGTTGAAAACTCTACAAATACATGAGTTTGTTATTTTCTATTTAGTAGAATCAGTGTAATGTAAAGTATTTTTGGGATTATCGGTGGCGGTGGTGGCGTACTGACGGTGACAAACCGTGCGGCGGTAGGGTGATAACTTTCACTTGGTTGGTGTATTTGGAATTCGCCAAAATCGGGCGAATTTTAAATACACCAAAATTGACTCTTCCATTATATTCTAAATATATCACATTAATTTGAAATTTTACTTTATATCATACCAAATACAAAATATTAAAATCCCCAGCATTTACTTCTGTTTACACTAAAAAATCAGCAATCCAAACAGCCCCTTAGGAAAATTGTCAGTTTCTTGAATTCCATATATCTTGCATTGACTATTCCAAGCATGGAAGCAATCACTACCATCAAATCCACTTCTAATGCTAGTGGCTCATAGGATAAAGTAGGGTTTTGAGTAAACATTTGATTTGATGACTAGTTAACTTGATCATTGTGATTGGCTAGTGATATTGAATTAGAAGAAAATGATTTTTGCTCATTTGTGTGTTTGTTGATAGCAAAGCACGTCTTTAATTACTTGATCTAAGAGTTGAGCTTGTTAGCATCAACTCATCCATTGTGTGCTAACATCTTAAAATTTGCAACCAAAATTGATGTTGCTAATGCCATGTTCCCCAATGGTTGGACTTGCTTGACCTGAATTTTTAATCAAGCTTACTTGCTAAAGGGTAATAGCAAATTGGCTGTGTAGACCATCAACTTGCAAGAAGCTTGGTAGTAATAAGTAACACGAAACAATCTTGATTAGGTAGCCATGATACTTGACCTTATTTTCCTTGTAGTTACTGTGGGATCCGAAAATTCGCCACTGACCTCTTTCGGAAAAGAAAAGAGTTGTTTAAGTGTCGGTGATAATTTAAGGTAGATGAATAGTAGATAAGACATTACCGAGATTTCATTCTCATTTGGTGACTTTTATATCGGTTTGGGTTTCCTATAAAGGCAAGATAGTTAATTACACCTCCCGTGAGAGAGCACTTTCGATTAAGGCTAGTCAATGAATCGTTAAAGAGCAGTATATAATTGCAGTGAGTGGAGTTTAGAATTACAATTTATTATTTTAATTTAAAACTTTTGTGGGGAACGATGGCTCGATCTAGATCCCATGGTTCGGTTCTCGGTCTCTGGTCCGTCAGTCGAGGAGGGTAGTCGACCCAACGGAGAAGAATCCTTGTCGACAACACATGGGTTACGTCGTCCAAGGTCCTTGTAGACAGGGTGGAGTTTGTCAGGGGACAAATATAAGTCAACCTTAATAACATGGCATTTTGCCCAACCATACATTCTACATTTCACGACTCGAAAGCAGCGTTAGGGAACATACGGCTGCGTGGATAATTTAGTGGTGTCATATCGTGAACCACGGTCGGTCAGGTCGTCGCCATTTATGTTTATATGCTCGGAAAAAAAACCAGACGGACAGACGCGTCCATGGGCTTTAGGAATATTTGAGTGTGAAGATAATTATGATTTGATTTGACATTCTTCTTTGTAAAGTTTTTTTAAATTTGTCACCAGAAACAATTGCGGAGGGGTGGATTTATTTTATTTATTTTTTTAGTTTTAATTTAAATAATTAATTTTATTTATTTATATTTATATTTTGTTATTTTCTTTGAATTTTGATCATTTTACGATTGATTTATATTTGAATATATGATCATTTATCATTGAAATTTTAATTATAATTACCTTTCTCGATCTTGGGTTAATATCAATTGATAGACCTGTACACTCGCGGTTTTCTGAGAGGATGGTTAAATTCATTATCTCAGTATAATCTTCAAAACTTTTGTCACTCTAGTTTGAACATGGATCGGGTTTGAGACTTTTTTTCTTGAGGTTTGAATTTGGCTATGTCGATTGATTCATATTTTGTATTACATGGAATTCTGGATATTATTATTTAAAATTTTTTATAATATCACATTTTAAATTTTGTTAACTTAAATTAAACTCATATAGCATCGTTCTTTGAGGTATGGACATTAGAATATCTAAGTTGAGTTTATATGTCAATTTTGATTTTTGGGTTTTTTTGTTCGGACTCAGAAGACCAAGCAGGATATGTAGCATCATTTCTTTATGTTTGACTTAGTAATTACTCAACGATATGATATATTCTTTGGGAATTATATGGGCATTAGTCTAAGTTGGAGTTTATATATGAATTTTGATTTTTTTGTTTTAATTGACGGTCAAGACAACGGGATATAGCATCTTTATGTTTGTTTAGTAATACATATGAATTCTGTCTTTGAATTGTATGGACATTAGAATATCTAAGTTGGTTTATATGTCAATTTTGATTTTGATTTTGTTAACTGGACGGTCAAGACCAAACCGATATGTAGCATCATGCTTTATGTTTGACTTAGTAATTACTCTGTATTATTTTGAATTGTATGAACATTAGAATGTAAGTTAGTTTATATTTGATTTTGATTTTATTAACTTGAAGACCAAAGGGATATGTAAATCTGTTCTTTATGTTTTACTGCGTTTGGATTACGTAATATAGATGATCTGACTTGATACATCTACGTATTCTTTTAAAATATTGCATGGGCGGTGAATGTTAAGTTAAGTAATTGAGTTGACATGATGTAATCTGAAGCATGAGTTTTAATCTGAGTTTTAGGTTTTGTTAACCCGGACCCAGTCCGAAGACCAAGCCGGGAAGTATAACATCTGAGATAGAGATTGATTTTCATCTAGAGATATAACATGAACATTATTTAGGCTCGAACACCCTTGCTTACATGAAAAATCAGCAAGTAATAGGGATTGAAATTGAATACTTTGAGCTCTTTTGATCAAATAAAATGTTATTGAAATAAGATAAAATCATTTACTTGAGAGTATGTTATGATAAAACCAAATATCTTTTTTTATAATCGATGGGGATATATGAAATAAATTACTGGGCTTATTTGATCAAATGTAGGTAATAGACTAACATGACTTAGCATTTTCATTGGAGATATGATATGCATATTATTTTGGCCAAAGACTCTTTTATGTCACAAATCGCAGGGTATAGATGAAATAAATTACTTTGGCTGTTGATCAAATGTAAGGTAATAGACCTAACATGACTTAGGCATTTTCATTGAGATATGATATCATATTATTTTGGCCAAAACCCTTTATGTCACAAATCGAGGGTAGAGGTTGAAATAAATTATTTTAAGCTATTTGATCAAATGTAAGGTAATAACTATGACTTAGGCATTTTCATTGGAGATATGATATGCATGCCAAAACCTCCTTTTATGTCACAAATCAAAGAAGGTAGAGTGAAATAAATTATTTTAAACTATTTTGATCAAAAGGTAATAGATCTAACATAGACTTAGGCATTTTCATTGGAGATATGATATACATATTATTTTGGCCAAAACACCTTTATGTCATAAATCAAAAGGGTATATGAAATAAATTACTTTGGAAGCCTATTTGATCAAATGTAAGGTAATAGACCTAACATGACTTAAATTTCATTAGAAATGATATATATTATTTTGGCCAAAACCCCTTTTGTGTCACAAATCAACAAGTATAGGGAAATAAATTACTTTGGCTGTTGATCAAATGTAAGTAATGGATCCAAAATAGATAGACATTTGTTTTTTTGTCAAAATCTCACATAACGGCAAATCAATATAAAGGGGAAATAAATCATTTTGAAAATATAATCAATCACCCATAGCGTGTTTCTCTTGATAAGGGGAGAATACAAAGAATAGATGTCATATATTTAAAAGACAAGTGGATTAATTAAAATCCACCTCCTTCACATCTGCTCATGGCAAGTACAATACTCATTAAATTTTATTAAGAAGATAAGGTAAAAAGTTTATTTTCCCTTTCAGGAAGTGATAAAGATGCAGGCGTCCACATGTCCATGCGTAATAATGATGATATAATGATAATTGAATTAGATGATTTCCTTGCATGCAACTTATGTGAGAGATGTGTCGATAGAATAGATGATAGAGGAGAGCTGGGGAAGCTATAAATAAGAGGGATTTCCTTTCACAAATCACATTTCCTACTCTTTTCTCCCCATATCACAAGTTTAAGTTATTTCAATCTTGCATAAAAGTTAAGTTGTGCCATATACTTGTGAGTTTCTTTTAACTCAATTTTTTTTTTGATATCTTCTTGATATATGTCATGTCATATATGGTAGATTTAATTTATTATATGTGTTTGTTTCAAGTCTTCACTATGTCTCATGTATGTATGTCATGGTGAATGATGAAGTAAAGTAGGGGAGATATTGATGTTTGCATATGTAAGTGTATATTTCATAACATGTCGGTAGATAGAATCTAGATTATACAATACATGTCACTCTTATAAATTTCATAGTATGTCATATCACACTTCAGTTTCATTTTATATATGTTTTTCCTCTTTTTTTTTTCTTTTTTTTTTTCCATGTTTTATAATTATGTATAGATCATTGTAAAATGGGCATATAAAGTAAAAGATGACATATTAAACCCATGTTTAGGCATGTATTCTAAGCATGTCTCATCATATCAAGCTAAGGAGTATTGGAACCAACATTAACAAATATATATCAAACATAAACATTACTTATATTTACATTTTGATCACATGTTAGACATGTAAAGGGGAATTTACAAGCATCAATCTTTCAATCGAAATTAAGGCATAAGAAAGAAAGGATTTTGAATATTACATGATTGATTGTCCATACTTGAAAGATTCAAGTATTTATTAAAGCATGAATAATCATATATACCTTCCTTTTCAAACAGAAAATTTTTACATTTTTTTTACCAAAATTTTATGACCTCCGTCATCCCCACATAGCTACTTGACTAGGCCTTCCCATGAGAAAGGCGGTATGTGTGAGACACTCTAATTATTTTGCCCACCAAGAAAGGTGCATGGGGTTATCATAATATATACAATTTTCCATTAATATT
The DNA here is from genome assembly GCA_021442155.1 of Cymbidium sinense. Classification (NCBI taxonomy): domain Eukaryota; kingdom Viridiplantae; phylum Streptophyta; class Magnoliopsida; order Asparagales; family Orchidaceae; genus Cymbidium; species Cymbidium sinense. The sequence continues at coordinate 39,495,925 of CM038219.1, forward strand.
GCAAGAGTATAAAGATGAATTTTACACGAATCCTTATCTCCATGCTTATCAAATTTACAACAACCTCCGGCTCTCCCGTAGGGGCCATGAGAGGCGAGCACCACGCCAAGAAAGGCGTGCATGGGTGTGTCGTGACAAAAATCTTTGATAGCATAGCATTTCCTATTAGATATCACACACAAGTATGCAAGAATGAAACCCATAGATAATAGGTATAACCAAATCCTTTCTATTTAATTTCAGTTGTATTTTCAGATTTCATTCTACCTATGCAAGAGGCAAAACAAATGAAATCCCTAAGAGATAGCATGTAGCATGGCATAACCCCTTTCGATTTGATTTCAGATTTGTATTTTTAGATTTCATTTTACTCATATGCAAGAGATACAACAAATGAAACCCTAAGAGATAGCACATAGCATAGCATAATCCCTTGATTAAAATGATTTCAGCATGTGTAATATATTTCAAAGGGCGATTAATTCAATTTCCTTTCATGTAAAATAATTCCAGCATGCTTTCTGCCTTTCAAACAACAGTTTGCTCTAATTTCCCCTTTGAGAGAACCAATTTCAGCAAGCATGTAAAGGTAGGCATCCATAGACAAGGGAAAACAACAAGAAGAAAACATAAAACAACACTCCTTGCATGATTTAAGCCTACACATTCATGGACAACAGAGTGAATTCCAAAATTCCTTCCAAACAAAATTTTCAGCAAAATAGATGCTTGCAATCTCACAAATAACAAAGGTAAACATAGGGTTTAGGCCATACAACATCCCAAACCCATTTCCAGCAAGCTAAGATGTGAAATCTAGGCAATATAACTTTCCAAACAGAAATTTCAACACCACATGCTTGCAATCTCACAAATAACAAAGAAAACATAGGGTTTAGGCCATACAACATCCCAAACCCATTTCAAAAGCTAAGATGTGAAATCTAGGCAATATAATTTTCCACATGTGGTTTAGTGCCATACAACATCCCAAACGATTTCCAAAGAAGCTAAGCACCATAAAATCCATAGATAATAGAAATAAACGAGATTTGGGCCATACATCATCCCAAATCTCCAAAGAAAACTCTTAGCATCATTTCAACCAAAGAAAGGAACATCCACTTCATTTTATCACAAGAAATGAAATTCTGTATGTAAAATGAGCTTTAGGTTGAAAGGAAACAACCAGAATTTCTGCAAAGGAAGAATGAAAGGGTCCCAAGGCTCAAGGACTGACAAGACAGAGGCATGCCTGGCTCACGCCTGCACTCAACCACTAAAGGGAAAGTGACTGACTGCTGATCGAACCTCATTTCACGCCTCCTACTGAATGGGATGAGAGGGAAGAACCGAGAGAGGAGCACCTGGACTGAGGCGAGCCAAAAGAGAGAGTTTTCCGAGGGAGCGTGAGCGTAATCGATCAATGAGTCTGCGGGGAAAACGAGCAATGGAGAGCAGGGGTCGCAAGAGAGAGAGGAAGGAGAGTCTGGGTGCAGAAAGAGCTTCAAAAACGGAGGAGCCAGAAACTCAGGAGTGAGAGGGATCGGCCCAGCGAACGAGAGAGGAAGGAGTCGCCTTTGGGAGCGTAAAATGCCGTGAGAGGAGGATCGCGCCCACCAAACGGAACGAGAGGAGCCGATCACGTCAGACGAGTTGCACGCAGAACGAGAGGGAGGGATCATGAGGGAAATGCCGTGCAGAGGGAATGGTCGAATGAGAGTCAACGATTCCTTTCCTTTACAACCAACCGATGCTTGATCGAATCAGCGGTCATTTTGATCGAGGTCAGCAAGGTTGTGGGGATTAATGGATTAATGCGCATTAATCCCTTTAATTATAATTAATATTATTTTTTACGATATTAATTTAATAAACCCTGATATGGGTGTCAATTTTGTGTTTCGCCAGTTGAACGAACGCGCTGATCAATTCGGATCGAGGTCGTCGGAATGCCTCGCATATGGTCGGCCGGGGTTAGGCCTAAATGGGCCGTGATGGACCGACCGGCTCGCGCGATCTTACTGGAATCGATCGCTGGCGATGTCTCGACGCCGCTGACATCAATTTCTAACGAGGCTGTGGAACATAGCTTCATACTGATATACAATTTCATTAAAAATTAATTTTAATTTTGATCATCATTAATCGATTCGATATTTATTTAATTAATTTTCGCTTTCGACGATTATGAAGTCGAATTTTCAAATTGAATTGAATTTAATCGATTCGATCGCAATTGGGGATTTTAATTTCCACCATATTTTTTTAATTTTTATATAGTCAGCTACTTTCTTAGAGCATCAACCATTATGGAAGTTATGGCAGATTGGACACATTGTTTAAAATATAAGGCGCTGAAGCTCAAATCGAGTGAAGGCATTAAAGCCTCACTTGATCCAGTGAGGCTTATGCCTTTTTCAAGTGAGGAGTACGCTTTCAGGCTAAATGTTTCAAGGTGTTTTGTAGCGGTGCCTCACTTTGTTTTTTTTATAAATAATAATTATAATTAATTTTTTGTAATATTAATTAATTTATAATTATTATATCTATTTATTTATCTCAATTCTTAATGAGTTAGAGTTTCTTAAATTTGAGCGATCTATGTCTCTCAAATCATTCAAGTCAATGTTATTTTTTTTTCCAAGCGGCATTAGTCAGAATCTATAGGCAATGACACGTCTCCAAGAAGCACGAGGCCTCTATTTTCTTCCCTATTTTTAATCTATTATTTTTATTTAAAATTATATTAATTATACATTGCTAGCTATTATAGAGAATAAGAAGAAAGATGTAGTAGTTTAATAAGATTTTAAATATGATGAAATATATTTTGACGATTATAGTTACATATAATAATTTTTCTAAAAATAATAAAGTGATGATGATATTACTGTTGATCTTTCATGATGCATTTAAATTTTCAGCGAGTGCTTACATAAATTTTATTTCAATTTATATTTTATATTAATATTTAATATTATGATTTGTGATTTATGTCTTTATGATAATGCATTAGGTGAATATATTGATAGTTTGTTATTTTTCTAATTTATTTTTTATTTTATAAATTTTTTATTTGTTTTGTTTTGAGGTTTATGCTTAGATCCACTTTGAGGCTTACCCCTCGCCTCACTAAGACAAAACATCTCAGTTCTTGATTTCGCCTTTTTAAATATTGTTGGACATAATCTGGGGATGAAAATTCTACATTAAATAAAAATTGCCTATACTATATGTGGAGCTCAAGGCTCACCAATTCCCATCTTTGCTAGCAAGTCTACCTTCCAACATCTCAATTTACTTGCCACTTGCCCCATCATACGCCATCTAGTCAACTGTAAAGATAGCAACTGAGTTAAATTCAATGGAACACGTGGAGGGATAACTAAAATAATCCTGGACATGGTAGAAACATAAACATGATGGCCTTTACAATATATGTCGGTTGCTAGATCTGTCAAGCATTATGTGTAATGTGGTCGTCAAGGGGAAACATGTATAATATATTTCCTTAGTGCAACTTGTGAGGCCTCTAGTTCAAACAATCACACAAAATTTGACAAGTCTAGCTCAGGGTCCTCATTTATCTTTTTTCATTAATCAAAGAAATGCATTATCTTGCTTTTTGCTTCATTCAAAATTGGTATTGGTTCTAGCTAAAGCATATAAAGGATAACCTTGCCAACATATTGATAGACTACCATGAAACTCCTTACATTAATTGTGCAAGCTTTGGGCTACACCTTGATTGTTTTTACCATTTTAGGATCAACTTTATTGTCTCAAGTGCGCACATCAAATTCTATGTAAATGAGGGACTTTGTGCTGAATTTACAGATCTTCTAGTTAAGATAGATCCGATGCTTTTATAATATAGATGGAACACCTTCAAATACTCGAGGTGCTCTTCCAACAATCTACTGAAGATTAAGATATCAACTTTTTCAGGTTTGAAAATGGTGTATTATTTTTTGATTAAACATTTTTGAAACAAATATACTAGAAAATAAACTTGTTTAACCTATATACATTTTGTATCATACTTGTAACTTAGCCTGCTTTTTCAATTAATGTTGCACTATGCAGTTTACAATAGGATATTTAACATTTCTTTTTATTAAATAATGATTATCATAATTAGAAGTATTAAATGCAAAGCTGCATATCTACTATATGAATGGAGATTTTGGTAATCAAAGATGGTTGCCATTCATAAACTTCCATGAAATCTCTCTTTGTGAATTTTGACTGATCAGAAAATTTCTGTCATTTATAGGAGACAAGTGGTTTTTTGGCCTTAGTTTTTTTCTAGGTCAATTTGTAAAGTAAGCTTACTAAGCTTATTGTACGGTATCCATAGTAAAATTTATTTTTGTACTTTGTCAAGCTTCTTAAAATTATTTCGTTAATAGACAAATAGTTATCATATTCAACTGAATAAGTGACAGATATAGGGACAGCCTTTGATTTTAAACTGCTTTTCACATAACAGTGATGCTACTCGGACAAAGGAAACCCTTAAAATTATGCAAGAGTACTCAAAGGAGTTCTCACAAGCTGAGGTTTATTTTTTGCCGAGCTTCTATTCTATTGCAGCAATGGATGGTCAGACGGCTGAACATCTCCAAAAGGTTGTATGTCAATACTCAAGGGATGAGATCCTTACAGTAATGTGAGTGACATCTCTGAAAAATGCAATGTTTAGTACATGGGTGTGTTGAATTTTTATTTTTGAGTACTTTCTTACTTGTTATTTTATTTTAAGATTTGGGCTATAGATTAAAAGGTTGTTAACTTTATCAATTCATTGATAGCTTATGGAAGCTAGGTTGACTATGCAGGTGCATGGGACATAATAGGGGCTGGGAGGAAGCTGCCTCCATGTTCTCTGGTTCTTCTATCGAATTAAAAACATGCAATGCTGCTCTGCTTGAAGCTAATGGGGAATCATGGAATGAGGTGAGCTTCTAACACGTCTGTCTTAATTTTTGTCATGTTGGCCATGAATGCCGGAACTTAGCCTCTTGAAATTCAAGAAACTATCTTTAATATAATTAAAGGGTCTTTACTAGTTGAACTTCCTGCATATGTTTAAAGATATTAATTTTTACATCAAGCAGAATGATTTTGAAGATATCGAAAGCTTGCATTCTTTTGATAGGGTTGAAATGAGGATGTCCAAAATTTGTTCTTTGTTTCTTTGAGCTGGAAATTGAGTTGCTTTTTTCCAATTTTTTCGTGGATACTGTTACTTTAGGCAATTGCAGTTTGTATGTAGATCTGTTTCAATCTTATTAAATAATATATGGTTAAAACAAGGTCCGTGTACTCTTAAAAGTGCTGCAGATGGGAACTTCAAATATTAAATATAGAAGAAATTCCCACAATGATTTTATGCTATATTATGAAAAACTTTACTGAAAGGTTGATGATGTACATACATGGTATCTTCTCATATATTTATGCCAACAGAAAGGATTTCATTATTTGTGAGCACTCCTTTATTTATTTTCTAGTATGGATGAAATTTCCATAGCCGAGTAGACCATAAATGAAAATATTAAAACACACTTCAATGTCAATGCGTTGTGGTATGTTGGGCCCAGGCAAATGGCATGATACATTCTTACTATATAAACATTTGCTTTCAAGGTTGCATGAATTGCAACTTTGTTAATTGTTAACCTCCATATAAATTCATTAAGTCGGTTTGAGCATGTATGTCAAAATCTTTGAATATCAAGTGCGATGCCACGCAAAACCCCTCGACCACGATCGTAATCAATCAAATCATCTTTGATTCACAAAATAGATTGTGTGAATATATTTAGAATGTTAAAATTGCCTTGAAGGGACCTGTCACATCATGTATCGACCTGATTAAAAAGACGAGTTGTAGATATAACTTCACGCACATCGGAGTCAAAGGCATTGATGTCCTCTAAATGTCATTCTTTTGTTAAACTGATTGTGTTGTGCGTACGAAACATCAAAATTACTTAGAATAGATATTCATATCACTCAAGGTCAGCGCACGAAAAAGTTCGTTAAAATTGACATGCATTTCGAGAAAAAACATTAATTTAGTACCCTCTCAAATCCTCTCAGCCGGCCATGCCTACTAAATCTTATCTCACCGTCCAACTGAGTTAAACTCATACCCTTCATGTGCCTAGCTTCCTTTCCTTTCACAAAACTCGTGCATCTCCCCTATTACTTGCTCTTGACCCTGCCTCCTCTCTATGCATGAAAATTCCCAGCCTAACACCTCTTGCTCGACCACTCCACTCGAACTCCCCAAACGCACACTCCGTTAGAGGTCTCAGCCCTCCTCCACTCCTCCACTCCTCCACTCCTCGTCGTCACCATCGAGTCGCCTCCCTCGCTCTAGCCCTACCCACATCGATTGATGCCTATCTCCCAAGTTGAACACCCAACTGCATGCTCTGACCAAGACCCTCCCCCTCTGGCATCCTTGACCCCATTTTTGTCTATATCTCTCATGATCTTGACCCACAAACCCCCAACTTATCCTCGTCTCCCATTGTTGAACCACAAGCACCTCTCGCTCTCATCCCGAGCTCTGTCCCTCTCTCTTGTTTGAGCACGTCAAGCCACAACCATCCCTATCTCCTCAGTCAAAGCCATGCAAACTTGAGCTCGTATCCCTCACTTGTTCAGAATGACACTTAACCTCTAGTTGGCCGCCCTCTTAAACATCTCTCCCTCTCACGCTGACCCTACTCCTTCCAGCCTTTTCTTCATTCATGCACACCCAATAGACTTCAACTGGTTCACTGTTCACGCTAAACCAACAGCTGCACAAAACCTTATCGCTCTAGCTCTTTGATTCTCCTCTATTTGGCCAAACTGCACCCTTACACTTCTTTTTAGCCGCACAACAACCAATCTCTATTCCTTTTCATTTTCTCACGCACTCTATTTCCTCTCCTAACAAAGAGAATATAATCTCTCTCTCTCTCTCTCTATCTAAATTGAGTTGTCATCTCTTTCACTATACTCTTTCCAAAAACAACAAAGAAAAATATTTTATGTGTTTTAATCTATAAATTCATCTTGTCATTGTTAACATTGCTTTTTGCACAAAGGTATAGACAAAATTTCAAACCCCCTAGAACTCCTAAAATCCCATATGTGCTTGATGTGATGAGCGAACCCATGCATGCTTTTTTTAGCATGATAGGAAAAATTCATAAGCAATGCTCACGACGTAATGCGTAAGCCTCGTGTGCATTTTTCTTAACGATGGGGAATTATAAATTGCAACATTTTTTATGTGGATTCTATTATGCCTTTTTTGGTGTGGTGGGTTTTGGATATTACTGCTTATGATATCATATATGCTTTTCTTAGCGATGGGGGCAGAACTCCGTGCCCAATTCTGGATGATGTCGAGGTTCTTTGGCTCTTCGAACAAAAAAATAGCGAAGGACTTGAGCAAAACCAAACAAGAACATCATTTGAACTCAGAACAACTCAAATTGAACTTGAACTGAACATTGGATCAAAATGAAAGTCAAATACCTTAACATGAAAATTAATCCACGAAGATTTGGACTTAAGCGACACTTATAGAATACACAGAAATAACTTAGAAAGTTCTCTCATGAGTGATAAACATAACCTCCACACTCAAAACTCTTATAACACTCATAACAAACTGAATAGATTTGAAGGAAATGAATTGAACCAACTCCCGTATTTATAATTGAAAAAAGATTCCTTATGAGACTCACTAGATAATATTTAAATTGTCACGACAGGAGCTTGGAATCAAACAAGCAAATGGACGGATAAAAAAAAACTTACATAATACAATCTTAAATAAAATCTTGATAAATACAAAGAATGATTTAACAATTTGTCCTACATATATATATTAACAAAGTTAATATGACCTGATTTAAATATAATTCAACTCGATATAATTACTTATCTCGAAATCTCTACTCGATAAACATAACTCCTTCTCTCCGTTAGTTGGGATGGTTCGAAAAAATTAACAATAATCAATTGAATAAAATTCAAGAGGTCAATTATGTTGTTACACTATAAGTAAACAGAAGATAGTATGCGTTTTGTTGTTGTTTTATAAAAGAAATTATTCAAACAATCAATATATGGAGGTAAGTGCAAAAACATTTCATGTGAACTTTTACTTTTACATTTATCATCCATTTTAGTCGCTCTACCAAAAGAAAACTTTCTAATATCATCCAAAAGGATAAGAAATGTAATTCGCAATTCGTTACTTTTTTAGTCATTTATGCAGTGCATTCGTCCTAGTCTTAATGAACTATTTTTCGCATTCATAGCGTATAATTATACTTTATCGTATTAATTCATGTAACGATAAATCGTTAACTTTATAAAACGAAATGATATGATCTAGATTCGTTATTATCTAAAGAAAGCGATAATTATATCGATTTATAAAAAGCGAAAAATAATCACTTGCGGTATGAAAAAGTAATTATACAAACACGTCGTTTTCATTCTGAGAAATTAAAGACATTTTACCATAAATATAAGAACATATAATTATCAATTTTGCGGTTTTCTCAATCTCCTTTTAACTTTTCTTTCAATTGAGTTATAAAATAAAATATTGAGTGGATCAATATTAGAAATTTATTTTATTTTATTTATATGATCTTTATATATAAACTTTTATTATTTGACGCTTATATTCATCAATATTTATTGTATATTTTTTAAATCAAGTTAAATTAACCTTTAATTCATTTAATATAATAATATGTCTAATTTATCATATAATACTTCTAAATCCTATTAACCCTATTATTTTTCTTAATATAAAATATTAAGTGTTAAAGTGACTTAATATATTTCATTTAATGTTTATCATACCTCTTAAAATAATTCTAAATTAATTAACGTGTTATAGATAAATTTTATTTTCATTTAATGTTTATCATTTCCCTTAAGATGATTTTAAATTAATTAATGATATATAACTTAGCATAGGTTTAAAGTTTTATTAAATTTGCAATTATATTTCATATGTAAGGGTTTAATACTTAATTACTTAACTTTGATTCATCATATTTCCAAATTACATTTCTTGTTGAAATCTATAAACCCTAAGTCAAAATTATACACCCTAAGTTAAAACTTGAGATAATAATATTAATATCAGATTTCAATTAAACATATAATATATAAATTATTTATTTACCTCTTTCCTCCTTCCTTTGAATTTAACGTCACTTGGTGCACACGCACACACGGTCTTCCCTTCCTCCCGCGCATGTAAGAGCTTCTTCCTCTCTCAATGCCGAGCCTCGGCGACTTCGATGTCGGCAGGGAGCCCACTTTCGGTAAGAACGCGACGAGTTTGCTTCTCCTTTTCTCCTCGGTGCATGAGAACGCATCTACTTCTTCTCCCTATTGTCGATGCAGAAGGTTCACGCACGAACTTTCCTTCTTCTCTTTCTCTCTTTCCCGTTTCCTCTCTTGCTGTTTTGGGGATTCGGTTTCGATAAAATTGAAATCGAGCTTTCCCCCCTTTTTGACTTTTCAAATCCGCGGCCAATCGTCATGGCGGTTGGATTTTTCTTTTTTTTTTCTGACTTTCGGTTATTACATATATCTTCTTATAAAGATTTCGTCCTCGAAATTAAATGACAATAATAGAAATAAACATACCTTTAATTAAATAATTGATGATAAAGTTTTTTGCATTTTGATTCCTTCACGTAAACTACCGATCGATCCATATTTCCGGTCGTGAATAAATGAAATTTTCTATTCCGAGATGCTTAACATCATAATCATAATTCTTTTCGGCTCTCCAAATGTGATCCGGTTGAATATCAATGGATCGTAATAATTTGGGCTTCATGATAATATATTTTTAGAGAAATATGAAACACATGCATCCTTTGCGTGAGAAGGTAAGCCTATAAACCACTTTCTCAATTATTTCCAAGATTTCATATGGACCGATATAACGTGGGCTCAACTTTTATCAAATCGTTTTATACCTGTGACTTTAAGAAATACAAATTCTCCCACTTCAAATTTGGTAGATGTTTAGTATCATAAGTATTTCTTCTCTATCTTGAGCATTTTAATCTATCACGGATCAATCGGATCTTTTCAGGTAAACTCATCTACTTCTGCACGATCTTCACATATCTCCACCTATGTTACATATTTTCTTTCATATCATGGGAGTATTAATACTCTTGAAAGATTTGTGTAAACTCAATCAAAGACAAATGAATTCCTAATTTCTCTCAAAATCAAGGATACAAAGTTTAAGCAAATCTTGAGTGTTTGTTCTTTCCGGCCCGTGTGAGGATGGAATCGATCGAAAGTAAAACTTCTCCAAGCCAATTTTTCTCCATAAGAATCACCATCCCGTCGGACACTATAGATTTTGGCTCATATAACTTCGATTTATCAACATACTTTTCTTTAGCTTTTAATAGCGTCGTTGTTTGATAGGTATAAAGTGTCAGATTTAGTCAACCTATCAATAATAACCTAAATAAGTATCGCATCTCTTTATGGATCTAGGTAAGCGAAATCATAAATGTATGATATCATCATTTCACGATTGTAAAGGTGTAAAGTCCATTTGACCTTTGATGTTCGACCACCTAATATGATTGACACTTATCAAATATTACTTTTCATTCACCAAAATATTTCTTTAAGATCTGATATATTTCTTCGCTGGATGAATTATATAATTAGAATGATGTCTTCTAAGATGTCTTTCCTCACATCTCCAACATCCCGGAATCTGGCCACGATATTTGATCCTCTTCATCAATTTTAAAATCTTTTGTATGACTTACTTTACCCAAATTTTTGAAATTCATCTCTTGAGGTAAAGCGTCATTAAATAAGATTTGATTGTATAGTCGTTGATTTATGATAAAGCATGATCATCTGTAGATTTAATAATTGAAATTTTCAATTTTTCTAAATCTTTCATCAACTTCTCTTATTGAGAGATCAACCAATAAACACAACTAGATGCTTTTCTACTTAAAGCATCAATAACTATATTTGCTTTCTCCGGATGATATTGAATATCCAAATCATAATCTTTAATGATTTCCAACCATCTCTTTTGCCTTAAATTTAGCTCATTCTGAGTAAAGATATATTTCAAGCTTTGATGATCAGTGAAAACTTCACACCTTACTCCATATAAATAATATTTTCAAATTTTTAATGTAAATACTCTTCTTAGTTAGATCATGAGTTCGATAATTTTCATGATTTTTTAATTCGAACACTCACTTTCCATTACATGCGTAAGATCACATTTAAGCCTCTTGTGTCACTATAAATTTGAAATCTTCGTCTCGATAATAGTTAATATTGGTCATCGTTAAACAATTATTCAATTTTGAAAAGTCTCTTCAGCGATCGACCATTCAAACTTTCTTTCAGTTAGTCAGATAGTACAATCATGAGAGCCCCCGAATCTCCGTAATATCCTATCAACCCAAGAAACTTACGACATGATGATGATTGGTTTGGCATTCATTATCGACTTCTACGATCTCCCCCCCCTACTAATCATGTGCCCAAGAATATGATGATATTTAATCAAAATTTACACTTTTAAAATTTTGCATACAATTTATTTTCTTTCAGAGCTTGCAAAATAATGTGAAGATGGTTTCATGAAACCTTCATCTGGAATAAATTAGAATATCAAATATGAATACAATCACAAATGAATCTTAAAAAGGTTTAAAGATTCTATTCATGAGATCCATAAATACACTTGGAGCATTTGTTAAGCCAAAAGCGTCAAACTCATAATGTATATCTTTTGCTTAATCAGCTTTGGTAGATCTTCTTCTTTGATCCTAAGCTGATGATAACCTGATCTTAAATCAATTTTTGAAAATACAAAAGCTCCTTATAACTGATCAAAAAGATCATCAATTCTTGGCAAGGGATATTTATTCTTCAATGTGAGTTTGTTAAGCTCTCTATAATTGATGCATAGCTTTAAGCTCTCTTTTTTTCTTCATAATACTGAGCTCCCCGAGGAGATGTGGTAGGCGATGAATCTCTTTTAATTCTTGTGATTATTCAACTCTTATAATTCTTTGATCGTCATTCTATATGACCTTCTGAGTTTTGCACTTGAATTAAATCGATAAATCTATCTCTCGATTGGAGATAAACCCGATAAATCATCTGAAGACTTACGTATACTCTTTTACTAGTGAATATCCTCTAACTTCTTTACCTCTTTAATAACATCAGTAACTTGAGTAAGAAAGCCTTCATAATTTTTTGCTAGTATCTTTTGAACTTTCAAGCAAGACACCATCATAGCTAATACTTCGTTATGCCTCACAAATTTGAATTCTTTTTCTCCAAGAATATTGAATTTGATTATATTTTTACAACAATCTATAGTAGCATAATGTTTAGACAGCCAATCTATTCCTAAATTTACATCAAATTCATATATTGGTAGTCTTTAAATCAGAAACTTCTTTCACGGATATTCGTTCACATATATTTTAGCATTCGGTTGAGACATTTGACATTACTCGAAAGTCAAAGACATTTTCATAACTTGCAATCCCAAAATTCTACATTCCTCGGATATAAATGAATGTGATGTTAGATCAAATAAAATTTAAGCGATTTTTAATAAAGATGATACTATAAGTAACATATAAAACAAATTTATCTGGCACAATATATAATTGTAACAATGCTAATTTAAATAAAGACATACCTGTAATAACATCAGACGAGTCTTTTGCTTTTTGCTGCGTGAGTGTATAAACTCGAGGCTGTGTGTTCTATCGGTTCTGAGTTTGAGATGGAACTGATGCAGTCGATTCAATCACCTTTATCTACTAACAGTCCTATGGGGAGGTTAAATACTTGTCCTAGTATCCATTGAAGATTTCTGATTCAAGATAAAGCAAGATTTTGTCATGTCTTGGCTGATGGCACTAATAGCAAGTGTTTGTGCAGAGTCACTCTCTTGTGCTTTTCTATTTTGCATGTGGTAATATTCTTCTGGCGCATTTGTATATGACTTAGCTTTTAGGTTTGATTTTTCGGTTTGACATTCAGTTTTGGCATCATCATTCCTCCTCCTCAGTACTTTGCACATCCATTATCCTTCAGCCGGTACAACATAGTATACCGGAATCAAGGGCTTTATTTACATCCCGTCAGGATAGAAATCCATGGTATTTTTCTTCTGCATTTGGTATCAATTGAGTGCATATCTTGGCATTGTAAATTCAGAATTCATATGCATTATAGACATCTCCCACTCTCGATGAACTTTATCTGCATTTGTCTCCTAGTTGAGAGGGGTATAAACCAATCTCTAAAAGTCTTCACAAAGTTCTCCCATGAAATAAGATTGCAGTTCCTTCTCTTTTATCCTCGCCACCATCTTTAAGTTTCTCCCTCAAAAGCAAAATAAGCCAAAGCAACTCTTCTTTTTGGATTGCATGACATACTTTCTAAAATTTTCTCTATCCAGATCAACCGATTAGGTCTCCGTCCGAAAAGAGGTGGCCTCATATCCGAAATAATTTCAAGTATTTGTCGATAGAACACCGTTCCAGCTATGTATCTTGATTCTTATCATTTGAGTCATTGTTTTATCATTTGAGTAAATGTATTTATCGTGAAGCGCACCAAATTCGATGGTCGTGGTTTGTGCTCTTTATTTTCACCTATATTTTCCGAATTGATTAAGTCGAGAAGCATAAATTAATTATAGCGTTATGCATCAATCAATATAATCATATGCAAATTTATTCATAAAATTTATCATCTTTCTAATGGCTCTTTGATTATGATCATACTTATGTCCTAAATATAAAATCCTCGATACCACTCTTGTCCGCACACCGGAGCTTGGAATCTTAAACGAACAGACTGGACGGAAAAGAAAAACTTATATAACACTTTCAATCTTAAATAAATTTCCAATCATACAAGAGCTATACAATGAATGATTTAACAATTTATTCACACATATATATCTTAACAAAGTTTATATGATATAATTTAAATATAATTGATATAATTACCATCTCCAAGTCTACGACGATAAATATAACTCTCTTCTCTCCGCTTTAGTTAGGATGGTTACCTGAAAAAAAATTAAATAATTAGATTAATATAAAATTGATGGGCCTATCTTTGTTACATTATAGTAAGCAGAAGGTAGAACTAGTATCATGTCTTTTTTGTTTTATACGTAAAGAAATTGCTTATCAAAGTTATGTGAGGTATGCGATAAACATTCGTGTGACTTTTATTTTTTATTTATCATCCGTTTTAGAGTCTCGCTTTAAAGCCTTTACCAAATCTCATCCAAAAGGAAGCCAATTACCATTTGCGATTTCATTGGCTTCATTTATGCCGGATATATTGCGTCACGAAGACTTAATGAACTCTACTTTAATATACACATTCATAAGATACTGATTATACGGTATGTATATTAATTATAATTAACAATGCATCAATTAATTTTATAAAATAATGGTAATGATATGATCTAGCGTTCTTATTATCCAATATGAAGAAACGATATATCACAATTTATGAAGAAGCGGGAAAATAATCACAACTGCGGTTAAAAAAATTCGTAATATCATGTATACAAAAATTATATCTTTTGCCATTTATCGCTTCGTCATTTTTTGCGGGTATATTGTGTCACTAGATCTGTTAACTCCACTGTATACATTCATAGCGATATAATTATACTTATCGTATTAATTTATAACTAACGATGCTTAACTTTATAAAATGACGGTAATGATATGATCTAACATTCGTATTATCCACATGAAGAACATAAACTATATCAATTTATGAAGAAGCGAAAATAATCACAATTTGCGGCAAAAAAAAATCATACAAACATACCATTTTATCATAAGAAATTAAAGATATTTTATCATAAATATAAAACATAATTATCCAATTTCGTTTTAGCTTGAATCTCCTTTCTTTAATCTTCTTTTCTAATAAATTCCATAAAATAAAATATTGAGTGGATCAATATTAGAAAGTAATTTATTTTATTTTATTTATATGATACTTATATATAATTTTTATTATTTGATCTTTATATTCAAATATATTCGTTTTTTTTAAATCAAGTTAAATTAACCTTTAATTTAATATAATGATATATAATTTGCCATATAATACTTTTAAATCTTATTAATCCTATTATTTTTCTTAATATAAAATATTAAGTGTTAAAGTGACTTAATATATTTCATTTAATATTTATCATACCCCTTAAAATGATTCTAAATTAATTAACGTGCTATATATAAAATTTATTTTCATTTAATGCTTATTATTTCCCTTAAGATGATTTTAAATTAATTAACGTTAATATAACTTAGCATAAGTTTAAGGTTTTATTAAATTTGTAATTATATTTCATATGTAAGGGTTTAATACTTAATTACTTAACTTTGATTCATCTTACATATTCCCAAATTACATTTCTTGCTGAAATCTATAAACCCTAAGTCAAAATTATAAATCTTAAGTTAAAACTTGAGATAATAGCATAACATCATATTTCAATTAAACATATAATTATATAAATTATTTATTTTACTCTCTTTTCCTTTCAGACCTGTAATTAACTTGGGACACACATGGTCTTCCCTTCCTCTCAAGAGCTCCTTCCTCTCGTGCCACGAGAGCCTCCGACTCAATCAATGCGTGGAGCGCCTCACTTTCTAGACGCAGGGCGCATGAGTTGTCGTTTCTTCTTCTTCTCCCTCGGTCGTCGGCCTTGCGAACACGCAATCTCCTTCTTCTCCCTCGGTCATCGACGCACAGAAGGTTCACGCACGAACTTTCCTTCTTCTCTTTCTCTTTCCTGTTTCCTCTCTCGCTATTTTGTGGGTTCGGTTTCGGTAAAACTGAAATCGAGTTTTCCTCCCTTTTTGACTTTTCAAATCCCCGACCAATCGTCGTGGTGGTTGGATTTTTCATTTTATTTATTTATTTATTTCTGACTTTTGGTTATTACATAAATCATATAAATAATCTCAGCGCTTTTGGGAAATGATCAAATATAAACTCGAGACCAATTGGTGGATGAACCGCTCAACCAATAACTCACCATGTGCATGGGGAAAAGGAGGTCATTTTGAAATTTCAAATGCGGCTCTTATACACCACTTGGCAATAAAATACCAACATGAATTCTCAAATTTTCAAATGATTACAAGGATCATGAAAACTTAAAGATTATTTTCAAAACCAAATGCCAGTGGTTTCAAACTTAATGTATAAGTGGACATAAGACTTTATTAAGTGCTTTAAATGAAACCTTTGCACATATTGTGGGGAAACCGTGTATTCAACTCAATCATCCCTGCAAATTTTCAAATGAAAATTGTGCACATATCCGTAGGTGATTTTGAGCCCAAGTTTATTGTGTCAAAATACATGCATTTGTTATGGCATAATGCTTTAGAGATTACTACAAAAGATATCTTGTAATGTCTCAAGGGACTTCACGTAATCTTCTTTTCATGAACTCCTTTGCATTAATGTTGGAAAGCAAAAATGAACCACATCCTTCCCAATTAAAGTTTGCATTCAAATTTTCATTAATGAGCATCTCTTGTTGAAAAATCAAGTCAAAATCTCAAGAGAGGATGCCATTTCAAATAAAATTTTGTACCACACTAATCATGATGTTAATCCTTTGTTGTGAGCATGCAAAATCTCTATCAATACAAATCTTACCTGGTTCAATTACCATGTGTTGCCCATTCCTCCTAAGTCAAATTTAAAAACAAAGATGATTTTCTTTTTGGAAATGGTTGATGAAATTTAATAATAAGAAACTAACAGCACCTGCCAAGATAGAGCGATAGGTTGTTATTCTTTCCTCTTACTCAATGTGATATTAAACAAGTTGATTTGAATGCAACCTTTCATGAATAGAATGCAAATTGAGATATAAAATGATGAAATTAAATTGACTTAGATTGTATAATATTGAAAGTGTGCAGATATATTAGGTAGCTGCATTGAAATTTGTACAAGCATATAATGTAATGCACCAAAATTTGTGTAATCAAATTTAATACACCGCATGTGCTTCAGTATACGTGCTAAATTTTTAAACTTGGTGTAGGAGGATGTTGCACAGTTTGAATATGAAATTATTTTAGATTGACTGGCATAGAAAAGGCATAAGTTCATCCTATAGTTGCATCAAAATTCATGCAATCATAAGGTAAGTGCATCGAAAATTGTGTAATAACTTGAAATAACATGCATTTGCATCTCATATTACATGCTTTTAGATTAAGTCTTTGGATTGAGGCTTGGGTTAATAAAATTTATTAATATTAATTGTAACTTTTCCCTTTTGAAGCTAATTTTGTCATATGGTTTGGGGATGTTAAGCTAATTCCGTCATGTGATTAGGTTGTCTATTTTCGAATACTTTAATGATGGCTTTGTTGATTATCAATCGAAGGGATTATTATTATCTAATTTTCAAAGTATTGCTAATGTTAAATCATTTCAAATTTAAACTCTTAAAATTTAAATCCTAGACTTGTTTCTTTATGCTCAAGCTAGAGTTGATAAGTTTGTGATGTGGTTTATCTTTAATTAAATTTCAAATAATATAGATAATAGATTTGATCTTATGTGAGCAAATGAGTTGATGATAATGTACATCTTACGATGATAGCGTGTCAAACATCCATCGAGATATCACCATCAAAATATTTTCAAAGCTCCAAATTTAATTAATTTAAATCAAATATTAATAAAAATATAGAATTTGATAAGCTACCAAGTTTTAAATTTTAATTGCAATTCACTATTTTTATAACTTAAAGCAAAATACATCCATTCACTCTTCACAATTGTTTGTCGATGATAAATAAAAAAAAAACTCTAGCTCTCAAAGCGATATTGTATCTCTATTTTTTCAATAAATTTCATTATGACGTACTGAGTTATCTCGTTTTACGTGATTTTATGTCGTTAAATGATACATAAATTGTGGTTATAACCAAAGTCTTCTAATTGGATAATTTGTTGTTTAATGATATCATTATATTAAGGTCATGATTGTAGCTCATATATTCCTCAATTGTTTTGAGTTGTGAAATATAGTGTATTTGATAGATCATAAAGCCCTCCATTAGCTAAGATGGATTTAAAACTCTCTTAAACAAACATCAACCCATATCTATAAGGTTTCTTTGGACATAGCAACTCATGGTTGCCGACAGGGATCCTCTAGTTAGGTTGGGTCGACTGCTTTCTCTAAGTAGATCATGTATCATAATAGCTTGGGGCGATGGAACCATGGGACCTTGATTGGACGCATCATCATTTCCCCAATTATATGCTTTAAGTTTAAAATTATTTAAATTGAATCTACTACTAAGCAATTAACATGGTAGCCTTATTGAAAGTTCTCTCTTACCTAGAAGGAATAATTAACTATAGGTGTTTTGTTGCAATCTTGGAATCTGGTTTAAAGTTCTCACCTAATAAGGACAAAATTCCTAGGTAGTGTCTTATGTACAAATTTGTCTTGCTGAAGATTTGTCTGGCATAAATCAAACTCTTTTCATCGAGAGGCCAGGCGTGAATTTTTAGAGGCTAGATTATTCTACTGTTCAATTTTAGATTACACCATGAGCACACCAAAATAATAATCATAACAATTTATGAAAAGTTTATTTAAGGCCACCCGTGCATTTGGCTTTTGGATGTCTATGACTCCATCCCTATTCACTCGGACTTTATTTCTCTATGTTGGCAGAGGAAACATATATATTGCAAACATTCTGCATTACCGCTGTATTCCGTACTGCACCATTATTCTCCCGTACTCCAAACAAAAAAAGAAGGAAAAAAAAATATAGAGACACATAAAAAGACGCTACCATTCCTTCACTACTAATATGCTAGAAAGACGCTCATAAAAGAATTTTACAAAATAAACAGATCCTTGTAATACCTGAGATATTCATAAATGCCAAAAGGTTAATATCCTGCTGAAATATCTAGATTACTTTTCTTATGTTCTTGCCTTGCCTAACGTATATTCAATATCAAATTCTTCAAAATAAAATAAAGAAAATCCTTATGTTATGCACGAGGCATTAACAAATTATAAAGGATTGTGTTGTCATTATTAGCATCATCCCAACATTTTGGGATCTACTATATGATTCGTACTCTTATATATCCAATTTAGTGCTAAATGAGGTCGTAGCTATCTTTTTCTCATCTTTTTGCAAAGCTTTTATGAATATTACTATGGTATCTTTGCTTTATCATTTTCTCATTCCAAATCCTTTCACTTCAATTTTATGTGCTCATATTATGGGTGGGTGCAACTTATGCCTTTTATTGTAGATGCTCAAACTACAAAAGACTAATTTTCACTATCTTATTTTTAATTGGTGATACTCATTTTATCTTTATTAATTAGATCATTTCATTTTTCTACCTTTTCAATTCTAGTGGATATCTTTCTTAATTTTTCTCATTTTTATCATTCTTAAATTGGCTTTCAAGGATTTATTTGTGATCCGACAATCAAATCATAGCTAATTGGAGTTTCATGGTACTGTATTTTAGTCTCCATGATGTTTTTTTTTATCATGTAGCATATTAGGTGACACATCTTTGTTTTTACCATCTTGATTTACCATTAGGAGTTCCATTAGGAGTCATCGTCTATGTTCTCATTCTTTTTTATGGTAAATCTAAGATAATTAAGGGTGTAGTATAGGCCTTTGAAAACGCCGAATCAGTCTACAAAGGCTCAAGTGGCCATAGGTTGATTACAAAAGTTAAATTTGGCTAAAAAAGAATTGAATTAGACCCATTTTCAAGCCTTTTTTGGACAAATTTCTATTTATGGCCAATTTTTTCTTAATTTTTTTTTGCATTTGAATAATTTTATTAGGTTTTTGTTTTCGTTTGGATAATAATAGGCTTAAATTTGAAAGACTTTTTGGATCGGATAAAATTGGATTTACTTTTAAATATTTGTCCTTATCATTGTAATCTTATTTTTATAAAATGGATCCATTGTTTATAATTTCTTGATTTATTGATGGTGAATAAAATTTAATTATTTTTGGCAAAATCAAAGTTATGTGTATGGATTGCTTGAAGTTATATATGCGGGCCTTTGTCTTACCTCCTCCATCAATTTTGGTGTAAGATTCAAGCAATACTTTTCATGCCTGTTGTTGAATTACTCTCAAATACCTTAATTCCCTAAGCTGCAACCCAATTTGTTGTTTTTGCGACTCATTATTTCTAAAATCTCAAATTCTCTAGCTTGCCAATACTTAGCTCTCGCATCTTTCACATCCACATCTCCAGCTAAGACATCCCCTTCTACCTTGCACTTGATTATACATTTTTCTCACAACTACATCGCCATAATCATACTAATATAAGAAGTAGCTTCAAATACATCTCTTGATATCGACTCTAAATAAGTGCATCCCTTTTATTGATTCATTTTGGTCATGCCATACTGAAAAGTTGGGTGTGAATCCTTTTTGATGTTTATATTTGTTGCCACATTGATAACATAGGCATTTGATTTCATTTAATGATATGTTTTCACTTTTTAAGAATAAAAATTGATAAACTTCTACCCCTTTATAAAAAATATGTGATAAATTATAGTTCTATCTAAATAATGGGCATATATACGATCAATAGTCATCCTTCTATATTAATTAAGTTGTTAGAGGTTATTAAAAATAAATGTTGGTCCCAAGTCCGGATGTGAAAAGTGGAGGGTTGTGATAGGTAGTCGACAGACAGCGTAAAATTTGTCGAAATAATCATGATATGAATCCTTTAAATTATTGTGTTAATCTAGGCGTCCCAGAAGCGGCCTGTATGACATCTGATGAAAATGTCGAGAAGCGTACATCGATCGGGTGTAGTGTTAAATAAGAGTTTCCACATTATGACGGATCGGGAAAGAAGCTAGTCCATAAAACTAGAATTATGTTAGGAACTTGGAATATAGTACTCTTATAGGTAAATTAATGGAATTAATAGATATTATAGTTCATAGAAAGATAAATATTTTATGTGCTAAAAAAACTAAATGGGTTAGGGAGAAGGCCAAGGAGATTGATAGTTTAGGTTTTAAATTTTGGTATTCAGGTAGAAATCGAACTAGAAATGGTGTAGGTGTGATTATAAATAACTGTTTGAAAGATAATATAAATATTAATAGATGAGATAGAATTATAGCTTTAAAGATTATTGTTGATATTAAGATTCAATGTTATAAGTGTTTATACTCCTCAAGTAGGTTTGGATGTAAAATCAAAAGAAAAATTTGTAATGAATTAGAGGATTAATACAAAAGATACCTCGAAGAAAAGTATTTATTGGAGATTTAAATGGACATGTTGGTAGAGTGGTAGAAGATTTTAAAAGTATTCATAGTGGTTATGGATTTGGGTGACTAATGAAAGGTAGACTATATTAGATTTTGCTTTAACTTATGATTTTGTAGTTGTAATATTTTATTTAATAAAGAGATAAACATATATTACTTATAAAATGGATCTAGAAAATGATTTTTTCGATAAGAAAAATAGATCGTTTAGATGATTGTAAGGTCATTCTAAGTGAAAGTTCAAAATCATCGATTGTTAATTTTAGATTATAAGATGAAAGATTATAAGAGGAAAAATAAATCAAATTATTGTTACAGGATTAGATGGTTAAGAACATAAAAATATTTTAAAATATAAGAGCTTAGAATTGGGATGTTCATAAGAAAGTTAATGTTATGTGGGAAAAGTATGTGAAATTAAGCAGTTCTAAAATGTGCTTGGAGAATCAAAAGGAAAAGTTCTTTTAATAAAATAGTTGGTGGTGGAGTCGAGTATCAGAAAAAAAATAAGAAGCGTTATTATAAAACTTAGTTTAGATGTAAAATTGGAGAATTGGGAAAAATATAAAGTGGCGCGTAGAGATTTTAAGAAAGTTATATATGATGTAAAAAATTTAAACTTTTAGTGATTTACATGATAGATTAGATCTTGAAGGTGAAAGATGTATGTATAAGTTAGAACCAAAGAGATAGAGACCCAAAGACTTTGGTTCAGTGAGATGTATTAAAGATGAAATAATAAAGTGCTTTTCTTAGAAAAGGAGATTGAAAATAGGTGGATGAGATATTTTGATAAACTTTTCAATGAAGGATCTGAAAGTATGATTGATTTTAACAACCTTAATACCAAAATAGAGAATTTTATTTTATCATCATTTGTAAATCGAAGTTTGAGAAGCTTTAAAAAAATGAAATGTGAAAAAATAGTAGGACGATGATATTCCAGTAGAAGTGTGGAAATGTTTAGAAGATCAAGGAATTTCTTACAAATCTTTTAATGTTATTTTAAAGATTAAAAGATGCAGAGAGTGGAGGAAGAGTTTGTTAGTTCCTATATTTTAAAGTGAAGGTGATGCATAAGAGTGTGCAAATTATAGAGGAATTAAGTTAATGTGTCATACATTAAAATTATGGGAGAGAGTAATTGAGCATATGTTACGATGTGATACAAAAATTTCTCACAATCAGTTTGGTTTCATGTCAGGTAGATCTACTATGGATGCAATACATTTGTTAAGAGGTTTGATGGAGAAGTATAGAGAAAATAAGGAGGATCTACATATGATATTTATTGATTTAGAAAGCTTATGATAAAGTTTTAAGAGATGTTCTTTGGAGAGTTCTAGAAACGAGAAAGTTAATATTGATTATATTCAAGTCATTAAGGATATGCATACTAGAGCATTACTTGTGTCCAAACACAAGAAGGATTGACAAAATATTTTCCTATTTCGGTTGGATTACACCAAGGATCACTTATCTTATCTTTTTGCTTTAGTAATGGATGTTCTTACTAGGCATTTACAGGAAGATGTACCTTGGTGTATGCTTTTTTTGATGCCATTCTTCTTGTTGATAAGACTAGAGAGTCCAAGAGAAACTTGAATTATGGAGGTCAACATTAGAGTCTAAAAGTTTTTTCATATATCTAAAATTGAATATATGGAGTGTAATTTTAGTTGTAGAAGTTCTAGTGGTAAGGTTGTGACATTAGGTGAACAAGTCATTAATAAGAATGAACGATTTAGATATTTAGGCTCTATTGTTCAAAATAATGGTGAAATAGATGGAGATGTTATTAGTAGAATTCAAGTTGGATGGTTGAAGTGGAGGAATGCATTTGGCATGTTGTGTGATAGAAAAGTTTCACTTAAACTTGAGGGAAAATTTTATAAGATGGTGGTAAGACGTGCAATAACATATGGTGCAGAATGTTGGCCAGTAAAAGAGAAGCATAAGACTAAGTTAAGTGTTACAGAGATGAGGATGCTCAAGTGGATGAGTGGCTTTACTCTTAGAGATAAAATGTGAAATGAGTATGTTCGGAAAAAAGTTGGAGTAGCTCAGGTGAGATAAGATTAGAGAGTCATGGTTTGACCACATAAAGCGTCGGCCGTCGGATGACCCGGATAGGAGAGTAGATGTATTAGATTTGTCTTATATTAATAAAGGTAGAGAGGTAGACCTAAAAAGACTTGGTTAAGATGTATAAAAAACGACCTTAGTATACTTGAATTAAATGAGAATTTGACACATAATAGAACACAATGGAGACGAAGGATTCATTTAACCGATCCCACTTAGTGGGATAAAGGCTTGTTGTTGTTGTAGTTGTAGGTTATTAAAAATAAAAAAATTGAAACATTTGACCACATAAAAGCTAACTAAAAATTGAAGGAAATTAAATTAAATTTTTTTAAGAGATGCTTCATGGGTACAATAAATACTAAAATAGAATTAAGGTGGGATCAAACAACTCTTATATCGAATGGGTAAATTAGTAAAATAATAAATATCTATTTTATACAATAGAATCGTTTTTTTGTAATAAGAAATTTTGGCATAACATTCATTACTAGTTTGCTATATATATGACTCCGTTTGTTTTATGTATAGCTAAATAGAAAGGTTAACCATAATTAGTTCAGATTGATGAAATTCTGCTCAAAATAAAATTAACAGAAGAAATAAACCTTGATATTTTAAAGATTCAGATTAAAACTAATTACACCTCGTTGAGAAAACGTCTGGCTATAAAGTTTTTGCTTTCTCAATAATTCATCAATAATATGATAAAGTTAATAAATATTATTTATAGCTTGATAAATTATCCATGCATTCATTTGAAATTTGACTTTGCAAATAGCACAATTGATTTGGGATTTTATACTCTCAATTTTTTTTTCAAAGTCCTTCAAAATCTTATTTCTTTAAATGATTTTTTCAAAAATCCCTAAATCAAGGCACATACATTTGATATAGCCGGAATTTAAATACAAAATTTCAAACCTACTAAAATTTTTAAAATTCGAGGTAGTTGAATCTAATACATATTTTTGATTTAAAAGAAATCAAATGAGCACTTAAGGAGTTTGAATTTAGGGGCAGTTGGATTGACTGAAAAGAAAATACAAAGAAAAAATTATAGTGCATTTAAAATACTTAGAATTATTTGGTTGGATATACTATAAATATATGAAATTAATCTTTTATGTTTGTTTTGAGGTAAAAAAAAAATCAATGTAGAAGTGTTAAATACCTGGAACTGCTTAGTGGGAGATTGAAACAGAACTCAATTAGTTCAAAATAGATCACCGCATGATACTTTATTGAAGTCTTACTTGCAGTGTTTTATCATACGGACTTGTGATTCTAAAGCATCTTTAGGATCCGACATCCTAATTAGAGCAATTCTAGCTGCTCAATCACTCTTGAAATTAAGGTAAGTATACATACAAAAAAAAAAGATGAAATGAGGAATACTTGTTCATATTTTCATTTCATTCTTTTTCATAATGGGTGCTATTTATCGAATACAAAGCTCTTATACTAAGGCAATTCCAACTATCCCACTTTTAGCGAAACAATTACAAGCTGATGTTGATTCACAACAAAGCATGGCTCATTATTGAAGTTATCTTTCAAGTACTGCTTGGAAATATGTTTATGTACTGTTGACAATTTTAATTTACTTTTGCTTTAGATTTGATCCATCACTTTCATGATGTTTTTCTCCCGAAATTTTAAATTAAGTATGTTTTAAAACTTAATTAACAAATTAAATACGGTAGAAAAAATTTAAATATAGATATTGCGATAAGTGGGCGTACGGCATCACCGCCGGTGGCTAGCGACGATCGCCACCTCAGCGGTACCATAAGCGGTCGTCGATAATCGGTCGGACTTAAAACCATCGACCGATTATCGGGCGGCGGTAAAATAAACCGGCGCTGATAAAGCGACTTTGCTCAATTTTTTTTAAAAAACAAGTTGTCTTTTTTTTTTACGATGTACGAAATGCAAATAGATGTAACATGAACTTGTAATACCAGTGAACAAATGATATCGAAAATATAAATAGATCAAACAAATGTAGTAATCAAACGATACAAAAAATTTCATTAAGCCAAAATAAACTCAATGCAGTCGGATAAAAGTGAACAATAAAAATATCCAGCAACAACTATACAAAATAAGTACACCTCTAAACACTATCGTCGATGACGCCGTCTATAGGCTATCGCGGTCCGAGTATAGTGCTCACGGTACGACGGACAATCAGCGGTGATGAGCTGGCTCGCATCATCGATCCAATGTCCTGCGAGTCTTAGATATACCCAATCCGCGTCGCCGTCCATATGGGACGAAGGCGGTGCTCTCGGAAAGAAGATGGTCCCGGATCGGCCTAGGTGGATGGCTCGCCCGTATGCGTTGCGTGCGGTCATATCACGTGACATATGCTCTCAGCCGCGGACCCGTAGTCTTTGATATGTGTCGTCGGCTCGGATCTGCATCATATGCTCATGCTTATTGATGGCGGCGATAGTTCACGCGTCATCCGAGCGTCGAAAGGCGAAAAGATCCTCCGTCGCCAAAATATGCTCGCTTTCTGTAAACCGGTTTAAAATGTTACTATGTAAATATGTGAAAATAATAACTAATAAAATATGCAAATTATAGAGTTATCTTAACATATGCTCGCTGGCGGGTGCTCTGGGGTAGTACGTTGTCGGTGGGTTAGTAGGTGCCGGCCCTAGCGATGCACGACTAAACCAGATCATGTATTCTTGTAGGGCTGCGTGGTCGATGTAAGTATCGTCCACCACATGATCTCTGGCCTCCTCCAGGCGATGATGCTGGCGATGATGCACCCTCAGTATCACTTTCCCTCGCCATCGACTCTCATGGCGGAGTCCATCGGCTACATGTCTTTGGGCAAGTGACCAACCCGCGAAGGACTCTGGGAAGGTGTCACTCCACCTCTTCCAACTAATCATGGAACGTGTAACCAGTCTCCGACCAAAATCGGCAAGGCGACCGATATAGGTGTATGGCAAGTCACGTGTGTGCATGTTAGACAATGGTTTGGCGGCATTTGTTGAGAAAATGTAATAATCTAAAAAATCGATATTGTCAACTCGGCGCACATATCTCGTTACATAACAACAACAATGAATTACTAGGTATATCTCTCGTTCCACATGATCAAAAAAAATATCATATACAAGTCAGGTAGTTGCATGTCATTATATTAAAGCCAGCTATAAAGATATTAATTTCCTTACCTGAAATCGATGTTGAGCCCATCGAGATCTCTAGGGTAGGGGACATGTAACGTTGGTCGACCAACATGCAGGCGCTCCCAAGACCAGATCTGTAGCAACTGAAGACACCCAGCCATGTTGGCCCTCCTCGGCCTGGTAGACTCATGCAACTCCATATAAGTGGGCTACAGCGCATGCAGAGATAGAGTGTTGAATGTGTCAAGATCCTCTAGAATGGGAGATCGCAAATGCACCTCGACCACGGCGTGCACTGGTAGTAAAACTCCCAAGAAGGAACAAAACATAGGCTCGCATAATGCGATGAAGTCCTCGGGAGGTCGTAGGGCTCCTTGAAAAATGTCCAACGTAACCACCTGAGTGGCATGCGGTCGAGTGTGTTCGGCCCATCAATGTCGAATGCTGCGGTCAATTGGGTCGCGATAATGCGGAATCGATGCCCACTATAAGCTTGTCGCGGTTCGCCAACTCGCCGCCATGTCCTACAACAATAGGACCGACAACCGGTGGTCCGTCAATACGCAGCATAAATGAAACACATAGAAAAAAATTAAGCTAGTATATTCATACCGTATCTGGATGTGCCACCTATGCATCCAGTAAGTATCTTGGGGTGAACCTCTGCGTCTGGTCCAGTCGTCAATCTGCTCAACGCCTTCCTCCTCGGACGTCTAGCGGTCTAGAAGGCTCTCGTATCGTACGTAAAATGAAAATTTATTAGAGTAATGATATAATTGCAGAGACAGAAAAACTATGCATATTCAGTTAAGATATATCTAAACACAAACTAAACTCACCGCCTATTAGAAGGGTTATGTGGGCACGATGTCCGGTAATGGCTGATTGATTTACAACTACTACACATGCGATTGCTTTGTGATTCGCTCTATTGTGTTTTGTACCGCATTGATGCGTAGCTGCAGGCGACTTTGACAATGGCGGCATCAAAGGATGCGGTCTGCGTCATTACTCGGCAGTGTTTCGATCATGCAGCACATGAAAGTTAGAAGAGTATGTCCGTACATCGACATGGTGTAATATCTTGACACATAAGCCGATGATTGATTCTCCTATGCTAGAGCTGTATGATATGACTACGGCATATGATAAATCGGTGTTAGTGTCTGCATGAGCTGAATTGATTTTTTTAAAATCAACTCAAGGAGCGACAATTCTGTCAACACCTCATTTTAATATTGACCGGTGGAAATGTCTAGCCTCATTTACTTACTGTTTGGGTTCGTGGAGAGAAGGTGAATTCGTCTGAATCAATTGAACTTACCCGCTTATAGAATAGACTCACGATGTTATAGTAAACTGCAGTGATCAATGCTTTAATTGATAGTCCCCGTGCACGTTTAAGTACATCATTAAAGCACTCTGATGCATTTGTGGTCATGGTATCGTAACGCTTCCCACCATCATGAATCAATGTCCACTTCTCCACATCACGTTCTACCATTAATATGCTCGGTTTAATTTTTTTTTGATGTCGATATGTTTGGTTAAATATGTTGATGTCATCGGTGCTTAGCCAAATACATTTTTTGCACATAAACTTCAACATCCAATACCCATTCTCCTCTTTGCCTTCTTAAAGTTTTTTTCCCTAAGATGTAAGCAATGATGATGTCGCGGCCCATGGAAATACATCAGCGGCACCCACGAACCAACCGAATGCTTATCAGAGATTACACATAAAGCCTCGATGAAACAATTGACAGCTGTGTATAAAAGAGCTGATTCGTTGTTCTCGATTCAACCACCGCAAAAAGGGGAAATATACCGTTATTTGCATCAATAATAATGGATGCGATGCATTCGATACTTGCCCAAAAGGAACGCCCCGGCCCATGCGAACAGTCGACAATATCCCCAACCGCAATAGATGGTCCAAAAGCCCGTAATCAGCTCTCAAACCGCATGTATCCGATGACATAATCAGAAAGACGCAACGCAGAGAATAAATCCATAAACAATGCTGGGAGCGATATGACTCTTCCCAACCAACAAATATTGCTCGATACTCTTACGCCTCGCATCCTGGCCTTCATGTAAGAGACTTTGATGTTAAATTTCGACATTCTTCCTATGATCTCTCCGGTTTCAAGTTCATTTGAAATCACATATCGGCATTATGAAGTAACTAATAAACTTAGTGCGCTGTCCGAATCACGATGGTGGAAACACATGTGTGTGGCAAACCTAAAGTTGATAACAGCGCCTCCCAACCTCTTGCTTCGCTAGGTATACGCCATGCGTGTCTCGCTGGATGCTGCATATAACAAATTTCTCCGATTGGATGTCACGGTAATGAATAAAATTATTATGAATGGACCAGCATCAATCAGTTCCTTCTTATTTGAGAAACACATATACTTTCATATAACTCTAGGAACTTCACATTATTCAAAAAAAACGAGATATCGATGAACCATCAAACACAATATCCGATCCCGCCTTTGTGGTCCATACATAACTTACTCATTAGTGTAATTCATTACATCGTGATCCGCCAATTCGGATAGAATGACTCAAGAAGATCATGACCAATGCCGTCCGATAAATTGGCATTACTAAGCAAAGACTCATCAAAAGACGCTATCATCATGCGGCTTGATTCACTATTCATCATTTCATACTCATCATCGTAGTTGTCAGATAAATTAGGTTGATCATGCAGTTGCGCTTGAATAGGCATCTCGGTTCTGCATTTAAACATATATCATCTTCCTAAAAAAATAGAAGATATCGTACACAAAAAAAAAAAAACCAACAGTGATGTCGAGATGAAAGCTTACACTATCTCCTGTTCGTGATAAGATCGCGCGACGTGTTGGCTAACCGAATTCATGAGCATAACCGAGTGTACATTCGGCGATAATATCGTGGGCCGTGCGAGCATTATGGTTTTATTTCACGTAAAGAATCAATCACGTTTGGCGAAGCTCGTCAATACAAGACTACGTACATCATCATCATCACAAGTGTATGTTCTGGCCAGTGGAAACGGCGTAATCTCCATCTGAAGTTATCAACGCCATAACGCAGACTGAGCACTTTTAGTTTTAAATCTCCTAAGCTCAGATGACGCGACACTCGTACCGATTTTTTCACCATCATAACTTGAATGAATCAACATCGCATTATGCCGCCATAACGTAATCAGGAAACGAGATCATTTCTACTATTAACTCAAAGAACCAATGTCAGAATAAAACCTAATAATTCACTCAAAGTCCGTTACAAAAATCCATATTGCTCACCTATTTATACACCTAACAATTAAGCAAAGCAACAAAAAAAACTACCAAATTACTTGATCCCAGCATGTTGTATACCCTAATCACGACAAATTTTAGGAGAATAATTATGAAAAATATGCAAAACTTCCCTCCACATTATTACTAATTCAAATTAGCAAGGAAGAAAAAAAAACAAACAAGACAAAGGAAAGCAACGATCACGACCGAAAGATACGAACCCAAAATTTGTTCTTGGAACCGGAAAGTGACTAATGCCAAAAATCCAAATGGTGGAGCCGGCGATGGGTCTCGTGCGTACGGAGGAGAATCGAAGGAGAAGAAACGAGAGCTTTCCCTAAACCGAGAGCTTTACAAAAAAAGTAAAAGAAGGAAACGGGCGTCGCCTAGTCCACCAGATGAATCACGCCGCCCAATTTATCGCGATCGTTAAACTTACGCCTCGAATAAGTTAGCTGACGGCTTCTACCATAGTTTAGCCGTAATTCCAACGGGATGTCGCTAATAAGAGATACACGCCACCGGCGACACCACGCCCACTTATCGTCATCTAAAGTTAAATTTTTTTTATCAATACCTAATCTGTTAATTATTAATTAAAACATATTTAATTTAAAAATTTCTTCTTTTCTCCCTTGTTTTGTACTGAATATTATTAATAAAATAAACGAGCCAAGTCGGTTTGTTATAGTTATGCAGTGACCAGTTGATTCTATCTTAACCCTTTCTTGATGGTTGATAAACTTCAAAGTAATTTTAAACGACATTTAAGCCCTATTCGTTGAAGAACCGCATTTTTTTCATTTATCGTTCTCGTTTTTAACTGACCTGGAAATTCGGCTTGAATATGCAAACTCTGTAATCAAGGGTTGTTTAATTTTCATCTTTAGGCCTTTGCTTCTGCTGGTCTGGGAGGATGGAAACTTCAAGGAATTGTGAGACCAAAATCAGAACTGTAGCGGAGGCCAATATTTTTGGTGAGTATTCCTTCATTCATGTAACTAGTTAAAGTGTCTTTAGGAGAAAAAAAATTTGAAAAAAGAAAAGGGACAGTTAATCCAATGATCAAATTGTATGTAAACGTGGATTAACAAATTAATATGCAGTCTTAGTCAATTTAGCCTTATCAGATCAAAATATGTTTTACAATCTTGATTGCTAGTGCAGAGTAAGGGTGGTATTACATCCCAATTCAGAAAATTCCTGTGACCAGTTAGAATATTTCAGTAGCTGAAGATTCAATTTGCTTTGTGTAGAATCTGACATTGGTAATGGTGTAAACAAATCGTATATGAACAAATTAGATTTTGTTTGTCTCAATTCTTCAATTGAACCAAACAAGAGAATGTTCGAGTTCTCGTTATGGCAACCTGAAAATCATGTATGTATTTAACTCGGCTTACTATCGAACTAAGCGGACACATACGGATCAATCCGAGGACTATCAAATGCAGAAACATCATTGAGATGATTGGTATAAAACAATTAGCACTGTTCGTAAATTTTTTTTATTTTGTATGTTGCAAAGTCTGATTTGACATAGTTCCATAACATCCTAAGAAGGCCTGTTTAGTTTGAAGGAAAAAAAAGTATAATATGTTTTAAATGCAAGCATTTTGACAGTTTTGGTGTTTTATTTGAAGCAAAGCTACATAAACTAATTTTTATCTTTGGAATGGATATATTCATCAATGCTGTATTGGCCCTTCAACGGAAAAGTGCTTCGTGGAGTCAAAGAATGATGGACGAAAAAAATTCTCAGGTTTTTATATAGTTTCAATAATTTTCATTTATATAATATAGTAGAGGCAATATAACT
Source organism: Cymbidium sinense (assembly GCA_021442155.1). Classification (NCBI taxonomy): domain Eukaryota; kingdom Viridiplantae; phylum Streptophyta; class Magnoliopsida; order Asparagales; family Orchidaceae; genus Cymbidium; species Cymbidium sinense. The sequence goes on from CM038219.1 coordinate 39,527,764, forward strand.
CAAGTTTTGGCAATAAGTCACAAAAAGTGACTGATAGTAATTTTTTCATAGAAATATGATAAGTTATTAACCTTTAATTCTATAATATTTTAAGCTCATCAACAGATAGTTGTATGAAGATATCTATATTTGTTATTTGGCTTTTAGGTCTTGAAATAATCAATGTTAAAAAAGATAATTATTTCATGCAAATACATGTCAAATTATTACTGTCCAATATGCGTATGGCTTACTGGATTGCCCAAAGGGATTAAATTCAGATGTACAAATACCAATTCAGATATTTTGCAGCTTTGATGCAAATGCTAGATAAGTATGATGCAAATATTTACAATCTTCTTCATTCAAAGAATCCATTAGTAGTTATTTGGGAGTTTTCTTTGTAGCATTCCAAAAAATGTTCAATCATTTTGTCCAACTAAGAGTTTGTTTAGAGTAGTTGTAGTTTTTTAAAAAGTTGATTCTAAAATTGTTATTAGGAAAATAATTTTTTGAAAAATTATTATGTTATATATATATTGAAAATTTTAAACATCAATTTTTTGATTGTCTTCACACTCTAATAGTCTTAGTTCTCAAAAGCAGCCTCAAATATAATGTGATTATTTTTTTAAAAAGTGAAGCAGCTAAAAAAATTATTTCAAATGAGTAACCTTTGTAGCTTTGTAGTATAGGACAAATAAGTACTTTGTTTGAGACATCTTTACATTTGCCACATGAATCTTTTTTAGCTTGCAGTGAGAGTGCCTACATTGACTAATTTCTAATAAGTCATTGTTCTCTTTTTAAAATGAAATGCAATTATTTTCATACGCATTAATTTTCTTAAGTTTTAGGGCATATATATATCATCTACTAACTTCTCATTTTTCAATATCATATTTACTGAGACAGTGCAATAATGAAAATTTTTGTGATACATTAAATTCTGTTTCAAATACATCTCTTGATGTCGACTCTAAATGAGTGCATACATATTATTGATTCATATTTGTCGTGCCATTTTGAATAATTGGGTGTGAATTTTTGTTTTTTATATGTATATATTTGTTGCCACATTGATAATGTAGGCATTTGATTTTATTTAATGATATGTTTTCATTTTTTAAGAATAAAAATTTGATAAAATTGTATAGCCCCTATATAAAAGATATATGATAAATATGATAGTTCCTATCTAAATAATGGGGCATGTATACATGATCAATAATAGTAAGTTGTTAGAGGTTATTAAAAATAAAAAAATTTGAATAGTAGACCCATATTTTAAACCTTTGACCACATAAAAGTGATACTAAAAATAAAATTAAATTTGTTTGAGAGATGCTTCATCGGTACAAGAAATATTAAGAGATTATTTGGTTGTCTGAATTTTGGGTGTAAGGTTTCGCAGGAGTTTTAATTTTTCTTTTTTTGTGTTTGGCATGGTGTAAATTAAAATTTTTAAGATAATGTAATGTATTTAGAATATATTATAAATGTCATTCTTTGGTGAATTTGGAATTCGTTTGATTTGAGAGAATTTTAAATACACCGACTAAATAGAAATGTTATAACCGTGCCATCACCATCCCGCCACTCATAACTCATATTTTTTACATTATATTTATTTTATTAAATAAAAAAAATAAACTCATATATTTGTAGAGTTTTCAATCAAATAATCCTGAAGTAATTCAAATATATTGTATTCTTTTTATATTGTATTCTTTTTTTAGGTAATCAAATAGCCCCTAAATAGTTTTAATCTAAATCCCCATCCAGATGGGGGTTAATAGAATTAAGGAGACATACATTTGAAATTAGCCACAAATTAAATAAAAAATTTAAAACTTATAAAGTTTTTAATATTCAAAGTAGTTGAATCTAATCATATTTTCCATTTAAAAGAAATGAAATGATCATTTGAGGAGTTTCAAATAAGGGGCAGTTGGGTTGACTGGAAAAAAATACAAAGTAAAAAATATAGTATAAATAAAATATAGTGTGTTTAAAATAGTTAGAATTATTGGTTAGATATAAGATAAATATATGAAATTATTTTTTATGTTTAATTTGAGGAAAAAAATTTAATGTAAAACTTAAAAGCAAAATGATGATAAGCAATAATCGATGGTATATAGTTAATGGGTAGTTGTTGTGGTGGTATGATAGTGGTGACAACTATAGTGATGATGGGCAATAATTGTGATGGCTAGGAATAATGAATAGATTGTGAGTGGTACAAAGGGTGGCGATAGATTACAACAACAAGCAGCAATGGGGCCTATGGGTGATTGCAATGGCTGCAATTTTGGTGTATTCAAAGCTTGCCTAAATAAGATGAGTTTAGAATACACTAGATATTGAGTTTAAAATTTCTTGAAATTTTCCATTGTATAACAAAATTTTAAAACCTTACACAAAATTTTTGAATTTCCTTGTATTTCAAATGCAATATTTTAGAAATACATCAAAGCAAATGACACTTCAGTCTATTTCATAATCTCTCTTTACTCTCTTAATAAATAGTAAAGGGATCTAGAATCAAATGGGTGGCCACATATTTAAAGGACGAATCTTCCCCCATTCAATGGTGTGGAGGGGAGCTTAATGGTGGTCATCATTGAGGTGGTGGTGGTGGCTTATGGATTTAAATGAAGTTTTTGTTAGAGGAATGATGAGGAGGAGAGGGCATATATTATACATAAAGCACATAGGATGATGATGGTTATGATATATTAGTCATGAATGGTAGGTGGGTGTGATGATAAGATAATCATAGTACATGATGATGATCAGGTGATGGTTTTAGTGATGATGATTATCAACATAGATCATCAGCATTAATCATATGATAAATTTTAGATTTGTTCAAATATATAAGCTTTATTTTACTCTATCCCCTTTCACATGTTGGTGGATTTACTTTTAATTTCTTAGAGTGATATTATGATATAAATTGAAATACTAAAAACATTCTATGGAATGTCTTTTGTCGAGATTTTTATTTTTTTATTTTATCTTAGAAAATCCTTTAGGCATTTACCTGCCTAAATGATGTTGAATTTATCTTAGCCTTAATTCTTCCCATTGAGATAATCATTTTGACTATAAACACACAAAATTGAAGACTATTAGGTCCCTCAAATAATTCATTAAAATTTTTTATTTATATTATCAAGTTATTCAGAGAAAATGTGATGAGTATGTTAGGAAAAAAGTTGGTAGTAGATCAGTTAGAGAGAGTCATCTTGGATGGTTTGGCCATATAAAGCTGTAGTTCGATGACCCGAGGAGTAGATCGTTAGATTTACCTTATATTAAAAAGGTATAGATAGACTAAAACTTGGTTAAGATGTATAAAAAAATAACTTTAGATATCTTGAATTAAATGAGAATTTGACACATATGGGCACAATGGACAAGGATTTATGTAGCACACAGTGGGATTAAGGCTTGTTGTTGTATCAAGTGGTTCATTTATAATAATTTAGGCTCAAATTAAATTACTTTGATGTTATCAAGTTTATTATTTAACAATTCATTTCAACTATAAGTTTATTAAAAATAAGTTTATATGTTATTAATTTAATTTCAAAATTTCTAACTCAAATATTACTTTAAGATTTATGCTTTAATTGATTTTTTTTTTTTTTTGTGACAATGCACCATTTGCCCTCCTATGAAAATAAATCAAGTGTTAAAAGTACTATGATGTAAAATTATTTAGAGCAAAAACTATCAAAGAATTTTGCTCAAATTATCCGAACTCATTTATAAGAAATTGTTAGGAGTCGAAAATGACAAAATTAAGCCAAGGATGCCAAGATGCTAAGAAAGGTCTATCTAAGCCTGAAATTGTGTCCAAACATAAGTCTTGACATAGGTGCTTAGCCAATGGGTAGTCATCATTATATATATATATATATATATATATATATATATATATATATATATATATATATATATATATATATTATATAATCATTTATATTTTATTTTTATCTTAAAATCGATTCAAAATATAAATAGAAATATTTTTATTTTTTATTTTTAAGATATTTTAAAAATTAAATGCACTTAAGTACTAAAAATAACAAAAAAATTTATTGAAATCCTAAATTTTTTTTTAAAATTATTGGGTAAAAGCAACATCTCTTCTTCTTCTCACTATCATCTTAAGTCTCGCTCTTTAAGAGGATTAATATTGTTCTACAGGGAAGCACTATAAGTGCTAGCTAGGGTTTACAATTATTGTGGGGCTCATATCCTTCTTTGAAAGAAGTGGTCCCATTTGAATGAATTGGATCTGTGATGAAGAGGTTTTACTTTATTTTGATGCTCTAATTTTCTTCTTCTAGGGTGTCAATTGTACTCAAATATTGGCATCAATCATGGATGAGTTGGAGACAAATTTTGTGGGGGGTATTCTTGGCATATATATGATGGCCATTTTTATTTATTCTTTTTTTTCTTTTGATGTATTTTATTAAATAATCATATCCTTGTGTATGTTTATCTCAATAAAATTTGTTGCAAAATTCTACCTTTTTGATTTTTGGATCATTTTTATTTTTGGATGTATTAATATTGAGGTTATGATATATATTTTTTTACTTCATGAATTTCTATGATCAAATTGATTGTTTTAAAAAAATTAATATTTATTGATGCTATTCATATCAAAAGCTACCTTTATAATTTTTACATGAAAATGCTATTGCTTTGTAGTAAAAAATTCAATAATATTGATTTCATCAAATTGATGTTTTTGTCGATTAAATATTTCAATTTTTTCTATGACTTATGTTCATCAACTTGATTTAAATTTTTTGTAGTAGCACTTCTTGATATGCTGATTTTTCATAAAAAAAAAAACAAAATGTTGAGAATTTCTTACAAAATGGTTTCTCTTAAAAAACTCTTGAGTGATTGTTCATCAATAATTCTTATATTGCATCATTATCATAAAAAATGCATTGAGGCATTATAGGAGTGAATTTTATATCTTTCTCGATGATGTTGGAAAAGAATTCACTAATCTTTGTCTTTCTATAATCTTCTACATGCTTATTATATAAAATAAACTCAAAGTAAACAAGCATTCAAGTATAGTGTGATGGGTAATTTTCCATAATATAGCCACACTCCCACCTAACCTTAACCACCTTCATCTCACTCTCCATCATAAGAAAACCTACATTACAAACTCTTAGGTTTCCCTTTCTCCCTACTCTAAAAGCTATCTTAAAGCCTAAAATAACATTTAGAAAATTTAATAAATAATTTATGCTCTCTTAGTAAGCCTAAAATAATATTGAAATGACCGACATAATCATAATTGCTCTTAAAATTGATAATATATGATTAATAAAAATTATCACAACAAAATATGACTTAAAGATTCAATTTATAGTATTTATGAATATTATCGGGGAATTAATCAATCTCAAAGCATTATCATAAATTCATAATATTCATACCTTGTGGCAAAAGTAGTATTTGGAATATCACTGTCTTTTATCCATACTTGATGGTATCCAAATCTTAATTTAATTCTAGAAAGAATTAAAGATCTTTTCAATTGGTTTAATAAATAATTAATTCTTGGAAGAGAATAATTTTTGTAAATAGTTATATTGTTCAACTTTCTAATCTATATACAACTTCATTATACCTTCTTGCTTCTTCACAAATAAAATAGGAGCGCTCTAAAGAGATAAATTTGATCTAAGCAATTTTGTTAATTGGCTCTAAAGAGGTGTTTTGACAATGGGTACAATTTCAATCCAAACATCTACTAAAAACTCAAACTTTTTTATCTGGTGGCAAATTAATAAGCTTTTTTAGAGAAATGTCGATATAGTCATTCACCATCGAAATATTGCTTATATTACTAAGTCTTTGATTATTTTTAATTTTGTCAAAAACACTAATTTATTAATTTTCATCTATTTGTTCGCCTTGATAAAATTAATAAGAGAAGAAATCATCCCTTTTCACAATGAAAGTAAAATATCTTATCATTGTGGAATCAAATCAATTTTTTTTTTCAAACACTCAATAATAGCATAGTATTTAATTAACCATGCAAAATCATATTAAACTCAATTAGTGGTAGTAAAAATAATTCAAATTTAAATATTTTTTAGTGTTTTTAGTTTTTAAAGCAACATTGGTTCTTACATAAGGATTGTATCACTAGTACTTAATATTATATATGTGGTTGCTAGTGCACTTGAAATTATATATTTGATAGCCATTACCGAGGATAATATCTTTTTCATTATCTGTATTAATATTTTTTATTATCAGAAAAGCCTAAAGTGATATTCTTTAAGGTAGGATATCACTTTAAATATTTCTTATCAGTATAGTATCATCTGATTCATAATATTTTATCCTTTAAATCACTTTTATAATATCACTTTAGCGGTTTTCTTGTATATTTAATCAAATTTTTAGCATTATGACTATTATATCAAGCATAGTTGAGATTTTTTTTGTTTTTGTTTTTGTTTTTTTTTTTGTTTTTTTTTTTTTTTTGCTTTAAGTGTATTACCATCCATTGGTAATTATCTCAAGAACTTTAGTTATTGAGCTAAGTCGAGTTGATTGGTCATTTACTTTTTCTAGTACTCTCTCAATCATACTATTTGTAATTCATCAACTTCAATATTATCATTTAATACACACTTTTATATTTATATTCATGGTTCATAATAATATATTATCTCATATAAATATGCAATGCAAGATTATGAGTTTGTCTCAGCACTCATTTAGTGAGCTTATTAGCATGAGAGATGCCCACAGATGATTTGTATTAAGGGCATACGTCATTGGAAAACATGCATATAAATTAGGGATGACTTTTAAATACAAGTCTTACAACCTTATGTAGTGGGCTAGGAAGCCTTATATTTTCATTTCATGGAGATCATTTTATCAATTGTTAGGTAGTCAAGTTGAACATTGGGAATTGACTAAGGGGCTATTTAGTTCAATGTGTTTGAAGTGTAAAGAAAATTAAATATAACGATTTTAAAGTATTTGATATAATGCAAAGTAAAATTTTAAGATAGTTCTAGTGTATTTTTTGAGTGAATTTTAAATACACAGATCAGTATAAAATGAGAATGTAACTTTCTCGGTTCATCGAAATAAAATATACTTAAACCCTGATATTTTCATTTCATCCAGATCATTTTATCAATTGTTTGGTAGTCAAGTTGAATATGAGGAATTGACTAAAGGGCTATTTAGTTGAATGTATTTGAAGTGTAAAGAAAATTAAATATAAGGATTTTAATTTTTTGAGTGTTTGGTAGGGTGTAACATTAAATTTTAAAATATTTTTAGTATATTTGAAATATGATTTATAGTGTATTTGAGTTTAAATTAAGTTAATTTTAAATGCACAGCTCGGTATAAAGTGAGAATATAACTTTCTCGATTCATTGAAATAAAATTAACTTAAAGCTGATTGACATAAAAAAAAAATTATAATAACTTCATCAATGAACTTAAAGCCAATTTAAATCAACCCAATATCCTCATGAAAATAATGCCCAATAGCCCTTTCGATGAAGTTTTTTTTAAAAATATTTGAACGAATTTATTTATATATATATATATAATATTTATAAATACTTAAATTCAAGACATTTTGATTAGAAGTAAATACTCTATTTCACTAACCAGTAGACTAAAATCAAATGTTAAAAAATATTTAACTTTTGTGTCCATGGTAGTACCAGCTGCGCTCTATAGCAGATCCCTCTCCCACACCCTATCTTCACTAACCTCTCCACCTCCCTCCCCACAATCCCCGCCTTCATCAAACTCGCCACCGTCTTCCACGCCAAACCCACATCCCTCCACCGATCCCCTTCAGCCAACCTCTTATAAAAATAGCCATCAAACGTCATCCTCTGCACGTGCTCATCTCGGCACATCTCACCATCGCTTCCCTCCCCATATTGCTCCCATAGAAAACAATCTGCAACAAATCCAGAAACCTAAACATCCCCAAATATTCTCCATCCCATTTCCTTAGATACTCCTTCAACTCCTCCTCCGTCACCATCCCCTCCCCTTTCTTCCAAATCTTAACGATAGCCTCCCGCACATCCTCCCCGACTTTGCGGCAAAGTAGATCCCCTGCCCGGAGCACTTCGTCACATGCCCCGCCACGTCCCCAACCAACGCCACCCTCCCTCTCACCCTCCTCGGTCGTGGATGCTTCGGTATGGGATGCGCCTCCACTCTTATCACCTCGCCGCCGGCGAACTTTCGCCCAGCTCGCGCCCTAATCCCCGCCTGGAATTTCTTGATCTGCGATCTAACGACCGTCGTCCCCGTCCCCACCGCCACATGATCGCACTTGGGGAAAACCCACCCGTGGAAAGACCAACACAGTCTGTCTTTCCCAAATAAAAATTTAAATTTAAATATATAAAAATTATGTGATGGTAAATTCCTCATTTAATAATAAGAAAGACTTGAGGACTTAAATTCAAAGATGAAAGATAAGAACATGAGATCACTTATATAATGTTCCATTCAGAACTTATTCGATCTTACAGTGAAAGTTCAATATGAAATCTCACTTTAAGGCCAACCTTCACTCGCCGTTATTGTAGGATTACTCTTCGACGGTCTTAGGCAACGTGGTGTTCACCGACACTCCACCGTCGATAACGAGGTTATGTCCGCTTATGTAAGCGGAGTCGTCGGATGCCAAGAACAGCACCGCCGCCGCCACATCATCTGTCTTTAGCACCGCCCCTTTAAGGTTCGCCCCCGAGCACGAAATCTGCTTCACCTTCGCCTCGTCCGTCCCAAAAGCCCTGCATGCCAGCGGCGTTGCCAGCAAGAAAGGCGACACGCAGTTCACCCTCACACCTTTCTCACCAAGCTCCGCCGCCGCTGCCCTCGCAAACCCCAAAACCGCGTGCTTTGCCGACGTATAGGCAGCCGGCACGAACCCGCCCTGTATTGCCGCGACGCTTGCCGTGCAGATGATCGAACCCCTCGTCCCTGCAGCCACCATCGCCCGGCCGGCGTGCTTAATCGCCAGCGCAGTGCCACGGAGGTGGACGGCCAGCGTGTAGTCTAGGCCAGAAGGGTCGAGGTCGAGGACGCTGCTGATTGGGCCGAGAACGCCGGCGTTGCTGAACATGATGTCGAGGCGGCCGTAGGTGGTTATGGCGTGGTCAACGGCGGCGGAGAGGTGGAGTTCGTCGCGGACATCGCAGTGGACGAAGGTGCAGCGGGCGGGAGGTGAGATGGAGTTGGCGACGAGGTGGCCCAGGGAATCGTTTATGTCGGCGATGAGGACTGCGGCGCCGTGGGCGACGAAGAGCCGGACGGTTGTCTCCCCTATGCCGCTGGCTCCGCCGGTTATGATGGCCACCTTCCCCTCCAGCTTCAGCTTGTTAGATGCCATGAATGATTTTTCTCTCTTTCTCCCTCGCGCTGCAGCTTCGCCGCTATATAGATTCGGCGGAAAACCTCAGGGGGTGTTTCGTAAACGATTTGATTTATTTCAAATAGTTAAGTTATTTTCCATATGAACAAGTTAATATCCATCCATCATATAAAAAATCTCAATTATGATATTTTAAAGAGAAGTAAGCCCAACCTCTTATTCATTCACTATATAAATATCTATTCATTCATCATGTGAATACCCCATAATTCATTTGCCAAATAAATTCAAATCCAGTGTATCTAAATTTAATAAATTTTGAGCTATTAAATTCTAAAAAATATTTGATAATTGATCAGTTAAATTTTACTAAATTTTGAGAAATATTTGATAGGTTATTTGAAGATTTAAGTCTATTAAGATTATTTTTTTAATTAATAAATCATTAATAGTATATAATTAAAATTAATTTAAATATATATTAATTAATCAATTAATAGTATTAATATTAATTTAAAATATTATATATTAATATTAACTATTAATTAATTAAAATTAATAGCTATTAAATTTTATTAGTAGATTAATATCTTAAGAATTAAATTATATTAAGGCATCTGAAGAGATAAAATTATACAAATTCTTTCAAATTTTTAATTAGTTAACTATCAAACTTATAATAATTATAATTATATTTATTAAATTATAATTTAATTTTAATAACTTATAAGTTAATCTTAAATAATATTTTATTAAATCAGTTTAAATTAAGTTAAGTTAAATTAAAAATTACCACTATTATATTAGCTAAAATTACTTAAATTTAATTAATAATTACAATTACTAAATTATAATTAACTTTACATATTAATAAATAGTTAATAAGATTAAATTAAAAATAATTTTATCATAATATTTTAATTAAAAAATTAGTAATTAAATGAATAATTTAAAATTAAGATTTTTTAAAATGATTAAAGAAAGGGGCATTTACTTACATAGCACACAATTCTTCTATATTTTCATATCTAACACACATATATATATATATATCACTTAAATCTTTATTATTATAATAAAAATAATCTTTTTCTTAACTTTTTGAAGTAAAATTTAATTTTAAATATTAGATATGTGAATATATAAAATTTGTGTACTATATATACAAATTTTTCTTGTCAATAGAAATTTCTTCACGCGGTCTCTCTCTCTCTCTCTCTCAGTTCTGTAAATCCCGTAAATTCATCTTCCAAACACGATTTACTAAATCCGGGATTATCGGATTTGCTGGATTTACAGATTTACTAAATCCGGAATTTAGTAAATCTATTTTTTTGTGTTTTACAAAATTTACTAGATTTCTAAATAAATCCATTTCCAAACACCCCCTTAGGCTGTCTGATATCTGGATTCCGATAAAGCGAATTTTTTTAAAAAAAAATTATTACATGTAAAACATATTTATCACATGGGTTTTAAATAATTAAATTAAAATTATATAAAAAAATATTTTAAATATAATTTATTATATTTTAAATTATTACAGAAAGTTTTGAAAATTTAGAGAATTTGATTTAAGTTAAAAAAAAAGAGAATAATAAGATATATTTATTATAAATAATTAAATTTATAAATTTAGAATTAATAATAAATTTTATTCATTAAGATTATTAAAATATAATAAAATAAATTATTTAAGTAATATATATATATATATATATATATATATATATATATATATATATATATATATATATATATATATATATATATAATTTAAGTAATTAATTCAAACTTTTTTAATTAAATAATTTACTTTTTATTATTGTTGTAAGAAAAGCAGTTCTTGTGAAAGTTTATGTCTTGCTTTTGTGAAATCCATCACACACATATTTAAATAGCGAACAAGCTCTAATTTTACGTGAAAATCTCGAAAAGGGAAAAACCACCATAAAAAATCTTCCACTATGTATCTTTGAGTACAAAATCTTCCGATAACGGATTCTGATTGTATGTGATAAAGGAACAACAACAACACTCTTGGTAGTAGATGATGATGAAACGGACATACGGCGATGAAGGTCGTCATGATAACCGATGGAGATTGAGTGGCGAATGTGGCGGCGATGGTGGCCGGTGGTGGTTGACAACCGTCAGTGGTGGCATTGTCTTGGAGGGATTTTCTTTAGAGCTCTCTCTCTCTTGCTTGGCACTCATTATGAGGAATGATATTTATAGATTTGAGGAGTACGCCTATATCTGCAAACTCTCCATCGACGACTCGATGATTCCTTGATCATATAATGTATTTTGTGTATTTGAATGCTAAAATGAAGTTGGAATTATAAGATCTTTGGCTTGTTAGCTCGTCGAGTCGATTTGACTATAAACACTCATATTTGAGAGCTTTTAAATTTAAGCGATGTCCCAAAGTTTTCATGATATTTTAAGTCTTGATCTCAAGTTTGATTTTTGATCGCTTTGCTTTCGTTAGTCTTAGAGGAATTTTCAGGGTCATATCAATTATTTTAAATATTATATCTATTTAATTTAATTTATACATATTATTCTTAATTATTATTATGATATTATGTACATCGTGATTATATCCATTTTTTTAAATTAAGTATGTATGTGTGTTTGTGCATCTTAGCCAAATATTATATGAGATTTAATTAATATATATTAATTATAAAATATTATATATTATTATATAATTAATATTATATCAATACGTAATAAAATAAATCATTTTATTGATAATATCTAATAGATACATATTAACTAAACTTCTTATCATATTATATTATTAAAATTCAGATCTAAAATTGTATATAATAATTTTTTAATTTTGAAAGGCTAAATTTTTAAAAGAGATATTATTATATTTATTGTAAATTAATTATATATTATATTGAATAATTACATATTAGTTATATTAGATATATAGTTTGTATATAATTAATACATAATACGAAGGGAAAACTAAAAAATTTGGGATGAATCAAATCGCCACGTGGCTTGATCGGTGCATGGTACAACCACATGACAACTTGTAAATTCTTTAATAAAAATAGAAGCACTTTAAATCCGAAAAAAAAAACATAATAAATAGCTAGCTCAGTAAGTTTTTTCTTTTTATATTCATTTGAATAAAAATTGATATTAATGGTAAAGTCAAAATATAGCATTACTATTATAACTTTAATAATATATAACAAAGAAATATTGATTTTATAACTATTTTAATTAAATTTTGAGAGAATAGTTTAAGATCAATAGATCTGTCTCTCAAAATCCAATCAAATCTTGGCGTCGATATGATTTTGAGTAATCGAGATCAAGACTTAAAATATCGTTGGAATCTTTCGTTTAAATCCCAAACATCTCAAATATGGGTGTTTATAGTCAAATCGGCGTCTCGGATGGATCTAACGAGCCTAAGATCTCATAATTAGACTTCATTTGGGCATCAAATGCTCAAAATACATCAAATGATCGAAGATCATCGATGATGGGGTCGTCTTACATTAATTTAAGAGTGTCCTCCTCCCATCTATAGCCTTCATTCCTCACATAGAAGTGAAGTGAAGTGAAGTGAAGTGAAGAAGAAGAAGGAAAAACAGTGAAGAAGAGGAGGTGCAGAAGAAAAGAGAGTCAAAGAAAAAGAAGAGAAAGAGGAAGAAGCGGAGGTGCAAGCAAGAAAGAAGAGGAAGAGTCAGATAAAGCGGAAGAGTCAGAACAAGGAAGAAAGCGGAAGAGTAGAAAAGCAGAACAGGAAGAAGGAAGAATCAGAACAGGAAGAGGAAAAATCAAACAAGGAAGAAGAGGAAAAACTAAGCAAGGAGGAAGAAAGCTCAAGCTTGAAGATCCTCAAGCAATTCCCTACTCATCAAACCATCACCACTTTCATCACCTGTCTACATCTCCACTCTGGCACCATTACCCTGATCGTTGTTTTTTGTTTTTCCTCATATCAATTAGTAATCTTGTATCGAAGACTACGTACTCGAACTACATAGTGGAAGCTTTTCTTGGGCAGGCCCTGGTTTTCCCTCTTTTGAGATTTTCCGCGTTAAAAGTGTCTCTTGTTCGCTCTTTGATTACATGTGTGTTTGGACTTCACGATAAGGCATAAACTTTCACTCTCGTGGTTTTCAGCAACAAGATCATTGTCGTAATTTTGATTAAATGAATGGATGCGTTTGAATATCTTCAATTTGCTTTATAAATATCTTAATTAAAAAAAAATTAAGGAACTTATTTCTTACATTTGGTTCAAAATAGTTAGTATATTTTCATTTATTACAATTAATCTATTGAAAGAATTAGATTTAAAGATAAGAAAACTAGTGATGGATCATTTAATATTATATGAATTGTGAGCAATTTTATTTGGCTCATTTGATTTTTTTTTAATTAAAGAAGATATAATAAGAAAGTAAACACTCATATGTTACATCATATCCTTTAGAGTTTAGAATCAAGAAAGTGCACGGGTGTTTCTTGTCTTAGCCGAGCCTATTGGTTGAGGCCTTGCTTCATTCTCGATAATATTGGGTTTGAATATTAGAGAATGCACGGGTGTATGAATTTATCATGAAAATGGCTAAAATGGTAAAAAAAAAAAGAGAGAGAGAAAGTGCGCCCTTCTTGATAGTCTTTTTAATTATCATTTAAAATTTTTATAGTAATTAATGAATAATATATATGTTTGAAATTTTTGGAGCAACCTACTTAACCAACCTAAATAATTACTTACATCACTATATTATCAACACCACTCTATTTTATGAACTCTCTAGAGTTTGTTTATATATTTCACATAATATGTAATTTTTTTTGTATAGCACTTCTAGTACATTATTTTTTTATCGAAATTTTTTTTTAGAAATTTATTCTCATTTGGTCTATAAGTTTTAAAGTTTATTAATTTTAGTGATGGTGAGATATGGCGATAACTAGCACAATGAAGAATCTTCAAACCCATTCAAAAGTATGTGTTGGGAGAGATGATGATAAAAACTTTATTTTTTATTCCCCTAATTGTATAATGTCTATTGAAGAACACCATAAACTAATATAGTTAGTGAGAGGCAAGCTTTTGAATGTTAATGATGTGGAAGAAGTATTGAAAGTTTTAAATTTCTAGAATAAATTAAGATACAAGTGGGTAGAAAATTGATTAAGTAGATAATGTTGAGCTAAAGTATCAATAGTAGAAGTTAGTAATATTAGACGCTCATAATACTTTCTTCTTTTAGTATCTACCAAAATTAATGAAGGATTTAGATAAGTTAACAAATAATATTATATTTTATTATAGACTTATATAGGGATATAACCACTATTTTCATGATGCAGTAATTGCCTGAGGAACTTACTACCATATATAAAGACCCCAAAGAGGTGATTTTCTCAAAACATTTATATGAAGGTTGTTGCATCAAAGATTTGTTGAAATAGCCTATCATTTAGTTGGGTTTCATAATATTTAAACTTGATACCACTGCTTAATGAAGAGGAAGCTTGGATTTTATTTGAGTCCTACTAATGAAGTAAATAATTGTAATGGATTCCTCAGCAAATTTAGAATGAAATAAAAGACTAAATGCTACCCAATTAATATGACTACAAACTTTCAAATGATAAAAATTTGACCATCAAAGATTAGGAAGAACAATAACAAAAGTTTGAGTACTACTTTTCTACTAGTTGCTTTGAGTCAAGTACATTATAATTTTATATCTTTAAGCTCATGACTATAATAAGCATGAGGTCTATAATATTTGTGGGAAAAGTTCGTCAACATGCAAAAGTAATGTTAAGAAAAGCACTTATCCTAAAAAAAAAATAATAGTAAATAAAGCTAATTGTACTTGTTTTTTGTTTTTTGTTTTTTTTTTTTTTTTGATTAAGTGAACAAGTTGATCTATTATGACTAGTTATTGTACATAACATAAATTGTAAATATCAGTACCGCACAATCTATTCCCATTCATAGTGTTGGTGTAATATTTTTTTGGTAGTCCAAACCTTCTCCTAAAATTAGCCACTTCATAATTTTAGAAATTACATAAATCTAATTGCATATATCTACTTCTAGTGATTGAATAGGTAATGGTGAGATGAACACATGATAATTAAGCCAAGATTGTTCTAATGCTACGATAATGTGTGGATATGTAATGTGGAATGTTTATAGCCTTTTATATGAACAAGTGACACTCTAAATTTCATTGATTTAAGTATTGAATGTGTGATAAGAAATATCATAGACCTCATACTCATGTAAGTGTTGGCAATCTTTTTGAACCAATCACATATCTTTGTAAACAACCATCTTTCATTCAAATGGTGATTCTTGAAATTCGGTGGTAGTTTTTGATATTTAATTTTTGTGAAGAGACTTACAATGTTATAATAAATAGAATATATCTGTTGACCTCACTTTTGGAGTGAGCTCTCAACTTCCTTATCATAGATCTAGGACTTCATAGACACTAAGAGCTCATTAGTCTTAAGACACTTCCAGTGATTAGGTGAACACTTAACCCTTAGAGACTTAGAAGAGTTAACCATAGGGATATGTTATGCTTTAGGGATTTAGGAAGACTTGCCTACCTTGTAGCCCAAACCAATCCTTGCTTCCTTCTTCCAAATCAAATCTCAAATTCAAATCCAAATTTTAAAATCAAATCCAACTATCAAATAATTGAAACCCATGATCAAATTCAAACTCCAAATCCCTTCCTAAGCCCTTTGATTCTATCTTATGGACTTAGCCTTAACCAAATTCAAATGAACCCCAATTCAATTGATTTTTTGCGTTATCAAATTCAATCTCAAATCAAATTCCAAATCACAAATCGATTCCAAACTCCAAATGATTGAAACCCAAATCAAATCAAATTCTCAATTTGAGCCCTTTTAGCCAAATTCTTGAACTTGGCTAAATGATACCCAAATCAATTCAAAACTCATGAATTTCTTCATGATTTAATCATTTCTACAATCATTGACCCAAATATAAATATGTACCACCATTCTCAATCCAAGCTAGCCTAAATCAACCCAAGTCAAGTCCATGTTAACCTCTCTTGACTTGAAATTATCATATGAACCAAAACCAATTTGGCTCCAAACCACATGCAATTGGATTTATATTTCAATCCTAGGCTCATGTGTGAGTTCAACTAATCTTGAATCAAGTCATGATCAAGCCAATGACCTATTTATTGACTCCTTGACCCAAAGTGACCTAAAGGACCTTTTGAGTCAAGTTCTCCAACCCAAATTGGATTGAACTATGCCCATCTAAATCTCACAACATAACCAACAACCACCTAGGATGATCAATTACCTTAAATTGGGTAAAACCAAGTCAAAGCATAGCCTTTGACCAAGTCAACATTACCCAAATGAAACCCAAATTAGCCAAAATCCATCATATGCCAAATTGATTAAAATCAACTCATAATCAATGATTGAACATGAACAAACTTTCACTTGAGCCAAACCAAGCCTAATTGGCCATTTGACCCAAGTTGACCCAAATTGGCCTAAAAAGCTAAAGTGGGTCAAATCATGATTTAATTTAAATTGATTGCAACCAATAGCTCAAGTTCATTCCAAATTGATTATTGAACTTGACCAAAACTATAATTGAGCCTAAGTTGACCAATTGGTCAACTTGACCCAACCTAGCTCAAATTGACCTAAAAGGTCAAATTGACCAAAATCCAAATTAATTCCAAATTAAACCAAACCAAAGCCTACAATCATTTTAATTAGCTAATTGGACTTGACTCAACACCTAACCTAATTTGGTCAAATTGGTCAAATTAACTTGACCCATTTGACTTATATGAACCCAAATAAGTCATAATCAAATCCAAATTGAATCAAACCAATGACACCAATACACTCTAATCATGTGAATTTGACCCAACTCTTGGTTTGACCTTGACAAATTGGTCAACTTGACCCAACCTAACTCAATTTGACTTAAATAGGTCAAATCAAGCCAAATCAAGCCAAACAAACTCCAAACCACTTGAAATTTAACCAACTTTTTAACCTATTTCAAATTGCCCAAATCAAAACCATGGCCAAATGACCATTTTCTCTTAGGTTTAAGGCATCCTATGAGATAAGATACATGCATCAGTCATTCTCTCCCATGGCCACACCTAATCATAGGTCCACTTAGGCACTTAAGACCATGGCTAACCTGACCAAAATGTGGTTGGGTCGGCTATGATCCATGGGGAGGTGAAATCACCTCCCCATCCCCATTAGAGTTTTTCAAACTATTAAGGATAAGCACTTCCTCTCTTGGTAGCCACATCCACACCCTCACTCAACCAAACCGAGCCACATCATGCACCCAAGGACCTCTACCAACCTCTGATTTGGCTAATTGATGAAGGAGAAGCCAAACAAGCCGTGACCATCCGATCTAAGGAATGAGGGGGTATACCCCCTCATTCTCACTTAAACTCACAGACTCATACTCGATTCAACCTTAGCAGCCAAAGAGAGAGTTTCCAGAGTGATTTCTAAGCTTTTCTAAGCTCCCCAAAATCTTCATTCACATTTTATGCAAACCAAATAAGAGAGGTCACCTGATTTTCATTTGCTCAAATCTCCACCAAAGTGTAATTGACGTTGCACACACCTTCCTTAGAGCTAAACAAGCGAGAATGAATCCTTTCTCAAGCTTTCGGCTGGAGGGTAGAGTTCGATCAAGACAGACCACCTATGTCTAGTGCCTTGGCCTTCCGAGCAAACCACACCAAATCAAAGCTCGTGCTCAACTTTGTTTCTACTAACTAAAGCTTCCTCAATCGCTGGAACCAGATCATAAGCATGAGGTATGCCATTGAAAATGATCATTGAATGAAAATAGCTTGGTCTTGAAAGAAATTTTTATATCATATGATTTCCATCGTTGGATTTGATTGTTGTGCTTCCTCGAAGGTGTGGATCAATTTTCATCTCCATTCAAGCTTGGGTGAGCTGGATTGATGATGATGGATGGTAGCCATTGTTCGACTTAGGAGGAGATATCATGGATCGTCTATCGATGACGAATGGACAATCCTGATCTATCACGCTTAAAATCTCTGATTAATCCTTCAAAATTACGGGTTTAATCGTGGCCATCCGATCTTAGATTGGACAATCCATGAAGTTACCACGTGCGTTGCCATCTGAGTTAGCACTCAGATGTGACAACTTAAATAGCAAATCCTGTCGCGCCATGTGGAAAGTGTGTTGCGTCAGCCGCCACGTGGCCTGACGAGATTAAGACTTTAATTAAAGCTAAATAATCTATTTTTAATTCTAAAACTTTCCAAATTCATAAATAATTCTAGAAAAATTCAAAAAGTACAAATCTAGGCTCATTTTAAAGATATTTCATAGTAGATTCTAGAAAATTATCATTAATTGATTTTGAATAGTGTATTTAGCCTAATTGGAAATATAATTAGCTTAATTACTTAATTAACCATCCAATTAATCTCAAACTTTGTGTATGTTTAGGGGATGTCCTCTACCTCCCTATTTTTTTGAGATTTTATTGCTTAATTAGGAAACCAATGGATTAAGTCTTAATCACTTTCTTAATATAATTAATGATAATTAAGCAAAGGAATAGTAAATTACTCAATCAAGCTAATTAACCTTTGTTAATAGTGATGAAGTCTAGGGAAATGGATTGGGACTCCTTCTATCAATCTTTTCTTTAAGCCTTCTCCAATCTCTTAAATAATTAATTAATTAATACCCCTTAAATTAATTAATTAAGAAGACTAATTAAAAGAAATCTAAATCATAAACATTAATTAACTAATTGAGAAGATTTAGGGATTGAAATTTAGACTCCATTCTTTGTCTCTTTCTCTAAGCCTATCTCATTTTGACTAGTTAAGGTTATTAAGGTTTAATTAGTTAATTCATGAACTTAATTAATTCAATTGAATCTATTTATTTAATTTATTCTTGGGTGTTCAATAACCAAAGTGAGAGATGGTGAAATTATGGTTAGCTCACATGTAAGAAAATAATAAAAGTAGTTAAGTGATCCCTTAGGCTTAATTAATTTTGAGCCTATTGCATTAGACCCCTTTCATTTCTTAGGAGCATTGCAAATTTACTTTCCATGTAGGTAAGGGTTAATTAATTGGCTTAATCTATATCCTAACCTAATTAAACCATAAAATCAATCTAATTACTTCTTCATTAAATCAAAATTAACTTACACATGGGGATGGAATTAGGACCGAAAATCTTTCACATTTCCTAACTCAAATCAAAAATAAAGATGAAATAACCTTAAAGAACTTTGGTTTGTTTTAAATAGCTTATTTAGTATGATTGTCTTAGAATCAGGAATGAAGGAGATCATATGCTTATGTTCATTTACTTCTCCAATCATATTAAATGTTGTTTTCATTTATAATCATGCATTCATCTATTTCAAAATTAATTAAAATGAAATTATTTCTTCTATGTCAAATTGTATGTGTTGATTTATATTAAAAATAAAAAGTGTGGCTATTATCACTATTAAATCAAAAAATTATTCTTTAAAGTGTACAATCAATTATAACATATGGATGTTAATTATAAATATTTATAAGTTTGCATAAATATAAGATATGCAATATGAAATTCTCTTTCCTTATCTTACATGGATTCATAAGATTCACAAATGTTTATTTGAAAAACACAACATTTGTCTAAATCTATTTCTACACACCTCCATTCCTTAGGAAGAATTTCATATCACATATGTAAATCATATAATCAAACCAAATATGATACCTTATATGACTTCTTGTTCTTATGACATTCACTGTATAGAAAAAGGTATGACACCTGAGGCTTTAAGTAGCCCTAAGTAAGTCCTTACGCCTCGGTGTAAGCAATGGCATCGCACTTAAAACTCTTATATATATGTATGTGATGTGACCAATGAATATGAAGTAAATCAAATGAATCAAATACAACTTTTGCATGGTTTTCTAATCCTTATAGTTGCTTATACATCCATATGTATCTAAAAAAAAGTGATATATTAGTCCGACATCCTGGGGTTGAGACTTTAAGTAGCCTAAGTAGGTCTTCTTGACTCTAGTGTAATAATGGCTCCATACTCACTTAAAATTTTTATACATGTGGATGTGTATTTTCCAATGGATGAAAAATCCCTCCTTTCTATTAAAAAGACATGCATTCATAATTAAATCAAATGAAATATTTAAATTCCAAACATACTTCTTTTGCATTCATCATTTAAGTGTGCTAAAACATAAATTATATGTATAGTATGCTTAGACTTAACCATATGCATGATATATATGATAGAAAGAAATAAACAATCATGTATTTTGTGATAATAATTTATTCCAATTAATCTTAAGATGCCTTTCTTATTGAATGAGTTTATTTAAACTAAGCCTAAACTTAAGACTAATCAAAACATATAACAAGCCATTCACTAAAGGAAATTTGTTAATTAACTTACTTTAAAAGTCACTTATGTGATGAAAGAGAGATTCTCTCTTCTCTTTATAACACTTTAATTGTTAAGTGTAGACCATATGAAATAAAAGAAAATACTAAGTAAAATCTTCAAATTAATTAAATCACTTAAAGAGAAATCAACTCTTTATAAATTAAATCCCTCACACTTATCAAATTATAACTCTAAAGCCTAGTTAGGACATACTATACAAGCTTTAATGCACACACATTAGGCTAAGTCACCATTTCTAGCTTTATATTAGGGCGGTATATGGTTTGATGTATGCTTATTTTATGATTATTTTATTGATAGTGTATGCAGATGTTAGAGAGGATATTAGCCTAATCATGTTTTCTATAGGGGGTTGTGATTAAGAGTCTCTAAATAAAAATATAAATACTTTTTGCGGGTTGCTTTAAGCATAACCCAAGGGGATGGGCTGTTACCCATGTGGGTAAGTCCAAATTATTCATATAATTGGGTTGTATGGTGTATTTATCTAATATTTATTTTACAGGTGTAGCTTGATTTACTTTCCTTCTTTGATGTAATTTTTATTAGGATTAGGATGAGTGTTATGGGAGGTTAGGATAAGCATTGGTTATAAGACCAAGTCTTATGTACTATGTGATGCCTTTGGAGCAAGTATATCCAAATCAAGCCAAAGGAAGAAAGAAATGGAGCAAATCAAATGAAAAAAATGAAAGATGAAGAAATGAAGAATGAAGAATGAAGACCCCATAACATTCATCATTTGTAATTGTAATTATTCTCTTGTAATTATAAGGGTAGAGCTCACTACCCACATTTCTTTTGGATGTCATGGTCCCCAACATCATCCTTTTATTCTTTTTATATAGCTTTATAAAATTATTTGATATTTTGTTTAGCTTGTGCATTAGAAAAAAGAAGCATGCCTTTTCATAGTTTGTTTATGATTGGTGATTGTTTTATGGCGATATTAGCTCTTAGATTAAAATTTTTACTCAAACTAACAAATCATAACTAAACCTCTAAAATAACTCATAACCTCATATAGAAGTCTAGGTATTAAATCAAGATAATAAAATATTTAATAACCCCTTAGTTGGATATTGTATGTTTAATTTCATGCATAATCATCTTATTTCACTCTTGTTAAGAGAGGGCTTTCATCTTTTCATAGTAAGGGCTTAACCTTTGAGAGCCTATGATGGAAGAACACCTCTTTCCCTTTTGATTTGGCCCATAATCAACTTCTCATGCATTTAGGCATACAAAATCCTATAGCTTGTGTCAAAATAAAGAGTCTCAAATTAAATAAAATTTGATAAAATTTGCATTAGATTTAAGTCATTATTCATATCCCTTATGCTCTAGTCTCTTAGGGAGTGGGTTTAAGGACTTAGTTTCTTTTTTAAATAATAATAGCATAGCCATCTTGCCAAAGCATATAACTTGCCTACATGGATTTAAAGCATAGGAGGAGTTAACTGGTTGCCACTCTATGTGATAATAAGTCCAGTAGTTGGGTGGTTTACTCCCTCATGTGGAAGTAAACTATATACCCACTTTCGCCTTAGATTTAGGTCATGCTTTGGCCCTCACCAAATCTCCCTAAATTTAGGATCTGAGATTTATGTTTCTCTTTGCGGGCTACAAGCATAAATCCTCACCTCTTAGCATTCCCACAATATTATATTATGAAATTATAAGTCCTAGATTTCTAATAAAATTTCAACTCAAATAAATAAATCTCCTCAACTTTAAATATATAAAGCCCAACCAGGATAGATTAGAGTGCTCACTAATCTTTCTAGTATCATGAGCACTCCCACTCATCTCCTTTGGTTTTGATAATAACTCTTTCATCCATCCCACTTGATCTTCAAAACACAACTAATTTTTGATAGTCCTATCTTTGAATTCTTTGGACACATCGCCACTTTAATAGAGTATTCTTAAGGGATTCATTTTTCTTAAGATATAATTAACTATGGGGCTTGCCCCATAGGAAACTTTAGAACCCTCTAAATAAACCTACTTTATTCATCCATGTAAAGTAGTGGAAAAATCTGTATTTGAAGACTCATCATGTCTTAGAGTCCTTATTAGGTGATTAGGTCCATTGTAGGTAGTGACTTCTATCTTTGAGATAGTACACTATTCCTCAATGTCATACCCGATCACCTCAACAAGTACACCTTCAGATCTGCATGGTGTCACCCCTATACAAATGAAACAAAAAATAAGCACCATAAATTTTTCTAGCGACTCCACTGGGAAGGTTCCTCTCTCCATCTCTAGTAGACAATTGTTGTCTCCAAGCACATAGGACTTGCATTTTATGAATCGAGACTATCTTTTCTTTCGCATACTATTAGCTTATTTCATTCTTAAGCAAAGTTAGCCAACATCCTTAGGTTTTAGGACTCACTGTGTAGATTTGAGACCCCTATTGGGCTCCCAATAGGTAAAAAAACAAAATTTATCAATGAAGGGAGAGGTAATAAAAATTTAGAACCTCCTACCACTAGCTTGGTGAGGCAAGGTTCATTTCAAAATGATACTTTCTAAAGGCACTTTTTTTTAAATAGCCACCTTCCTTCAACATACTCAAATTTGTTGAATGAAGATTCTATTTTCAAATCATAACATGAAATTGAAACTCCACTCAACATATTTCATATATGCTACTAGAGTTGAAGTTTCTCTCTTTTCAAAATCAAGAAATCACATACATGGCATCAAAACATATCATTGAAATCTATTTAGCATACTTAAGATTTGTTAAATAAATTTTCCCCCTATTTTAGAATCTTATTTGACATGCCATATTTGTAAAATAAAGAATTCGTCTCTCTTTTCGAAAAAGAAAGAAAGCACATCAAATACATTTGATTCCCACTTAACATATCAAAGTTATTAAGTATACTCATTCATATGCATTTGATTCCCACTTAAACATATCAAAGTTGTTAAGTGAGAATCTCATTTTCACATACATTTGATTCTGACTTAAACATATCAAAGTTGTTAAGTAAGAATCTCATTTTTATATGCATTTGATTCACACTTAACATGTCAAGGTTGTTAAGTGAGAATCTTATTTTCATGTCACATTTGATTCTCACTTAACATATAAGAGCTGTTAAGTGAGAATCTTATTTTCATGTCATATTTGATTACGCTTAACATTATCAAAGTGGTTAAGTGAGAATCTCACTTTCATATACATTTGATTCCCACTTAACATATTAAAATTGTTAAGTGAGAATTTCACTTCCATGACACATTTGACTTTCACTTAACATGTCAAACTTGCTAAGTGAGTCTTATTTTCATAAATCATATTTGATTCCACTTAACATATCAAATTTGTTAAGCAAGAATCTCATTTTCATGACATGTTTGACTGCCCACTTAACACTTTAAATTTGTTAGATGAGGATATCATTCCATGTGACATGTCACTTCCACTTAACATACCAAATTTGTTAAGTGGGTCTCATTTTCAAAACATATATCAATCACATTTAACTTTTGCTTAAGATACTAAATTTATTAAGTGAGAGTCTCAGTTTCAATACACGGTTGATTCCTACTTAACATACTAAATTTGTTAAGTAAGAATATATTCTTTCAAATCACATCACACTTGGGCTTTCACTTAAACATACCAAATTTATTAAGTGAGAGTCCCATTTTCGAAGAAAGGCAAAACATATATCAATCACATTTAGCTTTCACTTAACATATTAAATTTGTTAAGTGAAAGTCCCCTTTCAAACATAAATCAAATACATGTGGCTTCTACTTGACATATCAAATTTGTCAAGTAAGAAGGACCATTTTCAAATCAACATTTCACTCATCATAAGAAAAAGGTATTTCATAAAAAAATTTTCAAACACAATCACAACCTCTTCTTAGCATACTCAAATTTGCTAAGTAGAGGTTCTTTCAAATCATCAATATTTTCAAACAAGATACACAAAATATAAATATCTCCAAGAAAATATCTCCTCAATTTATGAATCCCACCCAACCTACTTAAATCAGTTAAGTATGGGTTCTAAAACCAAAATCAAACTGCAAAGACTCTCCTCAATATCAAAATCTCTCCAATGAACCCCACTTAACATATTTAAATTATTAAGTGTGGTTTTAAAACTCCAAATCTGTATTACTCTCTTGGGGTGAGTATTAAAGCAAAAATTTGACTCCGATTACATTTCAACACAGAGATACAGAGACATCACAGCTTTGCGTAAGACACATGGCTTCACGAAGTTCATTTTACTTTTACCTTTGGGATGGATTTGGCCTTGATCGCCAGCCTCCCGAGACTCCACCCATCTAATTTCTTCTCACCGAGGTTTCGGAGCACGTGTTACAGAGCACTACCTCTTGATGAGGTGGTGCTGGGCCATCCGCATTGACATGCCCTCCGATTCTGAGTACCCTCTGTTGAAGAGGAAGGCTATAGTGATTCCCACACTCCATTCTGATAGTTTCAGCACCTGCCCATCCAATCATCTCTGCCATTGCTCTAGCGAGAGCTACTACCTCCTCGTTGGTCACCCTAAAGGGGAAGGCTATCTTAGCTTCTGAGATAGTCTCCTCCACTTTCGAGGTAGGTACTAGCTCCTTCTCTTCCTTATTTACTCATATTCAATGCTGCAATAAAAATCAAAAGATTAAATGGGAGCAAGAGCAGCAGCAGAGAGCTTGAGGTTGGATCCCATGTAGCCAAGGAGGGTTCTCCCCAAGAGGTCTCTCCACTTTGACCAGCAACAAGTTCCACCCCTTCTCGGCCTCAGATGGAGAGGAAGATTATCGGAGGATTACTGCTTCTCCTCCACCATCAACATACTATGAGACACCGGATAGGGAGCACAGGAGGCCCTATGTAGGGCTTAGGACTATCTTACCCCAGGTTGGTGAGCATGTGGACGCTCGAAATCTGGTACCTTATTTAATTTATGATCATTGATCCCTAGAAGTGTTAGGGGTCAGATTCATAGGGAGAGAGCCATGGAGGCTCAAGCATCTGCTGTAGATAGAGAAGGAGGTGCAGACAATGCGCCTCGCTGATGGATTTTCTGATCATCCCATCGTGCCATCATCATTTAGATAGGATATTCTACCGGCTACCAGTAAGTAGAGATCTCCTTGAGGGACATGTTGCACACACCCCTCATCCACCATCACCCGCATAGCTCACAACATCCACCACCAAGATCAAGCCCCATCTGGGAAAGACCCCTTGGTGATCCAATTACTACCAAAGTATCCCACTCCATCTACTCCACCCCATGAGGTGAGCCCCTACTCACCTCCTACCCCCTCGGGTGAAGGAGTGACCCCAGATCGTATTCACCCACCACCACCACCATCGTGAGGGCGCAGTTAAAGAGGGGAAGGTGATGCTTATAGTTTCCATGGCAGTAAGATCTCCTGTGACACCACTCCACCAATAAGCTGAGCATATCTCCAGTGAGCATGACCTCCCGAGCTAGCACTTGGCAGTTAAATGTATCCATCAAGCATACCCCCTCTACGTCAACAACGTGTGTTTGTGTTGGCATAGTTTGATCGCTCCTTAGATGACATTTTAGCACAGTACTTTATCGAAAAGAGGGAACTCTTATGTAGTGATCGCACAAGATCGGAGAATGAGAAGGTAGACTTTCATCCCGATGAGGATGACCTTCTTGAGGATTCAACCGAGGTCCACATGGTTGATACTAGAGCTCCATCCATAGAGATCAGCATTGTCGAAGGTATTGTGGTTGAGGAAGATGATGTCATCCATTCAACCCAACACCTCCATCAATAGCTTAAATAGAAGATGATTAGATCAACCATATAGAGAAGAGGATGGAAGACTTATTAGCAGCCCTCCATGCACTTCAAAATTAGACCTCAGTCCCGCAACATATACCAATAGAGGTAGATCATCCCGAGTCAGCACATGTTCTTAATCAGCCCAAGAGCACTTTTCTAGTAGATCAGGACAGTGGTAGCTTGCATAGGAAGGTGGTGGACAACACCTCCATGCAGGAGAAAGACATTAAAAATATGGTAAAATAGCAAGTGAGGGATGTGTTGTCGTAAGCCCGAGGTGGCTCATCCATTCCAAAGGGTAGACCCTACTCAAAGGAATTTGATGTTGTCCAATATCCTAAGGGTTTTGTACCCTCTTCCTTCAAAATATTTGATAGCAGTGGGAATCCTCGCAAGCACATAGCACATTTTAGGCCCGGATGTTGCAATGCCAATGGCAGCGATGCACTCTTATTCTGCCTCTTCATTAGTAGCTTGACAGACATCGCATTTGATTGGTATGCCAAACTGTCCAACGGTTCGGTAAAGACATTTACAGAGTTGGACCACCTCTTCATCAAGAGGTTTACTGGAGCTTAGCAAAGGGTAACTATGGGCGATCTCATTGTAGCTCTGTTGACCTCACTTTTGGAGTGAACTCTCAACTTCCCCATCATAGATCTATGACTCTTGAGACACTAAGAGTTCCTGTCTTAAGACATTTCTAGTGAAGTGAACACTTAACCAACCCAGAGACTTAGAAGAGTTAGCCATAGGAATAAATTGTGCCTTAGGGATTTAGGAGAGCTTGCCTACCCTATAGCCTAAACCCAATCCTTTTTTTCCTTCTTTCAAACCAAACTCAAATTCAAATCCAAAATCCAAAATTAAATTCAACTTTAAATGATTGAAACCCATGATTAAATTGAATCTCAAAATCCCTTCATAAGCCCTTTGATTTTATCTTATGGACTTAGCCTTAACCAAATTCAAATCAACCCCAATCCAATTGATTTTCTTAAATATCAAATTCAAATTCAAATCAAATCCCAATCTGAATTCCAAATCAACTCCAAATGATTGAAATCCACGATTAAGTCCAAATTCCAAAATCTCTTCCTAAGCCATATGAACCACCTTCATATGCTTAGTCAAAACTCCTTTAAACCAACTCAAACTTGGTTGATTTCTTTATAAATTGATCATTCCTTCATTTATATTCACAAATATAAATGAAATATAAATCCAAATGATAAAATCCATACCCAAATCTAATCAAATTTCCAATTTTAGCCTTAGCCAAATTCTCGAACTTGGCTAAATGATTCCCAAATCAATTCAAAACTCATGGATTTCTTCATGATTCAATCATTCCTACAATCATTGACCCAAATTGGCTTAAAAGAATAAAATAAGTCAAATTATGATTTGATCCAAATTGATTGTAACCAATGGCTCAAGTTCATTCCAAATCACTTATTGAACTTAACCAAAGCCATAATTGAGCCCAAGTTGACCAATTAGTCAACTTGACCCAACCTAGCCCAAATTGACCTAAAGGGTCAAATTGGCCAAAATTTAATTTAAAATCAAATTAAACCAAACCAAAGCCTACAATCATTTTTTAATTGACTAATTGAACTTGACTCAACACTTAACTCAACCCAATTTGGTCAAATTGGTCAACTTGATGAATTTGACCCTTTTGAACCTAAATGAGTCAAATCCAAACCTAGGCCAAACTAACTCAAACCAATTGAACCAAAATATTCTAAATCATCATATGAACCTAACCCAAGCCTTGGTTTGACCCAATTCGATAAATTTATCAACTTGACCTAACCTAGCCCAAATTCAACCCATTTGACCAATCTAAGCCAAACCACTCAAATCCAATTTATGGAACCTTGTGGGCTGATCTAACTCAACTTAAACTCACCCTAGGTCAGCCTAATACCTCCCCAAAATCTATATGGACCCCACCTAAGAGGATTAGCCATCAAATCATGAGATTTAAGCTTCAAAACTAATGGATCCATGCCAAGTCAACTCTCCCATCCCTATGACAGCCCCTTAGCACTCAATAAAACCTTCTCTTGACCCATCTAGCCCACTTAACCCACCCTAGGTCAACCATGGACCCTTCGGAGGTGAGTTGACTCACCTCCAACCCAAACTGAGCACCCAATGATTCCAAACCTTGCAACCTTTGCATAATGGATCCATGGAAGCCTCCCATCACTTCTCCCATCCCTAGTGTGCCACCTAAACTTGATGGAGGCAAGTCCGATGGCCTGATGATAGTAAACTAGCACAAATTATGCGCATGCTGCCGTCCGTCCATCATGAGCAATTGCGGGGTATACCCCCTCAATTCGAACAAAAATCAAAGCCAATTGTATCAAGAGTCTTTCTAAGCCAATTCTGAAACCTCTTAGAGCAATTCTAAGCATCATCAAACCCTCCTCAATCAGCATTTCCCATTCCTAAGTAAAGATGAAATAGGACATCACCCCTTCGATCAATACTTCTCCTCCACTCAATCAAACTTAAATTCCTTGCACCCACACCATCCTCATACTCTGTTGAAGATAATTGAACTTTCTTCAAGCCTTCCCGAGCATCGGAGATAGGAGTTCGATCGGAGCTGAGGCCTTCACGTGTGTGGATTGATCAACCGATTACTCTACCCTAAATTGAACTCAAATCTTTTCAACATAGCCTTGCCTCAACTAGGTGAAGCTACCTCCGATGACTCACCGCCGGACATTAGCTCCGGTGATGTAATTTTATAAACTGAGCCTTGTATGCAAAAATGGGTTGGTCTTTTGTGAAGTAAATTCTAATCCCATGTGAATTTGACCATTGGATTGTGCATCTCCCTTCCCCGCAGGTGTGGAATCGATTTGGAGGCAATCCGAGCTCGGGTGAGCTCGGATCAAACGGGGAGAGACGGACGACATTCATGTGTCACCGCTCACAAATCGGATAGATCATGAACTATTCCACATGATCAGAACAAATGGCTCTGATTAGATCCTGTGTAAGATCCCCTATTTCCCTTTCTAAACCGTGGATCTGATCGCGATCATCCAATCTTAGATCTGACGGTCCATGAGAAAGTGCATCCACTGTTGGCTGAGTCAATGCGTGGATGTAACAACTTAAATAGCCAATCCCATCGCACATGGAAAGCACGCCATGTCAACGTGCTGCATCAGCCGCCACATGGCCCGACAGGATTAAGGCTAAAACTTCCTAAATTCATAACTAATTGAAGAAAAAAAAATACAAACTTTGGATCATTTCAAAGGTATTTCAGAGTAGAATCTAGGAATATTATTATTAATTGATTTTGAACAGTGATTTTGGCTTAATTAAAATTTAATTAGAAATCTAATTAGCTTGATTATCCTTTAATTAAACATCCAATTAATCTCAAACTTTTTGTGGATGTCTAGGAGGATGACCTCTGCCTCTCCTATTTTTTTAGAATTTTATTGGTTACTTAATTAAGGAAATCAATTGATTAAGCCTAGTCATTTTAATTCAATTAGTGATAATTAGTGAATGAATAGTAATTTAATTAATTATTTAAGCTTAATTACCCTTGTGGAACAGTAAGTGAACTTAGGGAGTGTAATTGGGATATTTTTCCTAATTCATTTTTTAGATTTTCTTCACTTTTTGAAATTAACTTAATTGATGATTAATGGGGTAATTAATTGCTTAATTAATTAATTAATTTCCAAGATAAAAATCAAAGCCTAACTGAGTGTTTGAAATGACTTAGGGATTAAGGATTGGGGCCTTGTCCTTGATCCCTCTCCCTAAATTAATTTCATCATCCTAATCAAAATGTAATCAAAAAATTCAATCAACTAATTAATAAGCTTGATCTAACTCAATCTAAAATCCACCTCACACCTAAGCAACCTTTAATTGATCTTGGGTAGCTCATTGGGTATTCAATAACCCAAGGTGAGAGATAATAAAATTATGGTTATCTCACATGTGTGAGAAAATCATAAAAGTAGTTAAGTGAGATCCCTTAAGCCTAATTAGCTATTAATCATAAGCCAATTGCATTAGGCCTCTTTTATTTCTTAGGAGCATTGTAAATTTACTTTTCATGTGGTTGCATATCATATTCACCTATTATTAATTAGTTAATTAACTTAAGATGATGTAGGTAAGGGTTAATTAATTCACTTAATTCATACCTTAACCTAATTAAAATATAAAATAAACCTAAATTTTCTTCATTAAACCCAATTAATTCATACATGGGGATTTGGATTAGGATTAGCAAACCTATTTCATATTTCTTAAATCAAATCAAACTCAAAATTAAAAATTTCTTTAAAGAATTTTGGCTTATTTTAAATAGCTTAATTAATATGATTGTTCTTAGGAATTAATTGGGATGAATGAGATCATGTGCTTATATTCCTTTATTTCTTTCCAACCATGATAAATATTGCTTGTGAAATCATGCATTCATTTCTTTTAAAATTATTTAAATGAAATAGTTTCTTCTATGTCAAATTATATGTGTTGACCTAAATGAAAAATAGGTGTGGCTATTATTACTATTAAATCAAATGCTATTTTCAAAAGCCCATAAACCAATTATAATATATGAAGTGATGTTAATTACAAATATCTAGTAGTTTGCATGTGTTGGCAATATAGGATATGTAATATGAAATTATCTTTCTTTATCTTACATGGATTCACATAGGATTCACAAATATATAGTTCATTTGAAAAAAATACTATTTGTCCAAATCTATTCCTATACACCTCCATGTTAAGACTTAGAAGAATTTCATATCACATAAGTAAATCATATAATCAAATCAAATATGACTTCTTGCATGGCTTCTCTTTCTTTTGGTTCTTTTTGTACATTCACATGTATCTGAGAAAAGTGGTATATCAATCTAGATACCCCGGGGCTGCGAGGCTTTATGTTGCCCTAAATAGATCTTGTACCTTACACCCCTAGTGCAAAACAATAGTGTCGTACTCACTTAAACTCTTATACATATGAATGTGTGATATAACCAATGAATAAGAAACATGAATCAAGTAAACAAAAAAAATATAATTTGTACATGAGTTTTCCTATCCTTGTAGTTGTTTGTATATCTACATGTATCTAAGAAAAGTGGTATATTCGACAGTGAGTTTAAGTAGCCTGGCAGTCTTGTACCTTAGGTAGAACAATGGACGCACTCACTTAAAACTTTTATACATGTAAATGTGTACTTAGCTAATGGATGAAAAACCCCTCTTTTTTATTAAAAAGACATGTATTCATAATTTAATCAAATGAAATATTTAAATTCCAAATATACTTCTTTGCATTAATCATTTAAGTGTGCTAAAATGTATATTGTATGTATAGATATGCTTAGATTTAATCATATGCATGATTGTTGACCTCACTTATGGAGTGAGCTCTCAACTTCTCTATCTTAGACATAGGACTCCTCTAGACACTAAGAGTTCTCGGGAGACACAGTGATTGGTGGACACATAACCTAACCTGAGACTTAGAGAGTTATCCATGAATGTTATGCCTTGGGGTATTAGGAGGACTTGCGTACCTTATAGCTTGAACCTAATCCTTGCTTCCCTCCTTCAAACCAATCCAAATCAAATCTTAAATCAATTCCAACTCAATTGATTTTCTCAAATCATAAATCAATTACAAAATCCAAATCTTAAATCAATTCCAACTCAATTTTCAAATCATAAATCAATTCCAAAAATCCAAATCTAAATCATAACTCAATTGATTTTCTCAAATCATAAATCCAAATCTTAAATAAATTTTAACTCAATTGATTTTCCAAATCATAAATCAATTCAAAATCCAAAATCTTCAACCCAATGATTTTCTAAAATCATAAATTCCAAAATCCAAATCATAAATCAATTCTAAATCAAATTATTAAAACCCATGATTGAATTCAAATCATAATCTTCTAAGCTTTTGATTTCATCTTATGGACTTAGCTCAAATCAAATCCAAATCACTACAAACTCAAAATATTTTCTTATAACCTATTTATATTCTCATTTATATTTGAAAATATGAATGAAATATAAACAAATAACCAAAATTAATTCAAAACTAATATCTAGATCCAACTTAAATCCAACTTACATCCTTTAAGCTAATTTTGTGGACTTAGCCAAATCATTCTCAAATCAATCCAAATCCTTGGATTTTCTCTTCAAATAATCATTTCAAATCATATGCCCAAATATAAGCATAAACTACAATCATCAAACTAAAATCAAACTAACCCAAATCAAACCCATGTTCATTCTTTTGACATGAAATTGTCAAATAAACCAAAACTCATTTGACTCCAAACCACTTGCAATTAGATTTATATTTCAATCATAAGTCCATATGTGAGCTTAACCAAACTTGAATCAAGCCTTGATCAAGCCAATTGACCACTTTAGGCTCACTTGACCCAAAGTGACCTAAAGGACCTTTGAGTCAAATCCAAAATTGGATTGAACTAAGTCCATCTAAGCCTCCCATCATAATCAATAATCATCCTAGGATGATCACTCACTCAAATTGGGTCAAACCAAATTGAACTTAACCTTTGACCAAGTCAACATTTAACCCAAATGAAACCTAAACAATAATAACAACAACAACAACAAGCCTTTATCCCACTAATTGCTATATGAATCCTTCATATGGTCCTAAATCAAATTCTCATTTAATTCAAGTATACTAAGGTCATTTTTTATACATCTTAACCAAGTCTTTTAGGTCCTCTACCTTTCTTAACATAAGGCAAATCTAATGCATCTACTCCTAAGGTCATCACGTTATGTCCAAACCATCTCGATTCTCTAATCTTATATGTCACCGAGCTACAACTTTTTCCCAAACATACTCATTTTGATTTATCTCATGAGTAAATCCACTCATCCAAGCATCCTCATCTCGTAACACTTAACTTAGTCTTATGCTTTTTTTATTCTAACATTCATAAGTCATCAGGTCTTACCAATCTTATAAAATTTTCCTTAAGTTTATGAAACTTTTTTATCACACAATAGTCCAGATGCATTCCTCCTCTTCAACCATCCAACTTGAATTCTACTAATAACATCTCCATCTATTTCACCATCATTTTGAACAATAGAGCCTAAATATTTGAATCGCTCACTCTTATTAAGACTTGTTCACCTAATGTCACAACACTACCACTAGAACTTCTACAACTAAAATTACACTTCATATATTCAATTTTAGATCTACTTAAATGAAAACCTTTAGACTATAATGTTGACCTCCATAATTCAAGTTTCTCTTGGACTCCCTCTCTAGTCTTATCAACAAGAAGAATGTCATCTGCAAAAAGCATACACCAAATGAAACTAAATAAGCCAAAATTTATTATAAGATAAATTGATTGACACCATTGATCTAAACCAATCCATAATCAATGATTGAACTTGGCCAAGCCATCAATTGAGCCAAATCAAGCTAATTGTTGATTTGACCCAAATTGACCTAAAAAGTCAAAATGGGTCAAAACTTGATCTAAGCCAAATTGATTGCAACCAATGGGTCAAATTCATTCTAAATTGATTGTTAAACTTGACTAAAGCTTCAATTGACCAATTAGACCCAACCTAGCCCAATTGACCATGAACCCAACTTGACCTAAAAGGTCAAATCAACATGAAATCAAACAAAATCAAAATTGATTGAAACTAAGCAATACATTTTAAATGATTAACCAAGCCTAAGCCAACCCATGACCTAACCCAATCAGGTCAAATGGGTCAAATTGGTCAAATTGGTCAACTTGACCCATTTGACCCAAATGCAACTAAATTATCCAAAACCAAATCTAAACCAAATTGAACCAAATCAATGATACCCATAGGATCCAAATGATCATTTGAACTTGACCTAACCCATAGTTTGACCCAATTTGTCCAATTGGTCAACCTAACCTAATTTGACCAATTAGTCAACCTAACTTAATTTGACCCAACTTGACCTAAATAGGTCAAATTGAACAAATGAAATCCAAATCACTTAAAATTTGGCCCAACCCATTTTTGAATCATTTCAAATCTGTCCAAATCAAAATCATGGCCAAATGACCACTTTGCCCTAAGGTCAAAGGGTATCCCATGACCAAATTCACTTGGAATTTGGTCATTTCTTTCTCATGGTCACTTGGCATCCTCCTAGTAGTCCACATGGACACCAAGGAAGGTGGTGAACATGATCGAATGAGCTTGGATCAGCCATGACCAAAGCCAAGGCCAAACTGACCTCTCCAATGGCATTTGAGCACTTGGATCACCAAATACACTCGCCACTCACATGGGCATCCACTCTTCTTCACTCCACTACCCAAAATGACCCATGTGAGGTATTTTGTAGCTCAAACTGTGCCCCCAATCCAAGCCATTGATCAAAATGGTACTCAGCCACCATCCGATCCAGGAGGGGATATACTCCCTCATTCCCACTCAAACCAGACAATCATTTCGAGCTAGATTCAATCAAAGCCAAGCTTTCCATTCTCAAGCTCCCTTGATTTCCATTTTTGATTTCACTCAAAGTCAAAACAGGGGAGGTCAATCCCGAGCTCAAATCATCCAATTCCCAACCAAAATCAAATTAACCTTGCACACACCATCAGTGAACTTCATCGAGCTCAATCAAGTCATTTCCCAAGTCTCCAAGCCACGAGAAGCATCACTTCGATCCAGGCTGATCACCATTGAAGGGGAGCTTGGTCAACCAAGCAATCTACTTCAAATCAAGACCTAATTCCTTCAATAGGGCTTTAGCTCTATTAGACAAAGCTACCTCCTCCGTTGGAAGCGCCGATGATAGCCTCCAATAAGGTAATTGCTCAAAATTGTAGCCATAGGAAAATTTGGTTGGTCATTTTTGAAGGAAATTATCACCCCTTGAAATCTTGACCGTTGGATGTGCATCCCCTCCTTCAAGGTGTGGATCATTTTGATCCAACAGCCCGGTGAGCTCGAATTGAACGAAGAGAGATGAACGATGTCACTATGAAGAAGAAGGATCACAAGCCATCCATTCCATTATTGGAATGAACGACATGATTATCATAGATCCCATCTAATTTTAAGCCTAAATCGTGAGTTTAATCTCGATCGTCCGATCTTAAATCGGACGGCTCATAGAGAAGATGAGTCCACCGCCGGCTAACTCAACCGACGGATGTGACAACTTAAATAACTTATCCTATCGTTCCACATGGAAAGCGCACCGCGTCAGCCGCCACGTGGCCTGACAGGATTAGAGGTTTCATTAGCTTTAATTAATCCGATTTTAATGATGAAACTTCCTAAAATCATAACTAAAAAAATCCAAAAAAATATAAATTCAAGCTCATTTTAAAGATAATTCAGAGGAGAATAATATAAAATTAAAATCAATTGATTTTAAACAGTAATTTTTACTAAATTTGAGTTTTATTAGAAATATAATTAGGCTAATTACTCCTTAATTACTTTAGCAATTAATTCCAAACTTTTTGAGGTTGATTAGTGAGATGACCTCTACCTCTCATAATTTTCTAGGAAATTATTACTGGACTAATTAGGAAAATTACTTATTTCATCTTAATGCCTCTCTTAATTAACTAAATGATTAGTTAACATGTTAAACAGTGATAAATTCATTAATTAAACTTGCTAATCAACATGAAATAATGAATGGACACGGGGAATGAGATTAGAACATCTTTTATAATCTTTTCCTCTAAGTTTATTTCATTTGGAAAATACTTAATCAATTTGCAATTAATTGATGGCTTAATCACCTCATTAAATAATATTAATCAAACTCAAAACCAAATCATTCCAGAACTTAATCATTAAATTCTTGGGTAGAATCTTAGGTGTTCAATAACCTAAGAAAACTTCAAAAGAAATTATAATTAAACTACATGTGTAGGATGGTTATGAAAGTACTTAATTAAACCCTTTAGCTTAATTAATCAATAATTGTGAGAAAATTGTATTAGGCCCGTTCATTTCTTAGGTGCATTGCTAATTTAATTTCTATGTGGTTGCATATCATATGTTAACTCATAATTACTTGAATAATTATGTTAGAGTGGTATAGGTAAGAGGTAATTAATGGATTTAATTCATACCTTAACCTAAAAAAATATAAAATGAATCTAATTGTTCTAAAACTAAACTAAACCAATTCACACATGGGGGAAATGGGTTTAGGACCTGTTAACCTAACTTTTGGAGTGAGCTCTTAACTTCCTCTTCTTAGACTTAGGACTCTTCTAGACACTAAGAACTCCTTAGTCATATGACACTTCTAATGATTAGGTGAATACTTAACTTAAGCTTAGAGACTTAGAAGTATTAATCATAAGATTAGGTTATGCCTTAGGGTTTAAGGAAATTACCTATCCCATAGCCTAAACCCAATCTAGATACACTTTCTTAAATCAAACCTAGATTCAATTCTCAAACCAAATTCATTCAAATCTAATTCCAAATTTGACTCTAAATGATTGAAACCCAAAATCAAATCCTAAGACCCTTCCTAAGCCATATGAACCACATTCATAAGCTTAGCCAAAACTCCCCTTAATTCAAATCAAACTCAATTGATCTCTTTATAAATCAATTATTTATTCATTTATATTCACAAATATAAATGAAATCCAAATTTAAATGACCAAAATTATATCGAAAGTCAAATCCAAACTCAATCTAAACCCTTTAAGCCAATTCTTTGGACTTAGCCAAATTATATCCATATCAAATCAAAACTAATGAATATTTTCTTGAATCAATCATTCATTCTATTATCTACCTAATTATAAATGAAACCTACAATCATCAAACCAAATCGAAGCCAACCCAAGTCAAACCTAACCTAGCCCTTTTGACTTAAAATTTTCAAATGAGCCAAAATCCCTTAGAATCCAAATTGATTAACTGTTGAATTTATATTCTCTAGGGCTCATATATAAGTTCAACTAAACTCCAGTCAAACTAAAACCAAACCAATTGACCCACTTAGGTCCACTTGACCCAAAGTGACCTAAAGGACCCATTTAAGCCAACTTCCAATCCAACTCAAACTGGATTGAACCAAACTCACCAAAACCTTCTACCATGATTGTTGATCACCCTAGGATGATCAATTGCAATCAATTGGGCCAAACTAAGCCCAATTGGCCATTTGATCCAAATTGACCCAAATTGGCCTAAAGGACCAAATCAGGTCAAATCATGATCTAACCCAAATTAATTACAACCAATGGCTCAAGTTCATTCAAAATTGATTATTAAACTTGACCAAAGCCATAAAAACTCAATTTGATCAACCCAACTAATCAACTTGACCCAACTTAGCCCAAAAATACCTAAATCCAAATTAAATCCTAATTAAAACTAAAGACCACATTCATCTTCAACTAGCCAATTGAACATGAATCAACCCATAACCCAAGCTAATTTGACCAATTGGTCAATTAATAATATGACCCATATGACCCAAATTGAGCCAAATCCCTTGAACCAAGCCAAGACCCATTGGGGGCTGATCAAATTCGACCCAAAACCATTTGGGATCAGCCCAAAACTAATCCAACCCATTTAAATCCCTCATGGATCCTCCCCCACATAGGATTCCACCTAATCTCATTTAATTCTTCCCATCACATGCAGTTAACTCCTCCCCAACATTTGTATTGAATAGGGCTGATCATATGACAACAAGAGAGAACTTTGGAGCAAAAATCCAAAGTCCTTAATCAATCTAGCATCCACCCCAACCACCCCCAAGCAAGATGAAAGTTAATTTGGAGCCAAAAAATTCAAAAAAATAATTGATTTTCGACCATTATAAAAGGAGGAGGAAATGAAGCTTTAGATCTCTTCCTACTACCACCATTCAGCCCCCAAAAGCTCCCCAAAGCAAAAAGGAACCCATCCCTCACTTCTTTGAGCCATTTTTAAGCTCAAAAATATAAATAATTGCTCTTCCAATGAGGCGACAGTAGACATCAGAGAAGGCAACATTCCGAAAGAAAGGGCTAAAGATCACTCCAAAGCTTTCTCACATACCTAGGAGTTGGCTCGAATATTCACGCCGAAAATCATCCTTGACGAGATAAATTTTGCCAAACTATAGCCGGCCTTAGGATTTGGCGCATTTTGTATTAATTTTCTTGTGATTTTAGGAATTTCCCCTAGATAATCTCACATTTTTACTTTAAATCATCCCAATTATGAAATAGAATTTTTTTAGTGCAAATCGGCATAAAAATGGGTCCATTTTGGACAAGTTTTTGCTTAGAAACCCTCATTTTTTTCAAAAAAAAGCTTGAAAATACTTATAATCGACGGCTACAACGCCATCCATCTATAGGACCGATGGCGATCGACGGATCATGATCGGCCTTCGATCAATTTGGACCATCGACGCGTTGTTCGCATCGATGGCTGATCGATGTAGATCACGCATCCGCCTCGACGCTGATGCGATGACCGATCGTTCGTGATCTGATGATTTGATTGCACGTTCGCGATCGATGACCGCGGATCGCGCGATCTAGGCCGATTGCGCGCGATCGACCATCCGATCGCTCGAGTAATCGAACGCCGATCGCGCTATCTTGGCTCTAGATCGACCGACGACCATTTGATCTTTGATTGGACAACCCAGAGTGAGCCACATATCATTTTCCCTTCCCGCCCAAAGGCTAACGTCAGCGCCATGCGTATTTCATTTTTATATAAAAAATTAATTTAAATCACTTGAAACTTCAAAAATTCATAAAAAATAAAATTTTTAACAAAAAATTGCAAACAAGGGCTCGTTGGATTTGTCTTTTTGAGGGGAATCCAATAAACCTAAAATCTCTAAAGTTTACTAAGTATTTTGAGCTTAATATAAGTTTTAGTAAAAATAAGGTTTCTTTAATTAAACCAAAAATATAAATCAGATCAAGTTGAAATTTTCAAGAATTGAACCTAAAGCCTACCAACCACAAAAATTTCAAATAAAAAGTACTTTTGAATTGGGAGAAATTAAATTTTGAAGTTCAGATTGACTATTTTGATAAAATAAATCAAATAAAAATTCAAAAATTTAAAAAATTGTCAAAATATCTTAAATCACTTCAATTAACATCTAGGACTCTTAAGAAAATAATGTGATCTTTTGAATCTTAATGAACCCCAAACAAACACTTAAGATTAGAGTTTAATCAATTAAGGAGTTAATTGAAACATAATCTAAAAACAATTTAAATATTAAATCAAAATCAAAATGAAATAGAACTTAAACAATCATTAATCAAACCTCAAATCAGAAAAATATCATTCTTAGAGAAAATTAAATTAAATATGATCAAACCTATTTAAGTTAATAAAACTTAATTAAATGATTAAATCTTAAATCAAACTCAAAATTCAACAAAAATAGGAAACTTTAATCGTTTGATACTAATTGAATTAAACCAAATAAAATTAAAGTAAACTTAATTAACATATGATTAAATCACATCCATTTGGAATACGATAGTTAATTAACCATTGAATATTTCAACCTAATAACTAAATCAAACATGTTAATGAAATCAAATAAACATAATAAATGAATCAAATCAAATAAAACTCTAATTATAAATAATCAAACTTAATTGAAATGAGATAAACAATTAATTCACTTAATAATAATGATGGTAATAACAATAATCCTTTAATCAAATCAAACTTAAGTAAAACACTTAACTAAATCAAATAACTCACATGTGGAAAATTAATTCATTAATCTTTAATTAAACAAACCCTTAATTAATCTAATGATTTAAAATTTTAATTACCCTCAATCAAACTTAATTAATCAAACATCTAATTAATGCAAACTTAATAAATTAATCAAATTAATTTAAATAAGGTACATTAAAGCTAACAATAAAATTAAACTTAAATCAAACCCCTAATTAAATTTAATAATCAATCACACCCCTCAAGTAAACTAATTAAGTTAATCAAATTAATCATATTAAACCTAAGCTTAATCAAACATAATTAAATACTAATCAAAACCTAAATTACAACCTAAATCTTTAAGTCATTAATCTCTAATTAAAAAACCTTTAATTAATCTAATTTAATTACCCTTAATCAAACTTAATTAATCAAACATCTAATTAATGCAAACTTAACAAATTAATCATCTTAATAAACCAAATTAATTTTACAAATCACATTAAAATTAATTCAAATCAAACACTTGATTCGTCTACTAATTAATTTAATCACACCTATTAAATAAACTAACTAAATCAATTAAATTAATCATATTAAGCTTAAGCTTAATCAAACTTAAAAATGCAATTAAATGCTAATCAAATCCTAATTTAAACTTAAATCATTAAGCCAAATCAATATAAAATCAAATTAAAAATTAAACAAATCTTTTTTTAATTTAATAATTAATTATACCTCTTAAATAAACTAATTAAGTTAATTAAATATAATATATTAAGCTTAATCAAACATAGATGCAATTAAATACTAATCAAAACATAAATTAAACTTAAATTATTAAGTTAATTACATCATTAGTTTAAACAAATATGAATCCAAATTGAAAATTAAATAAACCTTTATAATTAACATAAATACATTTCTTAATTAAACTAATCACATAATCTCATTGAATCTAAGCAAACCCATAGACCAATAGAGCTAATAAAATTAAATTAAATTAGATTAAACTAAATTAAGAAAGACTCTCATCAATTTAATATGTAATCAAATCAAATCTCAGTCAACCTACTTAAATAAGATAAACTAATTAACTATCCAACGTATGAAATCAAAATGCAAACCAATTGATAAACATGACAAATGGATGTGATTTAAAATAAAATCCTAATTACAAAGAATCAATCCAATTAAAATCAAAATAAATTCTCAATTAATCTAATCCGATCAAACTACAAATAAATGAACCATAATCAAATCAAATAAACATAAAGTCAAGTCACATAACCATAATCAAAGAAAAGAATTAAATATTAATTTAAAAGGATATTGAATTATCAAGATTTAATTAAACCAAAACATTTAATTTGAAATTAATCAATCAAAAACACATGAACTTAAACAAACTTAAACTTCATTAAATATCAAGGACATTGAATTATCAAGATGCAATTAAACTAAAACATCTAATCCAAAATTAATAAATTAAATACTTAAACCAACTCAAATTCTAAATTCTAAATCAAGTCAAATAAATCAAATCAAATAAATTACACACATTCAAATGGGCTAATTAAGATACTTAAGGACTTTTGTTAGATTCTTTAGAAATTACGATGTAGAATAGGGTGAGTACCATCTACAAATGGAATTCATCCTACTCTTCATTCTTGAAAACATAAACATCATTTTAACCAAATAAAAGTGAAATAAAAAATGGAAAATAAATCATTAAATCATTTAAACAAATTTAAACTCCAAATCAAAACTTAAACTAAAGAAGCCTAGTAAAGTCTTGCCACACAAGCCTTAAGCACACACATTAGAATACTAAATCACCACTTCTAGTGCTAAGTTATGGCGTTGTATGTATGATATTATATTTTGTTTTGTGATGTAATATTTTAGGCTGGAAGTTAGGGTATATGTTTCGTAGATTGGATGTTAGGCTGTTATTAGCCTAATCATATTTTCTGTAGGGGTTTGTGCTTAAGGGGCCGTTGTAATAAAAATATAAATGCATTTGCTGTGCAGGTTGCTTAGCCCCTAAGTATAACTCATGTTAGGACAGGTGGGCTTGGTTACCCATATGTGGGGTGCTAAGTCCAAATTATTCATATAACTGCTTGGGTTGTATGGTGTGTTTAGCTAACATTTGTTTTCCTGGTGTAGCTAGATTTAATTTTCCTATTTTTGATATAATTTTATATTAAGAATTAGGATTAGTGTTATGGGGATTAGGATGAGTGGCGGCTTAGTCCCGGGTGCCCTGATGCCTTTGGAGAAAATCAAATTAAACAAAAGAGAAGGAAGAAATGAAAAAAAGACCCCATATGTATTATTATTTTTATAATCCAGTTGTATGAGGGTAGCTCTACCCATCTTTTTTTTCTTTTGGGTGTAATGATGGGACACCGACCGCCTTTTATTCTTTTACGTAGTCTATAAATTTTTTGATGTTGTGTTTAGATGCATTAGAACATCATTTTTTCATAGTTTCTTTATGATTGATGCTTGAATGTGCCCTGATGCTAGGATCTTAGAATAAAATTAAATTTTTTATCCCATTAACAACTCATAACTAAAATTTTAAAATAACTCATAATCTCACATAAAAGCTTAGGAATTAAATCAAGATAATAAAATTTTTAGCAACCCCTTAGCTGGATGGATGAATGTATAATATCATGCATGTCATATTATTTCACTCTTGTTAAGAGGGACTTCCATCTGAGAATGAAGGCTTAACCTGTGAGAGCCTTTGGTGGAAAAACACCCCTTTCTCTTTTGATTTGGCCCATAATCAAATTCTCATGCATTTAGGCATACAAAATCCCATAGCCTGTGTCAAAACAAAAAGTCCAAAGGAATCAAATAAATTTGATAAAATTTATATTAAAGTAAGTCATGGATTCATACCACTCATGCTATAGTCTCTTAGGGAGTGAGTTTAAGGACTTAGTCAACTTTCTAAATAAATAATAGCCTAGCCATCTTGTAAAAGCATAAGATTTACCTACATAGATTTAAAGCGTAGGAGGAGTTAGCTGGCTGCCACTCCATGCGGTAATAAGTTCAGCAGTCAGGTGGTTTATTCTCTCTTGTAGAGGTAAATCATATACCCATTTTCACCTTAGATTTAAGTCATCCCTTTATTTTGTACCAAGGCTCCTTAGTTTAGGAATCTGAGGTAGCTATTTTCTTCAGGCTACAAGCATAAATTCTCACCTTTTAGGCATTTCTATAATCTTATGTTGTGAAATTATAAGCCCTAGCAATCTAATAAAATGTCAACACAAATAATTAACTCTCTTCAATTTCAAAAACATAAAGCCCAGTTATATGGTAGATTGGAATATTCACTAGGCTTCCTAGTATCATGAGCATTTCCTACTTTCTCCCTTTGGATTCCAAAAATAAGTCT
This sequence comes from Cymbidium sinense, assembly GCA_021442155.1. NCBI lineage: Eukaryota > Viridiplantae > Streptophyta > Magnoliopsida > Asparagales > Orchidaceae > Cymbidium > Cymbidium sinense. Next base: position 39,571,744 of record CM038219.1, read on the forward strand.
TCTCATTGATCTATCCCATTTGATTTTCTAAATAGCCAATCCTTTGATAGTTTTAACCTTGAAATCTTTGGAGACCCTAATTGTCAACCTTAATTGAGAGTATTCTTAAGGAATTCTCATTCCTTAGATGTAACTAACTATGGGGGCTTGCCTCCATAGGGAACTTAATGAACCTGGCTTAAAATAAACCCTACTTTACTTTTTCATGTAAAGTAGGGGAAAGATCTCTAGTATATTCAAGGCCCATCATGCCTTAGGATTTTTTATTAAGTGATTAGGTCCATTATAGGGTGGTGATTTTTATCTTTTGAGATAGTACATCATTCCTTAATGTCATACCCGATCACTTCAATAAGTACACCCTAAGATCTGGGTGGTGTCCCGCATCCCAAAAATAAACACCACAGGACCAGCAAACCCTTTTCATGTTTCCTAAGTCAAATCAAATTCAAAAATAAAAATCTCCTTAAAGAATATTGATTCATTTTAAATAATCTTATTTTATATGGTTGTCCTTAGGGATTAATAAGGGTGAAGTCATGTGTTTACATCCCTTTATTTCTTTCCATGCATGCTAAATATTATTTGCCATATGAAATTATGCATTCATTTCTTCCAAAAAATCAATTAAATAAAATGTTTCCTTTTATGTCAAATTACATATTTTGGCTAAAGTTAAGAATATGAGTGGCTATTATCACTATTAAACCAAAAATTATTTTCAAAACCTATAAATCAAAGATTATGAATGAAGTGATGCTACTTATAAATATCTATAATCTTGCATGTGATTACACCATAAGAAGTGTATTATGAAGTTCTCTTTTCTTCTCTTAACATGGACTTACATAAGATTTGCAAGTGTATAGTTCATTTGAAAAGAGCACAACACTTGCTTAAATCTATCCCTATGCATTTCTATGTTATGACTTAAGAAGAATTTTACATTACACATGTAAATTATACAACCAAATCAAATAAAAATCTTTTGCATGATTCTTTATCCATTTGGTTCTTTTTATACATTTACATGTATCTAAGAAAAGTGGTATATTAGTCTTGACATCCCGGGGCTATGAGGCTTTAAGTAACCCTAAGTAGATCTTGTACCTTACGCCCCTAGTATAAAAAATAATGGCATCATACTCACTTATAACTTTTATACATGTGAATGTGCATTTTGTTAAATGGATGAGAAATCCCTCTTCTCTACATAATAAAGGCATGCATCAATGGAATATCCAAAGTTTCAAATCATATCTCTTAGATTCATCATCAAAGTGTGCTAAATTTGCATTGCATGTATATGTATGCTTAAGATTATTCATATGCATGGTATACATGGTGGAAAGAAATAAATGGTTGTGTGTTATGTGATAGTAATTCACCCTAACTAATCATAAGATGCCTCTCTTATTAAATAGGGCTATTCAGAGCAAATCTAAACTTAGGGTTAATTAAAATACATAATAAAATATTCACTAAAGGAAATTCATCAATCAATCTATCTTAGAAATATTTCAAGGTAGGGATTAAAACAAAGTTCTCTTCTCTTTTGTTCTCTTCGTAACATTGTCATTAAGTGTAGGTTCACTCAAACCAAATCAAATCATTAACTAAAATTGACAAATCAACAAAATCACTTAAAATGAAACTACCCTCTAAATTAAAACTTTCACACTTAGAAAATTTCAATCTTAAAACCTAGCTAAGACATGCCACACAAGCCTTAAATGGCACACACATTAGACTAAGTAACCATTTCTAGCTTTTGGTTAGGGCGGTGCATGATTTGATGAATGATTTTGGTTTGTGGTGTATGTAGTGTGTATGTAGACTGATGATTATCTTAGCCTAATCATATTTTCTGTAGGGGGTTGTGCTTAAGGGTGTTGTAATAAAAATAAAAATGCAATTGTTATGCAGGTTGCTTATACTCCTAAGCATAACCCAAATTAGGACAAGTGGATATTGGTTACCCATGTGTGGGGTGCTAAGTCCAAATGGTTCATATAACTGCTTAGGTTGCGTGGTATGTTTAGCTAATCTCTATTTTACAGGTTTAGTTAGATTTATCTTTTTCATTTTGATGTACATTTTGTAATTAAGATTTTGAATGAATATTATGGGGGAATTAGGATGAACATTGATTATTAGACCATGTAATATGTACCATGTGAAGCCTTGGAGCAAACTACATCCCATGTCAAACCAAAAGAAAGAAAGAAAGAAATGAAGAAAGGAAGAAATGAAGAATGAAGAATGAAGACCCACATAACATGAATTCCTTCTAATTCTGATTATTCATTTATAATCCAAGTTGTATAAGGGTAGAGCTCTGCCACTCATATTTCTTTTCAGGTTGAACGGCGGTACCCTACCACATCATCCTCCTATTTTTGTGCTAATTTTATAAATTGGCTGATGTTATGTTTACGATTATGCAATTATGATGTCATGACTTTCCTAGTTTCTTAATTATTTGATGGTTGTTGAATGGTCTGGATACGATTATGCTCTTAGAAAAATAAATAAATTTTTTATATAACTAATCAACTTAAAATTAAACTAAATAATTCATAACCTCACTTAAAGCCTAGGACATAAATCAAGATAATAAAAGATTTAGCAAACCCTTAGTTGGATGTTGTATGTCTCACATCATGCATAAATCATATTATCTCACTCTTGCTAATGGAGGGCTTCCACCTTTGCTAGAGAAAATGGCTTGACCTTTGAGAGCCATTGTGGAAACACACCTCCTTTTTTTTGATTTTGGCCCATGACCAATTTTCTCATGCATTAGGCATATGAAATCCCATAGCCCGTGTCAAATAAAAATGTCCAAAAATTAAAATAAAACTTGATAAATTTGCATTAGATTTAAGTCATTTTTCATGCCCTTCATGATCTAGTCACTTAGAGAGTGTGTTTAAGGACTTAGTCTCCTTTCTAAATAAATAATAGCCTAACTATCTTGCAAAATATAAGACTTTCCTAGATGTATTTAAAATTGTAGGAGGAGTTAGTTGGCAGCCACCCCAAGTGGTTGTAAGTCCTATAGTTGGGTGATTTATCCTCTCTTGTGGAGGTAAACCATTTACCCATTTTTGCCTTAGATTTAGGTCATGCTTTGGCACTTGCCAAAGCTCCCTAGATTTAAGATCCGAGATTGCTATTTTTCTTTGCGAGCTATAAATATAAATCCTCACCTCTTAGGCATTTCCATGATTTTTATGGAATTGTAAGCCTTAGATTTCTAATAAAAACTCAAATCAAACATATAATCCTCTTCAAATTTCAAAAATGTAAAGCCCAATCATAAGATAGTTTAGGATGCTTTCTAGGTTTCCTAGGATCGTGAGCATCCCCTACTCATCTCCCTTTGGTTTTAATAATAAATCTCTCCTTTTGATCAATTGTACTTGATTTTCCAAAAAATAGCCAATTTGTTGATAGTCCTATCTTTGAAATCTTTGGAGACAACAATCATTTACCTTAGTCAAGAGTATTCTTAAGGAATCTCATTCCTTATGATGTAGTTAACTATGGGGGCTTGCCTCCATAAAGAACTTAACAAACCCAGCTTGAATAAACCTTACTTTACTTTTCCATGTAAGGTAGGGAAAGATCTGGTACATTCGAAGACCCATCATGCCTTATGAGTCCTCATTAGGTGATTATGTCCATAACAAGGTAGTGACTTCTATTTCTCGAGATAGTATACTATTCATTAATGTTGCACCCGATCACCCTAATGAGTACATCTGCGGATCTAAATGGTATCCCTTAACATGCTTAATAATCAACATCAAACAAAAATAAGCACCATAATGATGTACATGATGGAAAAAAATGAATGGATGTGTGTTATGTAATAATAATTCATTCTAATTAATCTTAAGATGCATTTGTTTTTGAATAAGGTCATTTAGGGTGAACCTAAACTTAGGGTTAATAAAAACATGTAATAAGCCATTCACTAAAGGGAATTGATCAACTTGCTTTAGAAATAACTTAAGGTAGGGATGAAAGAGGGGTCTCCTCCCTTTCTTCTCTTTATAACACTTAATTATTTTGTGTAGGTCAAATGAAACAAAAGAAAATATTAAGTAAAATCTCCAAATCAATTAAATCACTTAAAGAGAAATCGACCCTTTATAAATTAAATCCTTCACACTTAGAAAAACTACAACTCTAAAGCCTAGTTGGACATGCCACACAAGCCTTGATACAAACATTTTAGACTAAGTCACCACTTCTAGCTTTATGTTAGGGTGGTGTATGGTTTGATGTATGCTTATTTTATAAATATATACATTATGGTGTATGTGTAGCCTAGATGTTAGGTTATTAAATTAATCATGCTTTCTATAGAGATTGTGCTTATAAATAAAATATAAATACTTTTGTTGTAGGTTGCTTATACCCTAAGCATAACCCAAGTTAGAAGGGCTTCCATATGGGGTGCTAAGTCTAAATTATTCATATAACTGTTTGAGTTGTATGGTGTGTTTAACTAACATTTATTTTATAGGTGTAGCTAGATTTACTTTCCTCCTTTTAATGTAATTTTACATTAAGATTAGGATAAGTGTTATGGGAGATTAGGATGACCATTGGTTATAAGACCAAGTCTTATGTACCATGTGATTCCTTTAGAGCAAGCACATCCAAATCAAGATAAAAAGAAGAAATAAAATGGAGCAAATCAAAATGAAGAAATGAAAGATGGAGAGTGAAGAATGGAGAATAAAGAATGAAGACCCCCCCATAACACTTATCATTTTATATTTGTAATTATTCTTTCATTATGTCAGGATATAGAAGGGTAGAGCTCAGCTACCCACATTTCATTTTGGGTTGTACGGTGGTACCCGATCGCATCATCCTCTTATTCTTTTGCGATTGCTTTATAAAATTATTTGATATTTTGTTTAGCTTGTGCATTAGAAAATAACATGCCTCTTCATAGTTTCATTATGATTGGTGATTGTTGCATGGCCTAGATGCGATTAAGCTCCTAGGATAAAAATTAATTTTTCTACCCGAACTAATAATTCATAACTAAATCTCTAAAATAACTCATAACCTCATGTAAAAGCCTAAGCATTAAATCAAGATAATAAATGATTTAGCAACCCCTTAGTTGGATGATTGTATGTTTAATATCATGCATAACCATCTTATTTCACTCTTGTTAAGAGAGGGCTTCCATCTTGCTAGATAAAAATGGGCTTAGCCTTTTAGAGCTTATGATGGAAGAACGCATCTTTCTCTTTTGGATTGGCCCATAATCAACTTCTCATGCATTTAGGCATATAAAATCTTATAGCCCGTGTCAAAATAAAGAGTCCCAAATTAAATAAAATTTGATAAGAATTTGCATTAGATTAAGTCATTATTCATACCCCTCATGCTCTAGTCTCTTAAGGAGTGGGTTTAAGGACTTAGTTTTTTCTTAAAAAATAATAGGCTAGCTATCTTGCAAAGCATATGACTTACCTACATAATTTTAAAACATAAGAGTTAGTGCATCACTCTGCATTATAAGTCAAGTATGTGGTTTACCCTCTCTTATGGAGATAAACCATATATCCACTTTCGCCTTAGATTTTGGTTGTTCTTTGGTCCTTGCTAAAGCTCCTAGATTTAGAATCTAAGCTTGCTATTTTCCTTTGGGCTACTAGCATAAATCCTCACCTCTTAGGCATCTTGACAACCTTGCAGAGTATAAGCCCAGCTCTCAATAAAAATTTCAACTCAAACATGTAATTTCTGCAATCTCAAACATAAAACCCAACCATATAAATTGGAACACGGCTTTCTAGTATCAAACATTCCTACTTATCTCCTTTGGCGATAATAACTCTCTCCTTTTGATCCATCCCACTTGATTATCTAAAATACAACCAATTTATTGATAGTCCCATCTTTGAATTCTTTGGAGACAACAATTGCCTACTTTAATCGAGAGTATTCTTAAATGATTCACTTCCTTTAAGATGTAATTAATTATGTGGGCTTGTCCCCATAGGGAACTTTAGAACCGAATTTAAATAAACCTTACTTTATTTATCCATGTAAAGTAAGGGAAAATTTTTTGGTATATTCGAAGACCCATCAAGCCTTAGGAGTCCTTATTAGGTGATTAGGTCCATTGTAGGGTGGTAACTTCTATCTTTCGAGATAGTGTACTATTCCTCAATGTCATACTTGATCACCACAATAAGTACATTCTCAAGTGTCCCCCTCACATACACACACCCAAACCAAAAATAAACACCACAAGCTCAACAACATCCCGATGAGTCCCTTATTGATTACATTTTAGATGGCAATTTAAGTATGAAATGCCAGCCACAACTGTCTAAGCAGCATTCCATTGAAATTATACTCAAGATTATCCATGGTCTGGTCGCCTTCATGCTTAAAGAGTTTACCATTAAAACATTTAAGAAATTAATCAACAAGATGACTAGTTTATAAGGAGAGGTCAAACAGTTACCTTTCCAAGAAAGCCAAGATCAGAATGTATTTGAGAAGAAACCGATAGTCACTGAGTTGATAAGACAGCCATCCCAATCAGCAAGTGAGTTTCAGCTCCTCTACCACTTTTTGCCACCACCTGGCCATCATCGCCACCTCGTTACATCTCCAGCCTCCCTCAGTATCCTCAACAAAGATCCTCATCATCATGTAGTATTCCTACTTGCCACCAGCTAGTTATCATTTACCTACTCTTATCAAAAATTGAATAAGCCTTGATCATGCAAGAGGGAGGTAGTCAGGAAGATCTTTAAGAATCTCTTAAAGAAGACTGATTTCCAGTTACCAGAGCCTAGGAGGCCGGAGGAAGTGGGCAAGAGTCACAATCCAAATTATTGCCCCTACCACCACATGCTAAGATATGTCTTAGAAGATTGCCTTACCTTTAAAAATTGACTTGAGTAGCTACAAGTTGGGTGCCTGGGTGCCATTATTGTCATCCTAAGGAATATCTACTAGAAAAACCCTATAATTTTATTGGGGTAATCCTTAGGGATACACTTGATCTTCTTAAAATAGAGAAAGGTTGGGATATCTTCCTATCCCGAACCTCCAAGAAAATTATTTCTAAGATCAAAAAGTTACCCTTACATGTGCCTGAAGCAGCTCAAACCTCTAACTCTAAGGAAGGTTTGCAAGTTGCTAAGGATAACTTGGAGGAAGTAAAAGCCCAACAAAGAATGACAACCTCCACTTACCCGTAAGCAAATAACCATCATCGAAATTGCAGTCTTCCATACAACTATAGTTCCTACCTTCTTCTAGCAAAATTGTATCAAGAGGGTGGGGACAAATCCCTCACTTCTTTACTTGACTTCTATTTTGTATCTCCATTCAAATCTAAGAAATCAATGAAGCAAGCTGATTCCAGTTACATCTGTGTCACTTCTGATGATCTTCCCGAGTTTATTCCTTTAGATAGCTCTCCAAGTATAATCAATAATAACTCTAGTTCGGATCATTCATCTTCTTCTAATTTAGAAATATATTTTCCATTCTTGAATCATTCGGATTTGCCTATTGAGATTGATTTGGAGTCATCCCATCATAATCCCATAAGAAGTTTGTGGTGAACGATGAGCAGAACTTTCCACTAAACCATCTCACCAAGTCACAAGTGAATTTAGTGGCAAAGTTCTACCTCATGTAGCACCTCGATCAAGTCATTAGTTCAAGATATCCTCACCAAAATGCTCCACCTATGGATATGCTTATGGAGGACCAGCCCAGAGTTGACTATAATGTTCTCGCTCACTAAAGAAAGTTTCCAAGTAAACTAAGCATATATGATGCCCTTGTCTTATCTAAAGAGATGAGGGAGTCATTGATCAAAGCCCTTCTTGATCCATAAATACTCTTAGTTCAGTTGACCGTTATTGGAGTGGAAGCATGTTATTCAAGAGAAACCCATGGAGTTATATTCACCGATGAAGATCTTCTTTTGACAATAGCAACCGTACATCACAAAGGGACAAGGTCTGACTCTCCGTTAGGTGCATCAGTGAACATTATAAGTCTAAAGAACCTTGCCTACTTGAGGATTCACATATCTAAACTTTAAGAATATCGAATGATGTTGAGAGGATTCAATGAACAAGGCGATAAGGCTTTAGGCTCTATTGTGTTAACATTAGATATAGATGATTGGAAGACAGAAGCCAAGTTCTACATAATCAATACATCTTTCACCGCTTGCTTCTAGGCCTGGATACATGGAAATAATAAGATCCATCCTCTTTACATCATGAATCAAATTCTCAAGTGGTGGAATGGTATTATGTCAAAGGAGACTTGAAGCCATTCTCGCTAGAGGTTGAAATATATGAGGACACCCCTACCTTCCTCTAAATCAAAAAGTCTATTCTCATGAACTTGGTGAAAGTTCAAAAATAAAAGAAAAGAAATAAAAGGAAAAGAAGAAAAGAAAAAAGAAAAAGAAATTAAAAAAGAAAAATAAAATTAAAATACAAGTGAGTGAGAATTAGACACCGAGGAAGAAGTAGAGCCGGATATTGGATTCCTCCCACGGTTCATTCCTCCATACGAACACATGGTAGGATGACTTGACCCCCACCAGGTAGAGGAAGAGGCAGATCTAAAGATAGTTCTAGACGTGGAAGACCTCCTCCCTATTGGCCACCCAATAAGAGTTATGTTCCGACTCACATGAATGCACATGCTATCCACATAAACTTAGAATCCAGTTTAGAGGATGAGTCTCAAGTTGTTAGCACGCCAACCAACCACTCTCAATGAGTCCCATTAGAGGTGACATTCGAGCCAGATTGTGATTAAGACCAGGCCTCCAAGCAAAGCATGAATGTATCTGAATCACTATTATGTAGAAGCGTGACATCGCTTGAACCTTAGTTTCAACCTTACTTTCTTCCCAGAAAGTTGAAGGTTTAGTAGTTAAGGAGGCCCCCAACTCATCCACAAATGTCAAGCCAAAGAGATTTTTATTGGGAGCATCATTCTCAAGTCAAGAAGCTGAAGTAGAACTTGAGGATGATTCATATAAAGATTTAATACAATTGCTTTTTGATTGTTATTCTCCTTGTATTCTTAACTTAACAAAGAAGGGATTAATCCCACATACTTGGTATAAACACAAGTCGACATTGACTTTTGAGACAACCAAAGCATATATTCACAATCAAGACCGACTAGGATTCAAGATAGTGGTCCAATGATGACAATCAAGACCATCACCACTCATTCTCTGAGTTATTCTCAAATCATGCTAACTCTTAGGTATGTTTAGAAACTTTAGATGACCCAAATGAGCTTGAAGTTAAAGAGCCGCAGTTTGAAGAAGAGATCATCAACCATCGATGAACTTAAAGAGATCAACAGAACTAAAGATACACGTCGATACATCACCCTTATTGAGTGAAGAAGAAACCAGTGACTTAGTTAGGTTATTAGTTGAGTTTAAGGACTACTTCGCATGGAGTTATGAAGAAATGCCCAGTTTATCTCCTAACATAGCAGTCCATAAACTAGCAATAGAACTTAATGCTAACACTATCAAGCAAGCTCCTAGACGCATGCGATTAGACATTGAATAGTAGTCACTTTTGGAATCAAGAAATTGACCGATGCTGGCTTTATCAGGGAAGAAAAATATCCTACCTAGTTAGCCAGTGTCATCCTAATTAATAAAAAGAATGGCCAAATTCACATATGTGTTGATTTTAGGGATCTAAATAAGGCATGTCCTAAGGATGAATTTTCACTACCTATACCAAAATTAATGGTGAAAATCGCCACATCTCATGCAGTATTCTCCTTTATGGATGGGTCATCTGGTTATAACCAAATCAAGATGACCCTCAACGGTGAAAGAAACACTACTTTTTGAACCTCGATCAGAATCTATTATTATAAGGTCATGCCTTTCGATCTTAAAAATGCTGGTGCTACATACCAGCAGGCCATGACGGATCTTGAATGAACTCATTCATCATCAAGTTAAATGCTATGTAGATGATCTAGTAGTCAAAAGCAAAGAAAAGGATGACCATCTCTTCAACTTGAGAGTATTTTTTTAACAATTAAGATAATTTAACCTAAAAATGAATCCCCTTAAGTGTGCATTCGGAGTAACTTCAGGAAAATTCCTTGGGTTTGTTGTCTGACACTGAAGACTAGAGATCAATCTAGAGAAGATCAAGGCTTTCTTAGAAATGTCACCCTCTAAAAGTCTAACTCAACTCAGATCATTCCAAGGGTGGTTAGAGAATCTAAGATGATTCATATCCAACCTATTAGAAAAATGCCAACCATTTCAGCACTTGTCAAAAAGGATACCAAGTTCAAGTGGGAAGATAAGTGCCAGCATGCTTTTGAAGACATCAAGCACTACCTGATGACACCGCCTAGTAGTCTATCCAAGGCAAAGCCATATATATATACTACTCAGATTATGACTCCCTTAGCACTTTGTTGGCCCAAACCAATGACGAATGGAAAGAAAATGCTCTCTACTACCTCAAGCATCATCTAATTCCTGCTAAGGCAAACTACCTACCAATTGAAAAGCACTACCTAGCTTTAATCTTTGTATCCCAAAAGCTACGAAACTACATGCTTTCTCATAAAGTGAATCGATTCAAGACCAATGATCTCATAATGAAAGGATAGTACTTAGCGATTTCTTTAGCAGACACCACTTGGTTCCCCTTAGTGATGACCTCCCTGATGAATAAATCATGAACTTAAGGGACCCTGGGAGATGTATTTTGATGGCATGACTTCCTTTCAAAAAGGAGAAGAACTCTGATCTACTCTTCCATGAAAGGCAAGGTAGGAGTTCTCCTTGATGCAATGATGAGATTCTCATGTCATCCGCCCAACCCATGTACCAACAATGAAGTAATATGAGCTCATTGCTTGAGTTAGTCATTACACTAGATGTAGTATAACATCTTTGATTCTCACCATCATCAATCAAATCATTGGGTCCTACAAAGTTTTAAAGCCTAAGCTCCATCATTATGATAAGTACACTATGGAGTTGTTGGCCTAAATCCTAGAGGTTACCATCTACAAAATTCCTTGAGGAGAGAACATAGTAGTAGATGCATTATCCAAGCTTGCCAAAGAGCTGGCATGTCTGAAGATGAGTCCATTCTAATAAAGGTCCAAAATAGACAAGTCTTATCTCTTATTGACACTAAATCATCGAGATTCTCTCTTGAAGGGGAGGTTGCCATTGCCAAAAAGGACGAGGAGTTTGATTGAAGGAAACCATTCATGGATTATTTAAATATAGGCAAACTACCTCAAAAGAAGTCACTGCCACATTAGGAAGTAGAGGGCCCTTTCTTACACCCATATAACCTTACTAGCGTACATATGTTGTCTCGACAAATAGGAAGCCTCAGGATCATGTGAATGACCTCATTTTAGAATGAGCTCTCAACCCTCCATCTTAGACATAGGACTTTTCTCTTAGACTTTAAGAGTTCATTAGTCTTAAGACACATCTAGTGATTAGGTGGACACTCACCTGCCCTAGAAGACTTAGAAGAGTTAGCCATAGGAATGTCATGCCTGGAGGAGAAAATCTCTTACCCTTTAGCTTAAACCATTCCTCACTTTCCTTCTTTCAAGTCAAACTCCAAATCAATTCTATTTGATTTTTTCAAACTCAAATCAATTCCATAATTCAATTCCATGATTGAAATCCATGATTGAAACCCATGATTAAAATTCATCAAAAATTCCTAAGTTCAAATTTCTTAAGTCCTTAACCCTTTCATAAGGACTTAGCCAAAACTATGATCAAAACCTATTCAAATCTTTGAGATTTTCTCATGATCCATTTATATTCTCATTTATATTATCATATATAAATGAAATATAAATTTAAACCCACCAAATCAAATTCAAAATTCAAAATCAATTCATGAAATTTCCTTAAGTCCCTTTAATTTTTCATTAAAGGACTTAGCCAAAATCAACTCTAAATCTTGATCAAACCTTTTCAAATTCATGGGATTATCTCAAAACTTATTTATATCCTCATTTATATTCTCATATATAAATGAAATATAAATATAACTAAATCAAATCAAGCCCTCAAATTAAATTCCAAATTTAAAATGCTTGAAATTCCCTTAAATCCCATTATTTAACCTAAACTTTGATCAAACCAAACTCATGGGATTTTTCAAAACGTATTTGTATTCTCATTTATATTATATATATATGAAATATAAATATAAACAATCAAATCCAATCCAAAAATTAAATTTCAAATTAAAATTCTCTAAATCCTTTAAATTCCTTTAATGGATTTAACTAAATCATGATTAAACTCTTTCAAATTCTTGAAATTTTCTCATGATCAATTTATATTCTCATTTATATTCACATATATAAATGAAATATAAATTCAAACAATCAAAACCAACTCCAAAAATCAAACTCAAATCCATTCAAAATCAAGTCTAAGCCTTTCAAGTCAAAATCTTGAACTTAGCCAAATCAATCAAATCAAGCCAAACACTTGATTTTCTCATGGTTCAATCAATCCTACAATGATGAGCTCATATATAAATCCAAACCTCAATCAAACAATCAAAACCCAAATCAAAAATCAAACCCAAGACCCCTTCATATTCTTCCTTTGAATATGAAATTTTCAAATGGATCAAAACCCACTTGACTTCAAAGCACTTAAATGGATTTATATTTCAATCATAAGTTCATATACAAGATCAATCAACCTCAAATCAAGCTTTGACCAAACCATTTGACCCACTTAGGCTCACTTGACCCAAAGTAACCTAAAGTACCCTAATGAGCCAACTTTTGATCCTAACCAAATTGGATTGAACCAAACTCATATATGCTTCTCATCATGATCAACAATCATCATGGGATGATCAATCAATCAAATTGGGTCAAACCAAGTCAAACCTAAGGGTTGACCAAGTCAACACTTAACTTAAAATGAAACCTTACATAGCCAAAATCCACCTATTAAATTGACTGAAACCATTGATCTAAGTTCACTCATGACCCATGTTTGAACTTGACCAAGCCAACATTTGAGCCTAATCGAGCCCAATTAGCCCACTTGACCCAAGTTGACCCATTTTGACCAAAAGTGTCAAAATGTGTCAAAACTTGATCTAAGCCAAATTGATTGAAACCAATGGGTCAAGTCCATTCCAAATCACTTGTGGAACTTGACCAAAACCTTAATTGGCCAACTAGACCCAACCTAGCCCAACTGACCTTAGACCCAACGTGATCATGTTGAGCCAAAATTGAACCTAACCCAAATTGATTGGAAACAAAGATAACAATCCACTCCATATGACTAACCAAACCTAAACCTCCCCTTGACCTACCTCAAATAGGTCAAATGGGTCAAATGGGTCAACTTGACCCATTTGACCTAAATGAGTCATATGAGCCAAAACAAATCTAATCCAAATTGAACCAAACCAAAGGCACCAAAACATTTCAAATGGTCATATGAACTTGACCCGACCCTTGGTTTGACCCAATTTGACCAATTGGTCAACTTGACCCATTTTGATGGGTCAACATGACATAAACCCTAAAATGGATTCCAAATCCAATGAAACTTTGCCAAACCTATTTTCTCAACATACCAAACATACCCAAATTGAAAAAAAATAGCAAAATAACCATTTTACCTCTAGGCCATAGAATAAATTTTGGCCTAGCCCATGGGTATTTTGGTCATACTCTCATCATAATCACTTGAGGCTTTTCTAGAAGCTCAAGGGGACTTAGTGATGAGTGGTGCACCCAACCCAATGGGTTTGGGCCTACCCATTTGACCCGTGGACCAAACCCGGCCCTTAGCCTTGAAATTCAATTTTCAAACTCCCTCTCAAGTTCAATTCATGCACATGAGAAGTTGGCATTCCACTCCTCTAGCCAAACCAACCATGTGCAATGATCTAACAGCCTAAAAAACTCACTCCATATAGTCAATTGGATCAAAATAGCAACTAATGGGTTGGTCGTCCGATTACCATAGGGGGAGATATACTCCCCCTAATTCACCAAAATCTCACTTCACTCTTGATCGATTGGAGCCTAGGAATCCTTAGCAACCACCTTAGATCATTCTTAAGCTTTCTAAGAGGGATTTGAATCTTGCATTTCTCAATTTTGCACAGTGAAAAATAGGGGAGCTCACCTCAATTCCCAAATTACTCTACACTTGATCTCCTTCCAATTCCTCTTGCACACTTGATCTAGGAGCTAAGTTGAGCCTGCCCAAGCTTTCTTTGAAGTTCTAGCGGAAAGGAAGAGTTCAATTCAATCAAAGTCACAAAGGGATTGAAGAGGAGTTGGTCCATAGGAAGATCCACTCAACCCCAGGGCTTGAAACTTTCAACAGGGCTTTGTCTCCACTAGATGAAGCTACCTCATCGATCTCGAGCGCCGGTGATCACCTCCAGCCAGGTATGTAATTTTCCAACCACTTAGATTATGAGGTGTTAGTCCTTTGTGAAAAGAATTTTTATTGCATGTGAAATCCACCATTGGATTGGCCGCTCAACTCCTCTAGATGGTGTGGGTTGAGTCTTGAATGATTCTATGCTAGATCAGGCTCGGATCTCCCCTTGGATCATGGACGGTCTCCATTAATCCTTAGGGAAGAACTTGGCTCATCTCAGCTGTCCATCCGCACATTTTAGATGGATGATTGAGATCATTAGGCGCATTTTATAAATCCTTTATCTGATTTAAACCACGGGAGATCCTCTCCCGATCTATCGATATAGCGCGTGCCGCACCACCTTTGATTTGACATTTAAGTGAGTGGCTCATGGTGCGATGTAAAGGCTGACCGCCGCCAGCCATGAGCCGATAAGTGGATTAGTTTTAATTTATTCCTAATTAATTTATAAAACTTCAAAAAATCATAACTCCTTCAATAAAAATTAGAAAAATAGATGAAAAATTGCTATGGATAGAAAATTTTATCTAGAATATTTTAAAAATATTTTCAATGGATTTCAAATTCTTCTTTTCTCTGAATTTATTTCTTTAGGAATTTTAATTAGCTAATTATTCTCTAATTAAGTCACCAATTGATCTCAAATTTTTAGGATTCATTTTTAGAGATGACCTCTATCTCTCCTAATTTTCTTGAGATTTATTGAGGCTTAATTGGGGAAATTACTATTTCATTCCCTAATTACCCCCTTTCATGTAATTAAGGGTAATTAATGTGTGATTAGTGGATTTACCCTATGATTGAGTTTGATTAAGGTCAGATCCAATGAGTAGGAGTTTTATGGAATAATTTTGGGATATTTCCCCTAAACTATTCCCTAAACCCCCTTTTCTTTCTTAATCCCCTCTTAATTAAGGGTTAATTCATTAATTATCCATTTAAATAATTTTCAAAAATTCTAAAAATTTTTAGAACTTAATTAATCTACCTTGGGTAGATGCTTAGGTGTTTAATAGCCTAAGTCTAATTAAGAAATTAAAACCCCTTTCATAAGTATGAAAGGGTGTTTTAAAATACTTAAGCTAAACCCTTAGCTTAATTAACTTTTAATTGTGAGCCAAATTGCATTAGGCCTTTTCATTATTAGGTGCATTGCAAATTTAAATACCTTGGGTTTTATGTCATCTCATTGGCTCATAATTACTTAGTTAATTTTTCTAAGGTGGTGTAGGTAAGGGTTAATTAAGCACTTAATTCATACTTAACCTAATCAATGCTTAAAATGGATTTAATTATCTAAAAATTAAATAAAAATACAAAACACATGTGGAATGGATTAGGAATAGCAAACTCATCTCACCTTTTTCAAAATTAAATCAAACTTCAAACTAAACAAAAATTATTTTGAAATTCACTTTGATTTATTCTAAATTTTCTTATTCTTTAAGAATGTTTTTAGGATTTAAGTAAAGTGAGTTTGTTTACATGCTTTCATTGCTTTTGATCTTTCCCAACATGTTAAGTTGTATGTCATGTGATTCATGCATTCATAATTTCATGTTTCAAAATTTTAAAATGAAATTGTTTACTTTATGTCAAATGTGCATGTGTTGGCTAAAGTAGAATATGAGTGGCTATTATCACTACTAAATCCAAAATATTTTCAAAACTTATAAATAAAATATCAAATCTGAAAGTGTGCTATTCATATCTTAATTATTAGCTTGCATGTGATGAATTATGAAGTCATGTTTAGTGTAGCTTTTCCTTTCTTTCTTATGTTAGCATATTTTTGAATAGGAGTTGGTAAGATGTAGGGTTCATTTGAAAAGAACCCAACACTTACTTAATTCCAAACCCTATTCATCCTTATGCTCTCACTTAAGAAGGGTTTCCTATACTTGCATGAATAAATTGCATAAACAAAAATGAAACTATTAAACAACTTTTGCATATTCTTTTTTCCATTTCATTTCTTTTATATGCATGTTAGTACTTAAGGAAAGTGGTATATTAGTCTGGACAACCCTGAGGTTGCGAGGCTTTAAGTAGCCCTAAGTAGGTCTTTTACTTTACACCTCTAGTTAACAATGGTGCTGTACTAACTCATGCCTTTCTTACTTTCATACATGTATGTGAAATTTTTGATAAGGAAAACCATTTCTACTTAGAAAAAACCATGCATATTCAACTTCTAAATTTTCTTAAATGGATTACTTAGCATGCATCATAAAGTGTGTTACCTACTCTCATTTGCATGTATAGATATGCTTAGGGTCCATCCATATGCATGTTATGTATGTTGAGAAAGAAATGAAGTAATGTGTTATGTGAATTTTGATTCATTTTATTTAATCTTAAAATGCCTTTCTTTTTGAATAGGTTTGTTTAGAGTTTATCTAAACTTAGGATTGATTAAAAGATGTAATCAAAAAATTCACCTAAATGAAATTAAAATGTGAACTTACTTTAGAAATTACTTAAGGATTAGGGAAGGAAAGAGAAGTTTCCTCCTCTTTATAACTTAGTAATTAATTGTAGGTTTCACTTAAACCAAATTAAAACATGAAATAAAAATAACCCAAAACACTTAAACAACTTAAATGAAACCTCCTCTAAGTTGAACATGTTCTTCACACTTAGAAAATTTGAACCTAAAGTCCTAAGCTAAGCATACCACACAAACCTTCAAAGCACACACATTAGCCTAAGTCACCACTTCTAGCTTTAGGTTAGGTCAATGCATGGTTTGATGTTATATTTTATTTTATGATGAATGTTTTAGATCGATGTTGGGTGTATGCTCAGAATGAATGGTAGGATTCTTAGTCTAACTATTCTTTCGGGATTGTGCTTAAGGGTGCTATCATAAATAAAATATAAATGCTTCTTGCTTGGTGCTTATACCCCTAGCATAATCCATATGGTGGACTTAGTCACCCATCTGTAGGGTGATAAGTCTAATATACATGCTTGGGATTTGTGTGGTGTGATTTGACTAACCTTTATTTTACAGGTGTTAGTTAGATTTCCCTTTTCCTTTTCATGTAAAAGTTTATATATTTAGGATTGTGGAATGATTTGTTATTTGGGATTAGGATGATCATTAGTCATAAGATCCCACATTATGCACCATGTGAAGCCTTGGAACATCTACCATCCAACCATCCAAAGGAAGATCCAAAGAAGAAAAGAAAAGAAAGAAAGAAGAAAGAAGAATAAAGCTTGAAGACCCCATAACAATGAATTCCTTTGCTTAAATTATAATTTAATTCATTTGTAATCCGGGTTGTATAAGGGTAGAGCTCGGCTACCCACATTTGATATTTTTGGGTTTGTGCGGTGGTGCCCGACCACAAATGTCCATTTATTTTTTTTTTTGCGATTAGCTTTATAAATTGTTTGATGATTTGTTTAGCTTTTGCATTAAGTGGCATGATTTTCCTAGTTTCTTCCTTGCTTTATGTATGGCCTGGATGTGGATTAGGCTCTTTAGGAAAAATAAATCCTTTACCCAACTTATCAATTCACAATAAAACTAAATAACTCATAACCTCACCTAAACCTTAGGATTAAAATCAAGATAAAAGAATTAGCAACCCCTTAGTTGGATGAGCATTTCTTTATAATATCATGCATAAATGCATCTTATTTCACTCTTGATTGAGGCTTCCACTTTTGCCAAAGAACTCAGCTTGACCTTTGAGGGCCGTGGTGGAAACTCACCTCCTACCTTCTCACTGATTTTGGCTAATAATCTGATTTCTCAAGCATTAGTCATAAAAATCATATTAGCCTGAGTCAAAATGATTGTCCAAAAATAAAAGTAAAATGAAATTTGAATTGTATTAGATTTAGGTCCTTTAAAATATGTCCCTTTACATGATCTGGTCTCTTTAGGGAGTGAGTTTAAGGACTTAGTCTCTTTTTAAATAAAAATAGCCTAACTATCTTGCATAAGCATAAAGACTTGCCTACATGTATTTAAAATCATAGGAGGAGTTAGTTGGCAGCCACCCCCTGACAATTGTAAGTCCAAGTTGTCAGGTGATTTATTCTCATGTGTAGGCAAACTAATTACACATTTTTTCCTAGATTTAGGTTGTGCTTACGACCCTCATCGAAGCTCCCTAGATTTAGGTTTTTGAGATTGATTTTCCCCCTTGCGGGCCATAAGCATAAATCCTCGTCTCTTAGGCATTTCCTTAATCTTGTGTTAAGGAATCTTAAGTCCTAAAATTTTTAAAAAAAATACAACTCAAACAAACTAAATCAATTTATAAAATGTAAATCCCAATTTTAGGATTGTTTGAGGTGCTCGCTAGGTTTCCTAGCATTATGAGCATCTCCTACTTATTTCCCATTTTGGCTTCATAATAACTCCCTCTTTTGATCAATCCCATTTGATCTTCAAATACAAACCAATTGATTGATAGTCCTTCCTATTAAAATCTTCAAAGACAATGATCATTTACTTAATCAAGAGTTTTCTAAGGATCATCCCTTAGATGTAATTAACTTGCCCCTATAGGGAACTTAATGAACCCGTTTAAAATAAACTCGCTTACTTTCTTTTCATGAAAAAGTGGGGAAGAATCTCTAGTACATGGACCCATCGTCCTAGGAGTCCTTATTGAGGTGATTGGTTCCATCAAAGGGTAGTGACTTTTATCTTTCGAGATAGTACACTATACCTTGATGATGTATATGATCACCTGAATATGTACATCTACAGATTTACATGGCATCTTACTAAGATGAATTTCTATAAGGTCTCTTCTTTTTTTTTTCTCCATAGATTTGAAAGGCGACTCCCTATAAGAGATTTATTCACCACAGGTACACTCAGGTTTATGCGGAGTGCATCAATCTGGTTCAAGATGAAAGCCAAGATCAAGAGACTAGGATACTACTGGCCTTCAGTAATCACATACTGCATGGACGTAGCAAGGAGATGTCACCAATGTCAGGTACACAGTGTGGTCCTACATCAACCACCCAATATTCTACATCCTACTTTGGTCTCATGGCCATTTGAGTGTTTGGGTACCAGCATAGTAGGTTCGATCGATCCTCCTTCTTCCAAGGGTCACAGGTTCATTCTAGCTGCCACCAATTACTTTTCCAATTAGGCGGAGGTAATCCCACTTAGAGTCACAATTCATTTTAGAACCATATATATAGGTTTGGGGTGCCTCGATGAATTATATTTGATAATGATACTACATTCAAGAGCACTAAAATCAACAGCTTTTCCTGGAGACATAGCATAGATTAGACATATTCCACCATCTATGCCCGAGAGAAAATGGTCTAACATAAGCATTCAATAAAACACTCATCTAAATATTGAAGAAGACTCTCAACGATAACAAGAGATAGTGGAATGAGCAGTTAGTTGAGGGCTTGTGGGCTTACCGCACCACATACAAAACTACAACTCAATCTACCCCTTTCTCCTTAGTGTATGGGTCCAAAGCTGTTATATTATTGGAAGTCCAACTCTCATCATTAAGGATAGTTATGGGTAGTAAGATCACAACGGAGTAGAACGCAAGCTGTGGTTGGAAGAGCTCAAAGGTTTGGAGGAGAGATGCCTCCAGGCATGCTAGAACCTCAAGTTGTACAAAGACCAAAATGATTCAAGCTCACAACAAGTTGGTCCGTCCTAGAGCTTTTCAAGTATGAGAGCTCATTTTAGTCTAAGGAGATAAATCGTTGCCCGTTCAAAGATGGGACACAATTTTGAACCCACTTGGGAATGCCCTTTTTTCATAGAGAAGACCTAGCAAGGAGGATCTTATGAACTTATAAACTGTAAGGGAGAGCACCCGATGCTTCCAATCAATGGGCTCTGCTTAAAGAAATATTATCCATAAATCTTGTTTGAAAATAATCATCAATAAAACTTCTTTTCATATCAAATTTCATCTGTTATGTGTTAGAAATATTTTTCTCTTGTGAATCCACCACAACGTGTTTAGGATAGGTGTAAGAGAACCCGAGCACATCCTATCCCACAACAACACAAACACAAACTACCAATGATCCTCCAATGCTACTAGTTAGGTGTAAGAGAACCCAAGAGGCATTCTATTTCAACTAGTGCAACTAAGTTAGGTGTAAGAGAACCCAAGCGACATCCTTTCTTAGTGGAGTCATAATTACCCTTACAACACTATTTCATCCATTTCTATGTGTTTAGGATAGGTGTAAGAGAACCCAAGCGACATCCTATTCCCTCTTTCATAATACAAATGAATATATATCTTTTATCTCAAGCTATTTTGATGTAGGAGCAAGCCCCCGTGGCACTCACTCATTAGCTGCTCAAGGTTGGGCCAATATGCTATCTTGTTAGTGTGTTACCATAGTGGTCACTCGTCTGGCGGATGTGAGTCCCCATGCTTTCTTCCGGTTTGACCATTGCAAACTGACGAGTGCCTTGTGAGGTAGCCTTCACGCAGATAAGCTACCCCATGTTGACTTTGTTTAAGAGGATGTAAGCCTACACGCTTTCTTCTTGAACTAGACATCATGCACTAACTAGGTTGAGTATATTTGAGGTTTAGGATAAGTCCCCCAGTGGTTCCCTTCCTCCTGACTACTTCAAGCTTAGGTTTTGTCCTTACATAGGACTCCTGGCTTAGTAGTCACTCTAGGTCAGATAACCCCTATCGAGCCAAAGACAGACTATCCCAGCAATCAGTTCTGCTGTAAAGAGATGTAAGCCCACACGCCATCTTTCTAGACTAATTATCGCAAATCAATGGGCACCTTAGGTTGGTTGGTTATCGCCATGCTGATGGTGACTCACCTGGTAGATACACCACTCTTGGTAGATGTGAGTCCCCGTGCTTTCTCCTTGAGTTGGCCACCATATACCTTTAGGCTTTCTTTTACAGGATTTTGGATAACACCCCCAACGACACCTCCCCTATGTGCACTCTATTTGGATCACATCCTTAGTGACCCCATTTAGACACTACCCCAGGTACTTGTGGATTGGACAATCCCCCTATCCTAGTAGCCACTCCTGTGGTTGCAAAATTTATCTTGCGAATGTGTAGATTCTCCCTTGGTCCAGTAAGTAAGAGATAGGACTAGGCTAATATAAGCTCCTTCTTGTGGTCCCTCACAAACCAACAAAGTCTATGATAACATAAAGCAAACAAAATATGTCTTCGCTTGTGGATTAGGAATTCAAGCCCCCAGTGGCCCCTTTCCCAAGCAGGCATCCTATCTTTTAGCAAAACTCTCTATACAAATTGCCTGATTACTTTGAGTTGAGATAAGTCTCTATGTTGGCACTCTCTCAGTAGTCGCCCTTAGGTCGGGTTCAACTTGCTGTGCCACCAATGAGTCACCCCAGCAGTCATCTTTGCTTTGAAAGATATAAGTCTATTACACATTCTTTCCAGCACGACCATTGCACATTGACGGGAAGCCTTAAGTTGGGTTCAATTTATTACACAAGCAACCGATCACCCCAATGGTTCCTTGTGTAGGAGGATGTGAGTCCCTGCTTTCTTCTTAACTTGACCATTGCACACCGAAAGGCACCCCCTAGGTTGGTTAGCTCTACCTCACGGTTGGTAGACTATCCCTTTGGATTTATAAATCTAAGATAGGTCTAGGCTAATATTAGCCCCTTCTTAGTGGAACCATCGCACACCGATGGGATCCATCAAATTAAAACAAATGCAATTCAATCAAATGACATTATCTTGACTACTTCCAAACTGATATAAGTCCCCCAATGACATTCATTCAGTAGTCGCCCTAGGTCGGGTTTGATTTGTTGCATCTAATAATTCATCCCAATGGTTGTCCCTTGCTTTTGGACATGTAAGTCTTCTATAGTTTCTCCCTAGCACAGCTGTTGTACACTTAAAGGTAATCCCTTAGGTCGGATAGTTCTACCAAGTGGCTGGTGGATTACCCCTTTGGATTGGTAAATCTGTGATAGGCCAAGGCCGACATGGCCCCTTCTCAGTGCAGTCCATCGCAAACTGACAGGGACCATCTCAAAATTTAAACTTGAAATAAATAATCAATCAACTTCTCCCCAATGAGATATAAATTATCCAAACCTCCCCAGTGGAGTCAATTAAATCTAATTCAACCCTGCATTCCCTAGTGAGTGCACCCTCAAAAGAAATTTCATCAAATCTTTATCTATAGTGGATAACCTAAACCTGCTTCTCTAATGGAAGGTTCATGCATCTATCCATAGCGGGTTACACATTCTAATCCCCAACGGATACTCTACCCAAATCATATCTTGCATTTGAATCCAAACCCCTTATCCCTAGTGAATAACCCGAACCTGCTTCCCTAGTGGAAGGTTCATATGCTTAATCCCTTAGTGGATCCCTTCTTCCTCCCTTATGCCCTTGGCATGAGTGGAGTTGCATTCCACTACATCTTGATTCCTTCTATATCTGGGTTTAGAAGTAGATCATTTCTATTAGTGTTTGTGATTCTTGGATCTTGATTGTTGATATCATCACACACGCGTGTGTTTTGTCCCACACCACACTTATTGGAGTGAGCTCTCAACTTCCTTATCATAGATCTAGGACTCTCATAGACACTAAGAGTTCCTTACTCTTGTTGACCTAACATTTGGAGTGAGCTCTCAACTTCCTCATCATAGATCTATGACTCCTATAGACACTAAGAGTTCCTTAGTCTTAAGACACTTCTAGTGATTAGGTGAACACTTAACCTAACCCTAAAAAGTTAGAAGACTTAGTCATAGGAATAGGTTGTGCCTTAGGGATTTAGGAGGACTTGCCTTCCCTATAGCCTAAACCCAATCCTTGCTTACTTTTTTCAAACCAAACCTCAAATTCAATTCCAAATTCTAAAATCAAATCGAGCTTCAAATTATTGAAACCCATGATTAAATTCAAACTCCAAATCCCTTTTATTTTATCTTATGGATTTAGCCTTAACCAAATTCAAACCAACCCCAATCTAATGGATTTTTTGAATTATTAAATTCAATTTCAAATGAAATCCCAATCCAAATTCCAAATCAACTCCAAGTGAATAATTAAGTCCAAATTCCAAAATCTCTTCCTAAGCCATATGAACCACCTTCATATGCTTAGTCAAAACTCCTACAAACCAACTCAAACTTGGTTGATTTCTTTATAAATCAATTATTCCTTCATTTATATTCACAGATATAAATGAAATCCAGGTTCAAACCCTTCAATCCAAATCAAACCAATTCAAAATCCAAGTTATTTTTTTTACCTACATCCCTTAATGTGGTCAAATTTGCTTCCAAACTCAAGTGATTTTCTCATAACCAATGTATACCTTCATTTATGTTGGCAAATATAAATGAAATATAAATTCAAATGGTTCAAACCAAATCCAAATCAAATCAAATTCCTAATTTTAGCCCTTTTAGCCAAATTCTTGAACTTGGCTAAATACCCAAATAAACTAAAAACTCTTGGTTTTCTTCATGATTCAATCATTCCTACAATCATTGACCCAAATATAAACTTAAACCACCACTATCAAACCAAACCTAAGTCAACCCAAGTCAAGTCCATGTTGACCCTTTTGGCTTGAAATTATTATATGAACCAAAACCCATTTGGCTCCAAACCACTTGCAATTGGATTTATATTTCAATCTTAGGCTCATGTGTGAGTTCAACTAAACTTGAATCAAGCCATGATCAAGCCAACCAACCCATTTAGGCTCTCTTGACCCAAAGTGACCTAAAATACTTTTTTGAGCCAAGTTATAATCTAACCAAAATTGGATTGAACCAAGCTCATCTAAACCTTCAATCATGATCAACAATCATCCTAGGGTGAACAATTGCATTGAATTAGGTCAAACCAAGTCAAACCTAGCCTTTGACCAAGTCAACATTTAACCCAAATGAAACCCAAACTAGCCAAAATCCACCATATGACAAATTGATTAAAACTATTGACTCAAACTCATTTATAATCAATGATTGAACATGACCAAACCATCAATTGAGCCAAACCAAGCTTAATTGGCCATTTGACCCAAGTTGACCCAAATTGGCCTAAAAGGCTAAATAAGTCAAATCATGATCAAATCAAAATTGATTGCAACCAATGGTTTAAGTTCATTCCACATTACTTGTTGAGCTTGACCAAAGCCATAATTGAGCCCAAGTTGACCAATTAGTCAAACTTGACCCAACCAAGCCCAAATTGACCTAAAGGGTCAAATTGGCCAAGATTCAAATTAAATCCAAATTAAACCAAACCAAAGCCTACAATCATTTTAAATTGACCAATTAACTTGGCTCAATAATTAACCCAATGCAATTTGGTCAAATTGATCAAATTGGTCAACTTGACCAATTTGACCCTTTTGAACCTAAATGAGTCAAATCCAATCTTAGGCCAAACCAACCCAAACCAATTAAACCAAAACATACCAAATCATCATATGAACCTAACACAAGCAATGGTTTGACCCAATTTGAACAATTGGTTAACACAACCCAACCTAATCCAAATTGAACCCATTTGACCAATCTAAGCCAAACCACTCAAACCCAATTTATGCAGCCTTGTGGGTTGATCTAACTCAACTTAAACTCACCCTAGGTCAGCCCAAGACCTCCCCAAAAACTAAGTGGGCCCCACCCAATGGGATTAGCCATCAAGCCATGGGATTTAAGCTTCAAAACTAATGGATCCAAGCCAAGTCAACTCTCCCATCCATGACAGCCCCTTTACACTCAAAAGAACCTTCCCATGACCCGCCTAGCCCACCTAACCCACCCTAGCTTGGCCAAGGACCTTTAGGAGGGGAATTGACTCACCTCCAACTCAAATCAAGCACCCATTGGATCCAAGCTTTACAACACTTGCACAATGGATCCATGGCAGCCTCCTATCACTTCTCCCATCCTTGGTGTGTAGCCTAACCTTGATGGAGACAAGTCCAGTGGCTAGATAGTGGTGAACTGGTGAAAATCATGCATACACTATTTTCCATGCATCATGAGTAGTTGAGGGGTATACCCCCTCAATTCAAACGAAAATCACAGCCAATTGCATTGCTAAAGCCAATTCCGAAGCCCTTCAGAGTGATTCCAAGCATCCTCAAGCCCACCTCGATCGGCATTTCCCATTCCCGAGCAAAGCTAAAATAAGACATCCCAATCCTGAGAAATACTCCCTCATTTCATAATCAAACTTAAATTCCTCTTACCCACACTCTCGCCACACTCTGTCGAAGCCAAACAAGCCGTTTCCCAAGCTCCCATGAGGTCGGAGGTGCGACTTCGATCAAAGCCAAAGCTCCTACGTGTGAGGTGGTTGATCGAGCATTACACACCAAATCAAGCCTAGACTTCTTCAACAGGGCCTCACCTCAACTAAGTGAAGTTACCTCCGATGACACACCGCCGGACATTAGCTCCGTGAGGTAATTCCTTAAAATTGTAGCTATAGAAAAATCGTGCTTGGTCCTTTTTGAAGAAAATTTGAACATCATGAGCTTTTTACTGTTGGATGTGTGCATCTCACTTCCCCGAAGGGGTGGGTTGAATTTGGAGGCAATCTGAGCTTGGGTGAGCTCATCAGATCGAACAAGGAAAGATGGATGGCATCCATCTTTCGCTGCTCGCGAATGAGATAGATCACGAGTCATCCATTCCACATGACTGAAATAAACATCTCTAATTAGATGCCACATTATATACCTTGATTCCCTTCCTAAATGGTGGATCTAATCGTGGCCATCCGATCTTAGATCGGACGGTCCATGAAAAAGCGCATCTGCCGCCGATTGAGTCAGTGAGCGGATGTGATAACTTAAATAGCCAATCCCATTGCACCGCATGGATAGCATGCTACGTCAGCCCACCGGGCCAACTTCCACATGGTCCGATAGGATTAAGGCTTTAATTAGGTTATTTTAATTAATTTTTAATGTTAAAATTTCTTAAATTCATAACTAATTATAGAAAAATCCAAAAAAAAATGCAAACTTTGGTTCATTTCAAAGGTATTTCAAAGTAGAATTTAGAAAAATTATTATTAATTGATTTTGAATAGTAATTTTAGCTTAATTGAAGTTTTATTAGAAATCTAATTAGTTTAATTATCCCTTAATTAAACATCCAATTAATCTCAAATTTTCTTTGGATGTCTAGGAGGACGACCTCTACCTCCCCCTATTTTTTTTTTG
Organism: Cymbidium sinense; assembly: GCA_021442155.1. Classification (NCBI taxonomy): domain Eukaryota; kingdom Viridiplantae; phylum Streptophyta; class Magnoliopsida; order Asparagales; family Orchidaceae; genus Cymbidium; species Cymbidium sinense. Next base: position 39,598,460 of record CM038219.1, read on the forward strand.
GAATTTTATTGGTTGCTTAATTAGGAAAATTAATTGATTAAGCCTTAATTACTCTCTTAATTTAATTAATGATAATTACTGAATGATTATTAGTTTAATTAATTATTTAAGACTAATTACCCTTGTCGAATAGTTGGGGAACTTAGGGAGAGTAATTGGGATATTTTTTCTAATTCATTTCCTAGATTTCCTTCACTTTCTATATTTAACTTAATTGATGATTAATGGGGTAATTAATTGCTTTATTATTTCCAAGACAAAAATCAAAACTTAGTTGAGTGTTTAAAATGGCTTAGGGATTGAGGATTGAGGCCTTATCATTGATCCCTTTACCTAAGCTAATTTCATCATCCTAATCAAAATATAATAAAAAAATTCAATCAATTAATTAATAAACTTGATTTAACTCAATCTAAAATCCACCTCACACCTAAGCAACCTTTAATTGATCTTGGGTAGTTCTTTGGGTGTTTAATAACCCATGGTGAGAGATAATGAAATTATGGTTAGCTCACATATGTGAGAAAACTATAAAAGTAGTTAAGTAAAATCCTTTAAGCCTAATTAACTATTAATCATAAGCCATTTGCATTAGGCCCCTTTCATTTCTTTGGAGCATTACAAATTTACTTTTCATGTGGTTGCATATCATATTGGCTTATCATTAATTAGGTAATTAACTTAAGGTGATATAGCTAAGGGTTAATTAATTCACTTAATTTATATAATAACCTAATTAAGACATAAAATCAACATAAATATCCTTCATTAAACCAAATTAATTCACACATGGGAATTGGGTTAGGATTAGCAAACCTCCTAAATCAAATCAAGCTCAAAGTTAAAAATGTCTTTAAAGAATTTTGGTTTATTTTAAATTTCATTATTTAATATGATTATCCTTTAGAATTAATTGGGATAAATGAGATCATGTGCTTATATTCCTTTATTTCTTTCCAAACATGTTAAACATTGCTTGTCATGTGAAATCATACATTCATTTCTTTTAAAATTATTTAAATGAAATGGTTTCTTCTATGTCAAATTACATGTGTTGGCTTAAATTAAAAGTATGTGTGGCTATTATTACTATTAAATCAAAAACTATTTTCAAAATCCCATAAATCTATTATAATATATGAAGTGATGTTAATTACAAATATCTATGAGTTTTTATGAGTTGATAATATATGATATGTAATATGAAACTCTCTTTCTTTATCTTACATGGATTCACATAGGATTTACAAATGTATAGTTCATTTGAAAAGAACACAAAATTTGTCTAAATCTATTCCTATGCACTTCCATGATAAGACTTAGAAGAATTTCATATCACATACGTAAAACATTTAATCAAATCAAATGTGACTTCTTACATTACTTCTTATTCTTGTGGTTATTTTTGTACATTCATATGTATCTGAAAAAAGTGGTATATTAGTTTGGACACCCATGAGGCTTTAAGTTGCCCTATAGGTCTTATACCTTATGCCCCTAGTGCAAAAAATAATGATGACGTACTCACTTAAAACTCTTATACATTTGTTTGTATGATGTGGCCAAAGGATAAGAATCATAAATCAAACACAACTTTTGCAAGCATTTTTCCTATCCTTATTGTTGCTTATACATCTACATGTATCTAAGAAAAGCGGTATATTAGTCTGGACACCCCGTGGTTGTGAGGCTTTAAGTATTCATAAATAGGTCTGTACCTTACACCCCTGGTGTAGAAAATAATGATGACATGCTCACTTAAAATTTTTATACATGTGAATATGTATCTAGCTAATGGATAAAAAATCCCTCTTTTCTATTAAAAAGGCATGCATTCATAATTCAATCAAATGAAATATTTAAATTCTAAATACACTTCCTTGCATTTATCATTCAAGTATTCTAGAAATCCAAATTGCATGTATAGATATGCTTAGGATTCATTCATATGTATGATATACATGATGGAAGGAAATGAATGAATATGTGTATGTGATAGTAATTCATTCTAATTAATCTTAAGATGTCTTTCTTATTGAATAAGGTCATTTAGAGTGAACCTAAACCTAAGGTTAATCAAAACATGTAATAAGTCATTCACTAAAGAGAATTGGTCAACTTGCTTTAGAAATGACTTAAGGTATGGATGGAGGAGAGGCCCCCCTCTCTTTGTTTAGTGTAAGTGTTGACCTCATTTTTAGGATGAGCTCTCAACCCCTCCATCTTAGACATAGGACTTCTCTTAGACTTTAAGAGTTCCTTAGTCTTAAGACACATCTAGTGAGTATGTGGACACTCAATCTAACCCTAAAGACTTAGAAGAGTTAGCCATAAGAATAGGTCATGCCTTAGGGGTGTTAAGAAAATTTACCTACCCTATACCTTGAACCCAATTCCTCACTTCCTTCTTTCAAAGTCACACTCCAAATCAAACTAACTCCAAACTCCAAATCAAATCAACATCAAAACTTAATTTATTTTCTTAAACTCAAATCAATTCCAAATGATTGAAGCTTATGATTGAAATTCCAACTTAAAAAATATTTCCTAAGTCCTTTGATTCCCTCTCATGGACTTAGCTAAATCAAATCTAAATCAATTCAAATTCAAGAAATTTTCTCACAACCCATTTATATTCACATATATAAATGAAATATAAATTCAAATCAATCAAAACAAATTCAAAATTCAAATCCAAATAAAAAATATTTCTAAGTCACTTTGATTCTATCTTATGGACTTAGCCTAAATCAAATCTAAATCAATTCAAATTCAAGGAATTTTCCAATAACCCATTTATATTCTCATTTATATTCACAAATATAAATGAAATATAAATTCATCAATTCAAAAATCAATTCAAATCTCAAACTCAAATTCAACCAAAATCTAACCTAAGTCATTCAAGTCAAATTCTTGAACTTAGCCGAATCAAACTCAAATAAAGTCAAACCCTTGATTTTTCTTCATGATTCAATCAATCCTTCAATCATGAATCCAAATATAAACATAAACTTGAAACATCAAACCAAGAATCAATTCAAAACTCAAACTCAAATTCAATCAAAATTCAACCTAAGTCTTTCAAGTCAAATTCTTGAACTTAGCCAAATCAAATTCAAATCAAGCCAAACGCTTGATTTTTATTAATGATTCAATCAAACCTTCAATCATGAATCCAAATATAAACACAAACTTCAATCATCAAACCAAAACAAAATTCAAAAATCAAACCCAAGTCAAACTCATGTTTACCCTCGTAAACTTGAAATTGTCAAATGAATCAAAACCCATTTGGCTTCAAATCACTTGAAAATGGATTTGTATTTCAATCATCAGTCCATATATGAATTCAATCAAAATTCAAATCAAGCTTTGACTAAGCCATTTGACCTATTTAGGCTCACTTGACCCAAAGTGACCTAAAATACCCATTTTGAGCCAAATTCTAATCCTAGCCAAATTGGACTGAACTGAGCCCAACTAAGCCTCACAATGTGAGCAACAATCATCATGAGATGATCAATCACTCAAATTGAGTCAAACTAAGTCAAACCTAAAGGTTGACCAAGTCAACATTTGACCAAAATGAAACCTAAACTAGCCAAAATCCACCATAGGCCAAATTGATTGAAACCATTGATCAAAACTCATTCATGATCAATGCTTGAACTTGACCAAGTCATCATTTAAGCCTAACCTATCCCAATTGGAAAATTAACCCAAGTTGACCCAATTTGACCTAAAAAGTTAAAATATGTCAAAACTTGATCTAAGCCAAATTGATTGAAACTAATGGGTCAAGTTCATTCCAAATCACTTGATGAACTTGATCAAAGCCTCAATTGGCCAACTAGACCCAACCTAGCCAATTGACCTTGAACCTAACTTGACATAAAAGGTAAAATTGAGCCAAGTCCAAATATAAACCAAACTAATTGGAAACAAAGATACCAATCCATTTCAAATAATCAACCAAACATAAATCAATCCATGACCTAGCCCAAATAGGTCAAATGAGTCAAATTGGTCAACTTGAACCAAATCCAAATATAAACTAAATTGAACCAAACCAAAGTTACCAAAACATTTCAAATGGTTATATGAACTTGTCTCAACCCTTGGTTTCACCGAATTTGACCAATTGGTCAACTTAACCCAAGTTGATCCATTTTGACCTAAATGGGTCAACGTGAGCCAAATCATATCAAACCAACTCCAAATTATTGAAACTTAGCCCAACCCATATTTCAATCATACCAAACATATTCAAATTGAAATCTAAGCTAAATAACCATTTTACCCCTAGGCCATAAGGTAACCTAAAATCAAAATCACATGGAATTTGATCAATTCCATTTCATGGACACTTAGCACCCTCTTAGTGGACCAAATGGTCACTAATGGACATGGTGCACATGACCTAATGGGTTTGGGTTAGCTCAATCCAACCTAAGGCTAAAACTGACCACCCCCATGAACATGAGCACATGGTAATCCTTCCTCCACTCATTTTAAGCACATGGGAGCTCCACTACTCCACTCCACACTCAAAACTGAATTCCATGCCACTCCTAACAGCCTAACAAACCCATTGCATAAGGTCAATTGGATCAAAATGGGAAATCTCTTCACGGCCATTCGATTCACCTAGGGGGAGATATACCGCCTAATTCCACTTGAATCATAATCACACACACTCGATTGATTGATAGAGAGCTCCCTCAAGCTTCCCAAGCTCCCTCAAGCAATCCCAAAGCATTGGGAATTCTCCTTTTTCAGTTTCTCTTAAGCCAAAAATAGGGGAGCTCCACCACTTTTCCATCTCACTCAATACTTAAAATCAAGCCCATTCCTCTTGCAAGCTTCATTAGAGACTCAATCGAACTTGCCTAAAGCTTAATCCAAGTTCTCAAGGAAAGGGGAGTGGGACTTCGATCAAGTCCGCAAGGATTTGAAGGAGAGCTTGGTCCATAGAGAGATCTACTCAACCCCAAGGCTTGAAACTTTCAACAGGGCTTCATCTCTACTAAACAAAGTTACCTCAATGGATTCAAGTGCTAATGATAGCCTCTTGCTAGGTATGCCCTCAACCCGAGCTTAAATTAGCCATGGTGTGGCCCTTCATGAAAGAAATTCTCACTTCATGAGAATTTGATCGTTAGATGTAATCTCTCTTGCATGATGATGGTGTGGGTTGAACTTGAGTTCAATCGAGCATGGATCTTGCCATGAAGGGTGGACCATTCCCCTTTCTAGCATAGAAACTCAATGACGGATCATGGGTCATCCATCCGCACATTTTGGATGGACGGCCATGATCAAGTCACGTAGGATCCCTGATTTAATCCTTTAATACCATGGGCTTTATCTCAACCGTCCGATCTTTGATCAAATGGATGGGGAGAAGGCATATAGCACCGTTGTTGACACGGTGCTACAATGTGATAACTTTATTATCCAATCGCATCACGTCACATAGAAAGTACATGCAGGCCAACGTTGTATAAATTAAACATTTAATTAGCTTTTAAATTATTTAATTAACTATGGAAACTTCCTAAATTCATATTTAATCCAAAAAAATCAAAAAAATATGAAATAAATTGCATCGAATAGATAATTGAATATAAAATATTCTAAAAATGATTTCAATGAATTTTAAATAGTACTTTTCTCTGAATATGGGTTTTATTGGGAATGTTATTTTGCTAATTATCCCCTAATTACTTCACTGATTAATCCCAAACTTCTTGTGTTTAATTAGTGGGATGACCACTGCCTTTCCTAATTTTCTTGGGATTTATTAAGTGGCTTAGTTATTGGAATTGTTAGTTCATTCCTTAATCACTACCTTAATGCAATTAAGCCTAATTAAAGTTATAATTAGTGATCTAACCCTCTGATTGAGTCAATTAAGTTTTGATTAAGTGATTATGAGGTTTAGGGAATAATTTTGAGATACTTTCCTTAAGATATTCCTTAAACCCCCCTTTTCTTTCTTAATCCAAACTTAATTAAGGTTTATCCACTTAATTAATTTCATAAAATTCTAAAACTTTCTAGAACTCAATTAATCTTTCTTGGGTAGATGCTTAGGTGTTCAAGAGCCTAAGTACAGTTAAGGAAATCAAAACCCAATTCACATGTGTGAGAGGGGTTATGAAAGTATTTAAGTTAAACCCTTTAGTTTAATTCATCATTAATCATGAGCCAAATGCATTAGGCCCATTTCTCACTAGGTGCATTACTGATTTAAATTCCTTGTGTGGTTTTATATCATCTCATTGTCTCATAATTGTTTGATTAACTATGCTAAGGTGGTATAGGTAAGGGGTGATTAACACACTTAATTCATACCTTAACCTAATCAAAGCATAAAATTGATCTAATCACCTAAAAATTAAACTAAAACAACAAACATATGTGGGAATGGGTTAAGAACATCAAAATCACCTCACATTTCTCAAATTAAATCAAACTCAAAATAAAATCAAAGCTTCCTTAAAAATAATTTGATTTTCTTTAAGCTTTCTTATTTCATAAGATTATCTTTAGGAATTAATTAAGGTGAATGTGTTTACATACTTTCATCATTTTAGTTCTTTCCTAACATACTAAATGTGTATGTCATATGAGTTTCATACATTCATGCTTTTCAAAAATCAAATTCAAAATGAAATGCTTTCTTTATGTTAAATTGAATGTTTTGGCTAAAGTAAAATATGAATGGTTATTATCACTATTAAATTCAAAACTATTTTCAAAATCTATAAATCAAATATCCAAAATTGAAAGTGTGTTACTTACAATTATTTATGAGCTTGCATGTGGATATAAATATGAAGATGTGCATATTATAGCTTTCTTTCTCCTTTCTTTTAGTATAGTTTTGAATGGGACTTGGCCAAATGTATAGTTCATTTGAAAAGAACATAACACTTGCCTAATCCCCTTCCTATTCATTCCTATACTATTACTTAAGAAGGACATCTACATTTGCACATATAAATTGCATAAACAAATCAAATAAACAAATACAAACTTTTTGCATCTTTCTTTTTCAATCATTTCTTTTGTACATGTGTTTGTATTTAAGGAAAGTGGTATATTAGCTGGACAATCCTGAGGTTGTGAGGCTTTAAGTAGCCCTAAGTAGGTCTTGTACCTTAAATCCCTGATGCTAATAATGGTGACATACTCACTTATACCTTTCATACATACATGTGTGCATGTGAAAAATGGATAAGAAACCCTCTTTTCAACTTAATGAAAATCATGCACTTTAAAGCATTCAAATTTTCTTAAGTAATTCACTTAGCATTCATCATAATGTGTGCTAAACATTTCCATTTTTATGTATAGATATGCTTAGGATTTACTCATATGCATGTTATACATGTTGGGAAAAAAATGAAATGATGTGTGTTTTGTGATCTTAATTCACTTTATTTAATCTTAAAATGACTTTCTTTTTGAATAGGATTGTTTAGAGGTAATCTAAACTTAGGATTAATTAACACATAAAATAAAACATTCACTAAATAAAATTAAATATGAATCAATTTTAGAAACTACTTAGGGTAGGAAAGGAGAGAGAAGTTCTCTTCTCTTATCTCACTCTTTACAACCTTTAGCAATTAAGTAGGATTTATTGAAACCTAAACAAAACATCAAATAAAATCAACTCAAATCAACTAAACAACTTAAACAAAACCACCCATCTAAGTTGAACATCTTCACACTTAGAAAATCTAAACCTTAAAGCCATAGCTAAGCATACCACATAAACCTCACACTCATTAAATTAAGTCACCACTTCTAGCTTTAGGTTAGGGCGGTGTATGGCTTGATGTTTGCTTTTATTTTGTGATGTATTATTTCTAGTATAAATGTTAGGGTGAATGTGCCTAGAATGAATGGTAGGATGATTTAGTCTAAACATTATTTTATGCAGGGGATTGTGCTTAAGGGGCACTATAATAAATAAAAATATAACTAATTTTGTTGTGCAGGTGCTTATACCCCTAAGCATAATCAAATAAGCCAGGTGGACTTGGTTACCCATGTGTGGGGTGCTATGTCTAATATACATGCTTGGGATTTGTATGATTTGTTTAGCTAATTTCTATTTTATATGTGTTAGTTAGATTTACTTTTCCTTTTCATGTAATTTTTTCCAATTAGGATTTTGGAATGAATGTTATGGGGGATTAGGATGAGCATTGGTTATAAGACTACATCTTATGTACCATATGAAGCCTTTGGAGCATCCACATTCCAACCATCCAAAAGAAGGGACCAAAGAAGAAAGAAGAAAAAAGAAAGAAGAAAAGAAGAAAGAAGAATGAAGACCCCCATAACATGAATTTTCTTACTTGATTATAAATTAATTCATTTGTAATCCGAGTTGTATAAGGGTAGAGTTCGGCTACCTAATTTATTTTCGAGTTTGTGTGGTGGTGCCTGACCACAAATAGTTTTTTATTATTTTGCGTTAGTTTTATAAAATGTTTGATGTTTTATTTATCTTGCACATTAAGATGGCATGCTTTCTTAGTTTCTTCCTTGCTTGATGTATGGCCTGGATGACGATTAGGCTCTTAGGAGAAAATAAATCTTCTACCAAATTATTCAACTCAAAATTAAAATAAATAACTCATAACCTCATTTAAAGCTTAAGTTAAAATCAAGATAAAAGAATTAGCAACCCCTTAGCTGAATGAGTATTTCTTTTATAACACCATGCATAAAAGAATATTGTTACACTTTGATTGGAGAGGTTTCACCTTTTCCAGAGAAACTTGGGTTGACCTTTGAGAGCTATGGTGGAAACACACATCCTCCCTTCTCACTAATTTTGGCCAATAATTTTATTTCTCATGCATTAGGCATATGAATCCTATAAGCCTGAGTCAAATGATTGTCTAAAATTGAAAATAACATATAATATGTTTTGCATTAGATCTAGGTCAATTTTCTTGCCCCTTACATGATCTAGTCTTTTAGAGAGTGAGTTTAAGGACTTAATCTCTTTCTAAATAAATAACAATCTAGATATCTTGCATAAAGCATATGACTTGCTTACATGAATTTAAAATTATAGGAGGAGTTAGTTGGCGGCCACCCCCAGGCGGTTGTAAGTCCAAGCAGTCGGGTGGTTTGTCCTTTCTTGTAGAGGCAAACCAAAAGCCCATTTTTGCCTTAGATTTAGGTTGTGCTTTTGGGCCTTGATAAAGCTCCCAAGATTTATGTTCTATGATTGCTTCTCCCTTCTATGGGCCATAAGCATAAATCCTCACCTCTTAGGCATTTACATAACCTTCTATTATGGAATTATAAGCCCTAAACTTCTAATAAAAATTTAACTCAAATAAAATAACTCAATTTAAAAAATCTAAAGCCCAACCATAAGATAGTTTGGGATGTTTACTAGGCTTCCTAGTATCCTAAACATCCCCTACTCATTTCCATTTGGCTTCGATAATAACTCTCTCTCTTTGATCAATCCCATTTGATCTTCCAAAAATAAACTAATTAATTGATAGTCCTACCTATTAAAATATTTAGAGACAATGATCATTTACCTTAATTGAGAGTATTCCTAAGGAATCCCTTTTAGGATGTAATTAACTATGGAGGCTTTCCCCTATAAGGAACTTAACGAACTCGATTTAAAATAAACCCTACTTTACTTTTCCATGTAAAGCAGGGGAAGAATCTCTGGTACATATGCAGACCCATTGTCTTTAGGAGTCCTTGTTAAGGTGATTAGGTCCATTGTAGGGTGGTGACTTCTATCTTTCGAGATAATACACTTATCCTCAATGTTGTACCCGATCAGTCTCAATAAGAATATCTACAGATCTACGTGGTGTCAAAATATATAAAAAGAGAAGTATATTTCTATCTCCATTTTACACCGCATAGAGTGAAGATGGAAGTATACCTTCTATTTAGAAATTCTTTCTCTTCTTAAAAAAATTTCACTACATAATTGTCGAGGGAGAAGGTCACACCTCAATTGCACCTATGATGATAGATCCTCCAAGGAGTGTCACCCCATACAGATTCAGTGATAGTCAGGAGCGTATTTCTTCCAGCGAGTATAGCCCTCACTTATCTAGCAACAGAGGAGGTCTGGTGCCTCACAGTACATAATAGTGATCACACCACCGGTCAACCAAAGTCAATTATGACCATCATTCTAGATGATATAGTAGCCCATTATCTCATGGAAAGAAAAAGAGATCTTAGGATATGGTGAAGAGAAGATCATCTTTGATCCCAATGAAGATGATATATTGGGAGATTCAGTAGGGGTTTGCATGGTAGACACCAGGGGATCCCTCCTTAGAGAACAGCAAACTATGGAAGGTGTTGAGGTCAAGCACGAAGACACAACCTACTCGACCTAACACCTCAGAAAGATAAAAATAGATAGGATGGAGAAGAGGCTTGAAGATCTTCTAGCAGCTATCTTAGCACTTCAAAACCAAGCCTCGGCAGTTCATCCTACTATAGTTGAGACTAGTCAGCCAGAGTTGGTGCATGTCTTGGATCCAGCCAAGACTTTACCTCGAGAGCAAAATAAAAGACATGTATTTAGTACCTCCATATAAGGAAAAGATATCAAGAGCATGATTGAGCAGCAGGTGAGAAAAGCGTTGGCTCAAGCCCAAGGAGGATCATCAGTTCCAAAGGATAGACCCTACCCAGAGAAATTCAATGCCATCCAAAATCCTAAGGGTTTCATGCTTCATTCTTTCAAGAGCTTTGATGGTAGTGGGAACCCGAGGCAATACATTGCACATTTCAGGGCCAGTTGTTGGATCATCTTACAAAATATTTTACAAATGCACATAATAAAATGTTTTACACAAAAAATTTTCCTAAATCACCTTCATCTAACAATTTTCATGATTGTGTTATATGTAGGATCATCTTTACCAAATAAAATAAATAAAATAAAAATAAAAATTCTAATAATCACATTTTTTTTAAAAGCACAAATGAGTTTCTTCACTCAATTCATTTTGGTGAAGACCTCATTTTCCAAAATAAAATTTCAACAATCATGTTTTCAAATGCATAAAAATTTGAATATGGACCTTTCCATTCAATACATTCAAATATGTTGAATGGATATTACATCTTCAACCAAAATCACAATTTTGAAATTCCACTCAACACATTCCACATGTGTTAGGTTGAAACTTTCATATTTTCAAAAAGCACATATGAAACCTCTCCATTCAATATACTCACATTTATTGAATGGAGGTTTTATTTTCAAACAAAATCAAAAATAAATTTTCAAAAGCACATATGAATGTTTCCATTAAATACACCCAAATTTTATTGAATGCAAATTTCATTTCCAAATAAAATAACATCATTTTGAAATGCCACTTAACATATTCCATATATGTTTAAGTTGGGATTTTCTTTTCAAAAAAAAATAATAATAATCACACACAAGATATACATCTTTGGAAAAAGAAATGTAATTGATTTCCATCTTACATACCCAAATTTGTTAGATGGAAATCTCCCTCTTCAAAAAATCAACTAAAACAAAAATTTTTAAAACATATTTGGAACTTCAATTTAGCATCCCCCATTTGCTAAAATGAAGTCTCCCTTTTCAAAAAAAACAAAAATTTAAAACACTTTTGGAGTTTCATTTAGCATACTCAAATTTGCTAAGTGAAATTTCCATTTCACAAAAATTTTCAAAACACATTTGGAACTTCAATTTAGCATACCCCATTTGCTAAATTGAAGTTTCTCTTTCCAAAAAAACAAAATTTTAAAACGCTTTTAGTGTTTCGTTTAGCATACTAAAATTTGCTAAGTAAAATTTACATTTAACAAAAAATTTCAAAACACATTTGGAACTTCAATTTAGCATACCCCATTTGCTAAAATGAAGTTTTCCTTTTCTAAAATAATAAAAATTTAAAACACTTTTTGAATTTCATTTAGCATAGTAAAAATTGCTAAGTAAAATTTCCATTTCACAAAAAATTTTCAAAACATATTTGAAACTTCAATTTAGCATATCCCATTTGCTAAAATAAAGTCTCCCTTTTCCAAAAAAACAAAATTTTAAAATAACTTTTGGAATTTTTTTTAGCATACTCAAATTTACTAAGTGAAATCTCCATTCCATCAAAATAAAAAAAAAACCAAAACACAAAAATTTAAAACACTTTTGGAATTTCATTTAGCATACTCAAATTTGCTAAGTGAAATTTCTATTTCACAAAATTTTTTTCAAAACACATTTGGAACTGCATTCTAGCATACCAAATTTACTAAAGAGAAGTATCCAATTTCAACCAAAAATCAAGTCAAACAAAAAAAAAAAAACACATTAGGTTTCCTTTAGCATACTTAAATTTGCCAAGGATCCTACTTTTAAAAAGCAAATCAAAATCAAAAGAAACACATTAGGATTCTCTTAGCATACTCAAATTTGCTAAGAATCATATTTTTCAAAAAAATTCAAAAACAAATTACACTTGGATTTCCTTATTTAGCATACCCAAATTTGCTAAATGGAAAATTCCATTTCTCTTTTCAAAATCACAAAATGATTCACAAAAGAAAGCAAACAAAGAAACAAAAAAAGAAAAAAATGTTTTTAAACATCTCACTTAGCATACCAAAATTTTCTTAGTGAACAAACTCCAAAAATCTCAAATCCAAAAAAAAACAAAAAAAAAACAAATTGACCCTTTACTTTAACATACCTAAATTTGTTAAATAAAGGGTCCTCAAAATCAAAAATTAAAACTCAAATATGAACCTATGGAAGCATCCCTACAACAAAAATATTTGAACCCATTTTCAACATGCCCAAATTTGTTGAAAGTGGATTCTATATCCAAAAGAATTCCTCTTTCCAATCAAAATCTCAAAATATATTCCAAATTATTTGAAACTAACTTAACACTTCAAGATGTTGAGTGTGGGTTCAAATTCAAAATTCAAAATTCAAAGTCAATAGAAATCTTATTCAAGTTTATTTTCAACATTGCATACTTTTGTTCAGTGACAGTTTTCAGTTATAGTTTAGTCTCAGTTTCAGTTGACAGAAATGGTTGAAACCAAGTATGTGTTTACCTTTCCCCATAGGATGGACTTGGCCCTAGATCAGGCCAGCCTTCTTCATGCTGATTACTCCCACCTCATTCATTTCGGACAAGGTTTTGAGGGGGCGAGGATTACCTGTGAGGGCATTCCCCTCACAACTATTACCAGGACCATAGTGGCTGGGCAAAAGTTGGTCATTCAGATTGACTTATCATTAGACTCTGATATCCCCTCACTGAAGAGGAAGATAGTAACAGTTTCTACAACAGTGCCAGTGTCAATTCCAGCATCAGTGATAATGCCAGTGTGCCCGGTTATTTCTCGGCTCTCCCAATGAGGGCTAGCACCCACTCATTAGCACCCTCAAAGGGTAAGGCTCCTCTGATCCCAAAGATAGTATCCCCAGCTTTTGAAGTCGAGTCTAGTTCTTACTCTGCTCGCCCCACCAAGACTTAGAGGAGGAACAAAAATTGCATGATTAAGCGGTATCATACATGCATAGCCAGGGAGATGGAGGCAACTACCCAATCAGTTTTGGAGGAGTTGCCCACTCTGATTTCCCCTGCTAATTATAGTGAACCCATTTCATCCTCTCTTTGGGTCTAACATAAGGATGCTAGGAGGATCCCTACTTCACCTCCACTAATATTTTGATTTCAGCCTGCAGTTAGCTAGAGTAGGAGTTTCTATGCCTACCTCCATTCAATTCTATGCCAGGTTGGCGGAGCTTATGGATGTTCTGAGTCTGGGCTCAATTTGACTTGAGATCTATTATCCCCCGCAGCGTGGGGAAGCATCTATGGTGAGAGGGACAGGGAGGCCCATACTATATCTCATATCACAGCGAGAGAGAGGTTTGGTCGCCAACGCCCTCAATCATCAATTTCTGATTAGTGTGCTACCGCGATCACATGACTATTTACTCATACTCTGAGGAGGAGCCCCATTAGAGAGTCGTGAGGTGTCCACCACACCGCCACCCCCGTCCACCATCGCCCATTCATGTATCAACATCTACGCTTCCTCAAGGCCATGAAGGCCACAGAGAAGAGGACCATTATGACCAAGAGATCCCATTCCATCCACATACTACCATGGTGAGGTGAGCTCTCTGCCCAACGCCCCTATGGTGGTGCAAGAATGGCGACCCCGAAGCATAGTAGTCATCCCTTCACCATCACCACTGCAGGAGGATTTGGAGATGGTTACAGTAGTTAAAGAGGGAGAGGGTGGCAACCCAGTTGCACCCATGTTCATAGAACCTCCTAGGAGTGTCACCCCATTTAGAGTCAGTGACAGTCAAGAGTGTATATCTTCTAGCGAGTACAACCCTCAGAAGGTTGATTCTCCAGCAGTAGGGAAGGTTCGGTGCCACACAGTACATGATGTGGATCCCATCACCAATCAACCGAAAGCATTTGTTCTAGTCCTGACAGATCGTTCTTTAGATGACATAGTAGCTCACTATTTCATGGAAAATAAGGAGATCCTAGGATACGATTGGCCTGATGAGGAGAAGATCAATTTTGATCCTAATGAAGATTATTTATTGGGAGACTCAAGAGAGTTTGCATATGAGGGGATCCCTCCTAGAGAGCAGAAGGAAGGTGATGAGGTCAGGTGGGAAGACAAAAACCAATCAGCCCAACACCTTTGATATTAATTAAAATAGAAGGATGAACAAATAGATTGGATGGCAAAGCAACTCCAGAACTTGTTAGCAATAGTCTCATTACTTCATAAATAAGCCTCAACAGTTCATCCTACTACAGTTGAGACTAATCAGCTAGAGTTGGTGCATGTCTTGGACCCAGCCAAGACCCTACCTCCATTAGAGCAAGGTAGCACCAGCATGTATAGGAAGGTAGTAGACAGTACCTCCATACAGAAAAAAGATATCAAGTCTATGGTTAAGCAGCAGGTGAAGGAAGCATTGGCTCAAGCCTAGGGAGGATCATCAGTTCCAAATGGTAGACCCTACCAAGAGGAATTTGATGCAATCCAATATCCCAAGGGTTTCGTGCCACCTTCCTTCAAGAGTTTTGATGACAATGGAAACTGAGGCGATATACACACGGAAGTTGCAACACCAAGATGATGATTGTTATCGCCTCAATAATAGCTTTATAGCATTTATGTACGAACTTCAATGGTTCAGTGAAGATATTTGTTGAGTTGGAGCAACTCTTTATCAAGAGATTTACTGGAGCTCAGCAAAGGGTTACTGTTGGTGATCTCATTGCAACACAACAACACCCAAGTGAGTCCCTTGTTGACTACATTCTAAGATGGTGTAACATGAATATGAAATATGAGCCACAACTGTCTGAACAACATGCCATTGAGATTCTTCTAAAGAATATCCATGGCCCGGTTGCTTTCATGCTTAAGGGCTTCACCATTAAAACCTTTGAAAAATTAATCAACAAGGCGGCTAGTCTACAAGGAGAAGCTAAACAGTTGCCTTTTCAAGACCAGTTGCCCAAATCAAAGCCACAGAAGGTATACTAGAAGAAACCCAGAGCAGTGACAGCAGTAAACAAGGGGAAGCAGCCAACTAGAGATCATTTCGAGAGACCATGACCTCAGCAGTCTTCGCTTCCACCTCCTCTACCACCACCGAGGCATCACTACCAGCCACCACAGTAGCCTCCATGACCTACACCGTCGCCTCCTCAACCACATCATCAACAGTAGTGGTACACATACCCATCACCATGTAGCTATGGTCCACCTACTCTTTTGGATAAACTCAATAAGCCTTATTCATTTAAGAGGGAGGTAATCAAGAAGATCTTTAAGAACCTCTTAAAGAAGCCTAATTTTCAACTACCCAAACTTAGGAGACCAGAGGAAGTAGGCAAAAGCCATGATCCCAACTTTTGTCCCTACCACCGTATGCTAGGTCATATTTTAGAAGATTGCTTCACCTTCAAGGACTAACTTGGACATAGCTTCAAGACCGGTGCTATAGTCATCCCGAAGGAATACCTTATGGAACAACCATCCAATTCCATCAGGGTAATCCTTGGGGAAACTTGTAATCTTTTCAAAACCAAAGAAGGTTGGGATATCTCCTTATCCAAAACCCTTAAAAAGATTGTTCAAAAGATCAAGAAACATTCCTTGCATGTGCCTAAGTCAGCTTAAACCTTCAACATCAAAGAAGGTTTGCAAGTTGCCAGTGCCAACTCAAAGAAAGGGGAGTTAATAAGAAGAAGTAAGATGTGCGCCGGATAGCCCAATAGACAAACCACCGATGAGTCCAGCCTCCACCATTGCTACCACATCAACGACTCCCACTACTTCAGCTAATTCTTCTTTTGCTAGTAGACATCTTGTATCGACGGATGAGGGCATCAAATCCCTCACCCTCTTACTTTACTCAATTTCTACTTTGTACCTCCTATCAAATCTAAGAAATTGAAGAATAAAGCTAGCTTGAATTACATCTGTGTCACTTATGTTACCTTTGGAGATATGTGATTGGAAGACTGAAGCCAAGTTTCACATCCTTGATTCAAATACTTAATTCACAAAATTTGCTCGACAGGCCTTGGATACATCAGAATAAGAAAATTCTATCCTCCCTCCATCAGTGCATCAAGTTCAAAAAGGATGAAAAGCCATTTTTAGTTAGAGAGGTTGAGATATATGAGGATGCGAACTACTATCTTTCTCAAAAAATCCTTTCTCGTGAACTTGGACAAAATTCAAATTCAAAAGAAAAAAAAAAGAAAAAGAAAAGCAATAGAAAAATAAAAGATAAAGAAAATCAGTGAACAAGAAAGGGGGATTGAAGAAGAAATAGATCCGTATATCACATTCCACCCACAGTTAATTCCATCATATGGACATGTGGGTAGGATGACTCGACCTCCACTAAGCAGAGGTAGAGGTAGAAATAGAGGAAGTTCCAAAGTTGGAAGACCCCCTGGTTGGCCATCAACCAATAGGGGTTATGTTCCAGTTCATAAGAATAGCCTTACTATTCATATAGACTTGGAATCTAGTTCGGAGGATGAATTTAATGTGATTAGCATACTAGCCAAACCCTCTCAACAGGTTCCATTGGAGGTGACTTTTGATCTAGACAGTGATGAAGATCGGACCTCTAGACAAAACAAAGTATTCAAATCAGATGCATGTAAAATTATGAGGCAGCAGTTGGGAACCTTAGCTCTAACCTCACTTTCATCCCAAAAAGTTGAAGGTTTGGTAGTTAAGCAAGCCCCTAAGTCTTCCAGTGATATGAAGCCAAAGAGATTCTTTTTGGGATCATCATTCTCAAGTCCTGAAGTTGAGGTAGAACTTGAGGAGGATTCATTTAAAGAATTAATGGAATTACCATTTAACTATTACTCGCCTTGTGTTCATAATCTTATACATAAAGGTTTTGTTCCTCATACATGGTTTAGGTACAGGTCAGAGTATTTTAAAAGCTATGAAATAATACAGGCAAGAAAGCACAATCAAGAGAAAGACTAGGATTCGGTATAGTGGGTCCAGTCGATGACGATGATTACTGCTTAGTTGTTACCAATCATTTGGAGTCTGATAAGTTATTTTCACACAACACCAACTCTTATGAGAATGTATGCTTAGAAACCTCAGATGATCTAGATGATCTCCAAATTAAAGATGCACTACCAGAATTTGAAGAAGAGATTCATTCAATAATTGACAAACTTAAAGAAATCAATCTCCAGACGAAAGGAAATCCATGCTCAACATACATCAGTTCATTCCTAAATGAAGAAGAAACCATTGACTTAGTTAGGCTATTAGCTGAGTTTAAGGACTACTTTGCATGGAGTTATGAAGAGATGCCCAGATTATCTCCTGAAGTAGCAGTCCACAAGCTAGCAAAAGATTTTAGCGCTAACCCTATCATTTAAACTCCTAGACTCATGCGATAAAAACTTTAATAATAGGTCATTTCTAAAGTCAAGAAACTGATTGATGCTAGTTTCATCAGGGAAGAAAAATACTCTACTTGGTTAGCCAGTGTCATACCAGTTAAGAAGAAGAATGGTCAAATTCATATTTGCATCAATTTCAGGGACTTAAACAAGGCATGTCCTAAGGATGAGTTTCCTCTTCCTATACCAAAATTAATGGTGGACATCACCTCATCTCATGCAGTATTCTCTTTCATGGATGGTTCATCTGGCTATAACCAAATCAAGATGTCTCCTAAAGATGAAAGAAACACTGCTTTATGAACCCCGATCAGAATCTATTATTATAAAGTCATACCTTTTGGCCTTAAAAATGCTGATGATACATGCTAATGGGCCATGACTCAGATCTTCAATGAACTCATCAATCGTCAGGTTGAGTGTTACATTGATGATCTAATAGTTAAGAGCAAAGAAAAGAAAGATTATCTCTTTGACTTGAGAGTAGTTTTCAAACAGTTAAGATAATATAACCTCAAAATGAATCCCTTGAAGTGTGCATTCGAAGTAGCTTCGGGGAAATTCTTTGGGTTTATTGTCTAACACCGAGGAATAAAAATAGATCCAGAAAAGATTAAAGCTATCTAAGAAATGCCACCTCCTAAGAGTTTAACTCAACTCAGATCTTTTCAAGGATGGCTGGTGTATCTAAGATGCTTTATTTCCAACCTATTAGGGAGATGCAAGTCATTCTCAGCACTTGTCAAAAAGGATGCCAAGTTCAAGTGGGATGACAACTGTCAGCATGCCTTTGAAGATATCAAGCAGTATTTGGTAGAATTGCTAATTCTAGCAGCCCCTATCATAGGCAGGCCACTCATCCTCTACACTGCTGCATTGGATGACTCTCTCAATGCTCTGTTGGCCCAAGCCAATGATGAAGGGAAGAAGAGCGCTTCTACTACCTCAGCCATCGTTTGATTAATCCACCTATTAAGAAACATTGCCTAGCTTTAATCTTTGCCTCCCAAAAGTAACGATATTATATGCTTTCTCATAAGGTAAACTTGATCTCCAGAATCAATCCACTGTAGTACCTAATGACACATCCCTCTCACAGTTCGACATCACATTAGTACCCCTCCGTGCGGTAAAAGGACAAGCACTAGCACACCCACTTCATGTTGATTCTCCACTTAGTGATGATCTCTCTGATGAACAAATCATAAACTTAGGGCAGGTTGACAACCACTGATGAGAGATGTATTTTGATGGTGCAACTTCTTTTCATAAAAGGGAAGCACCACAATCGACTCTTCCAGGAAAGGCAGGGGTAGGAAAAGTTCTCCTAACTCCAAACCGCGATGTGATGATATTCTCATACTATATTTCCAACCTTAGCACCAATAAAGAAGCTGAGTATGAGGCTTTGATTGTTGGTCTAGAATTATTCATCACAATTAGTGCAAGAGCATCAACATCTTTGGGGATTCTCAGTTGGTCATCAACCAGATTGCTGGGTCCTATAAAGTTCTCAAACCTAAGCTTCGTTATTATCGCGAGTATACAATGAAGCTGTTGGCCCAAATTTTTAAAGTCACCATCTACATGGTTCCCTGAGTAGAGAACATAGTAGTAGATGCTTTGGCTAAACTTGCCAAAGAATTGGCATGTCCAAAAAATGTGTCCATTTCAATAAGGGTCCAAAATAGACAAGTCCTATCCCTTATTGATACTGAACTCATCGAGAGAATTTCTCTTGAAGGGGAGGTTATCGTTGCCAAAAAGGATGAGGAGCTAGATTGGAGGCAATCATTCATAGACTATTTGAACACTGGCAAACTACCTCAAGAAAAGTCACAAGCCCATCAAGTGAAATAGAGAGCTCTCTCCTATGCTCTCGTTGATGGCACCCTGTACCGCCGGTCCTTGGACCAGATGTGGTTAAGTTGCTTAGATAAATATGAAGCATGTGGCATTGTAACCGAGGGACATTCAGGACTATGCATAGCACATCAATCTGGTCTGAAGATGAAGATGAAGATCAAGAGACTAGGATACTATCCTTCCAGTTACAGGGGATGTAGCTATCAATGTCCATACGGTGGTCCTCCACCAACTACCCAATATTCTACACCCTACACTAACCTCATGGCCATTCGAGTGTTGGGGTACCAACATTGTGGGTTCGATCAATCCTCCTTCTTTCAAGGGTCATCAGTTCATCTTAGCTACCACTGACTACTTTTCCAAGTGGACAAAGGCAATCCCACCCAGAGAGGTCACAGCTTAGCATGTGCTTCAGTTTTTCAAGAACCATATCATATAGGTTGAGTGCCTCAATAAATTATATCTGATAATAATACTGCATTCATAAGAACCAAGATCAACAGCTTTGCCAGAAGACACGGTATAGGTTGGAGATACTCCACCATCTATTATCTAGAGAAAATGGCTTAGCAGAAGCATTCAATGAAACTCTCATCCAAATACTAAAGAAGACTCTTGATGATAACAAGCGGCAATGGAATGAGCTGTTGGTTGAAGACTTGTGGGCCTACCGCACCATATACCAAACTCCAACTCAATCTACCTCCTTTTTCTTAGCAAATGGGTCTAAAATTGTTCTACCTTTAGAATTCCAACTCCCATAACTAAGGATAACATTGGGTAGCAAGATCACTACAGAGCAAAATGCAAAGTTAGAGTTAGAAGAGCTTGAATGTTTGGAGAATAGTCGCTGACAGGAATGCTAGAACCTCGAGTTATACAAGGCCAAAAATGATTCAATCTCACAACAAGCTGGTCCACCCTAAGTCTTTCGGTAGGAGAATTTGTGTTAGTCCTAAGGAGACCAATTGTTGCCCGTCCAAAGATGGGAGGCAAGTTTGAACTAACTTGGGAAGGCCCCTATGTCATAGACAAGGCCAACCAAGGAGGATCTTATCAGCTTATTGATTATAAAGTGGAACACCCGATGCTTCCAATTAATGGGCTCTATTTGAAGAAGTGTTACTCATAAAAATCATGTGTGAAAATAATTTTATCAATCAACAAAAATTTGATTCTATTTCACCAAAATCTTATCTTCTTTCGAAGCATTGTTTGCTTGCCTTGTGAATCCTGCATGACGTGTTTATGGTAGGTGTAAGAGTCCCCCAGTGGCATCCTATCTCTTTTTCATAACACAAACATAATTTTCCTGATGCTATTAGAATAGGTGTGAGAGAACCCAAAAGGCATTCTATTCTGATTAGCACAACTAAGTTAAGTGTGAGGGAACCCAAGCGACATCCTTTCTTAGTGGAAAATCCTATTGCCATCCATAGCACCATTTCATCAAAATCCCCAATGTATTTTATGTTAGGTGTAAGAGAGCTAAGAGGTGTCCTATTCCCTTTAATGCAAGCACAAAAATGAACACATATCTTTTGACTCAGGCTACTTTGGTGTGGGAGCAAGCCCCCTGTGGCACTCACTCTAACTCCAGTCGTCACATGCTACCTCATGTAAGTGGCCAGGATGTGAATCCCCACGCTTTCTTCCTAACTTTGCCATTGCAAACCAATGAGCACCTTGTTAGTATGGTATACTTCACTACACATTCAGTAAGCTACCTGTGTTAATTTTGTTTAAGAAGATGTGAGTCCCCGAGCTTTCTTCTTGAACTAATCATCATGATATGATTAGGTCAAGTGTATCTAGGTTTAGGATAAGTCCCCAAAGGCTTCTTTCCTCTTGACCACATTTGAGTTGATATAAGTCCCCTAGTGGCATTCACTTAGTAGTCACCCTAGGTCGCATGGTGCTGTCAGCCAAAAGAGACTATCCCATCAATTCTATAGGAGGATGTAGTCCCCGAGCTTTCTTCCCATCAAGCGATGGTTGATGTTCTCTATGCTGACAGCGACTCACCCAGAGGATACACCACTCTTGGCAGATGTGAGTCCCTGTGCTTTCTCTTTGAGTTGGGCATCAAATACCTATTTGATATATGACTAACCATGTCATCTTCTCCAGGGTTTTGTATTAAACCCTTAGCAGCCCCACTCCCTGTGGGCATTCTATTTGTATTACATCTTTTACGACCTCATTTAGACACTACCTGGGTTACTTTTTGATCGGACAGTCCCCTTTCCTAGTAGCCACCCCTATGGTTGGAGAATTTGTTCAGCGGATGCACAGATTCTCCCTTGGTTCAGTAAATCTGAGATAAGTCTAGGCTGATATAAGCTCCTTCTCAGTTTGATCCATCACAAACTAACAAGGTCCATAATAAACAAACTAAATAAACAAATATTCTCTTGTGGATTAGGAATTCAATACCCCAAAGGACCCTTTTCCTAAGCAGACATCCTATCATTAGGGCAATGTCAGCAGAACTCCCTATAAGAATTGCCTGACTACTTGAGTTGAGATAAATCACCGGGTCGGTACTCACTCTGTAGTCACCCTTAGGTCGAGTTCAATCTATTTTTCCATAAGCAGGTTACCCCGATAGTCGTTCTACTTTGGAAGATATAAGATTATGATACATTCTTTCTAGCGTGATTGTTGCAAACCAATAGACAACCCTAGGTCGGGCTCGATTTGTTGCCTAAAAGTAACCGATCACCCTAGTGGTCTTTTGTAGTGGAAGATGTGAGTCCCCGATCTTTCTTTACTTCAATTGATCATTGCAAACTGAAAGGCACTCCTTTGGTCAGATAGTTCTCCCCTCAACTGGGAAGCTACTCCCTTTGGTTTAGTAAATCTAAGATTGGTCTAGGCTGATATAAGCTCCTTCTCAGTGTGATCCATCGCAAACCAATAGAATCCATCAAAACAAATTTAAAAATGAAATTAATCTTGACCATTCTTGAGTTGATCTAAGTCCCCCAGCAGCATTTGTTCAATAGTCAACCCTAGGTTGGGTTCATTTGTTGCTCAAAGCAACCGATCACCCTAGTGGTTTCTTGTTTCTAGAAGATGTGAGCCCTCGTATAACCATTGCAAAGGCATCCCTTGGTTTGAGTTAGGTCTAGGCCTCCATGGCTCCTACTCAAAGAAATCCATCGCAAACTAATGGGACCCATCAAAATAAATCTAAAAATAAAATTAATCTTGACAACCTTTTAGTTGATCTAAGTCCTCCAGCGGCATTCACTCAATAGTCAGTCTAGGTTGGGTTCAATCCATTATCTTGCTAATAGATCACCCCCAGCAATTGTTCCTTACTTTGGAGGATGTAAGTCTACTATGCTTTCTTTCTAGTACAGCTGCTACACATCGAAAGGCATTCCCTTTGGTTGGCTAGTCCTACTATGCATTTAGTAGACTACCTCTTTGGATTGGTAAATCTAAGTCAGGTCTAGGCCTCCATGGCTTTTACTCAGTATGATCCATCGCAAACCAATAGGGTCCATTTCAAAATTCAAAATCTAAAGAAAAAAAGTTGAAACAAATAAACAAAACAATCAATCAATCTAAATCAAATCTTTTGCTTCTCCTCAATGAGATGCAAATCTTTCTAGCTCCCCAGCAAACATAGAATTCTGATCCCTCAGTGGATTTTACTATGGATGACTTGAACTTGCCTCCCTAGTGGAGAGTTCACTTGTCTATCTCCGGTGGAGTCAAAATAAACACAATTAAACAAACAACAAATTGAAACAAATTCAACCCTCTTCCCAAGTGGAACTTAAGTAATCAAATAAAATTTCTCCCCAGTGAGACTCAAATCAAATCAAACCTCTCATCCCCTTGTGGATGACTTGAACTAGTTTTCCTAGTGGAAGGTTCACATACTCTATCCCTAATGGATTTCTCCCTCTCTTATGTCTTTGACATAAGTAGAGTCACATTGCACTAAGCTTTGCATTCCTTCTACACCTTGGGTTAGGAGTATATCATCTCTGTTAGTGCTTGTGATCATTCAGTGTTGTTGAACATTTTGGTCAACACCAATATGTTGTGTTCCTTATCAGTCACACCACACCTATTAGGCGCCCTTTATTAACCTCATTTTTAGGATGAGTTCTTAACCCCTCCACCATAGAAATAGGACTCCTCTTAGACTTTAAGAGATCCTTTGTCTTAAGACACATCTACTAATTAGGTGGACACTCAACTAGCCTTAGAGACTTAAAAAAGTTAGCCATAGGAACAGGTCATGCCTTAGGAGTGCTAGGAAAATCTACCAATCCTATAGCTTAAACCACATTCCTCACTTCCTTCCTTCAAGTCAGACTCTAAATCAAATCAACATCAAACCCAAATCAATTTCAGCTTAATTGATTTACTCCAAATTCAAATCAATGCCACATGATTGAAACACATGATTGAAACCCATGATTGAAACTTATGATTAGAGCTTATGATTCAAAATTCAAATTCAAATCCAAATAAAAAATCTTTCCTAAGTCCTCTAATTCCCTAGAAAAGACTTAGCCTAAATCAAGTTCAAATTAATTCAAAGGCATAAAATTTTCTCACAACTAATTTATATTCTCGAGTTATTTGTATCATGGCACATAAACACTAGCGGAATTCTTAGTAGCACACCCACTTCCTACTGATTCTTCGCTTAGTGATGATCTCCCTGATGAACAAATCATGAACTTAGAGGCAGCAACCGATGGGAGATGTATTTTGATGGTCTTTGCTTCTTAAAGGTGAAGCACCATGATCTATTCTCCCATGAAAGACAAGGGTAGGAATAGTTCTTCTAACTCCAAACCATGATGTGATGAGATTCTCATACTATCTATCCAACCTCTGCACCAACAACGAAGCTGAGTATGAGGCTTTGATTGCCAATCTAGAGTTATCCATCACTATCAATGTCAAGAGCATCAACATCTTTGGAGATTCTCAGTTGGTCATCAACCAGACTATCGAGTCCTACCAGGTCCTCAAACTCAAGCTTCATCATTACTACGAGTATACCATGAAGAAGTTGTTGGTCTAGATTCTCGAAGTTATTATCTACAAGGTTCCTCAAGTAGAGAATGCAATAGCAGATGCTTTGGCCAAACTTGCCAAAGAGTTGGCATGTCCGGAAGATGAGTCCATTTCAATAAGGATCCAAAATAGACAAGTCCTATCCCTTGTTGATTCTGAACTCATCGAGAAACTTTCTCTCGAAGGGGAGGCTATCGTTGCTAAAATGGACAAGGAGTTGGATTGCAAGCAACCATTCATAGATTACTTGAACACCGATAAACTACCTCAAGAGAAATCTCAATCCCATCAGGTGAAACAGAGAGCTCTTTCCTATGCTCTTGTTGATGGCACCACAGATGCTTTGACCATGGTTTACATTATTTAGACAAACACGAAGCTATGTGGCAGGTACATTCAGGTCTATGTGGAGCACATCAGTCTGGTCTGAAGATGAAGTCTAAGATCAAAATACTTGGATACTACTGGCCTTCAATGACCACAGATTGCATGGACATAGCTAGGAGATGCCATCAGTGTCAGGTGCACAGTGTGGTCCACCAACCACCCAATATTCTACACCCTACTTTGGCTTCATGGTCATTTGAGTGTTGGGGTACCAACATTGTAGGTCTGATCGATCATCCATTCTTTCAAGGGGCATCGATTCATCTTAGCTGCTACCGACTACTTTTCCAAGTGGGCGGAAGCCATCCACTCAGAGAGGTCACAGCTCACCATGTGCTTCAGTTTTTTAGGAACCCTATCGTATATAGGTTCGGGGTGCCTTGACGAATTATATTCAATAATGGTACAACATTCAAAAGTACGAATATCAACAGCTATACCTTGATGACATATCTGATCATCTGAATAAGTACATCTATAGATTTGCGTGGCATCTTACTAAGATGAATTTCTATAAGGTCTCTTCTTTCTTTCTCCATAGATTTGAAAGACGACTCCTTGTAAGAGATTTATTCACCACAAATTTTTCTGATGACTCCACTATGGATGGTTCCTCTCTCCATATTTGGTAAATGATCATTGTCTTTGAGTATCGATAGTGGATTTATACTTTGGTATGAATCCAAGACTATCCTTCCTTTCGTTGGCACTTAGCTCATTTCGTTCTTGAGTTGAGTTAGCCAACATCTTTGGGCTTTAGGACCGCATTCCTTGTTGGTCTTAAATCCTTTATTGGTTTTCTCCAATGGGTAAAATGAAAAAGATCTAAAATAAAAAAGAACCATCTCTTAAAGACTTCTTCCTTATCATCTTCATGATAAGGAAAGGTTCATCCTAAAAATAATAAATCTTCCATAAAGAATTTTTCTTTTTTTCAAGAGCACCTTTTTCCAATAATGCATTTAATAAAATATTTTTCACAAAAATTCTTCACCTTCATTTAACAATTCATGTAATTGTTACATGTAGGGATTTTCAAGAATAAGACTAATAACATTTTCCAAAAGCACAAATGAACATCTTCCTTCAATTAACTTTGATGAAGATTTCATTTTTAAAATGAAATGAACAATCATATTTTCCAAAAAATCACAATCATAATCATAAAACTCTTTCAAAAAGCACACATGAATTCTTCTATTTGGTACATTCACACTTATTGAATAGAAAGTTCATTTGTAAACAAAATTAAAATTTTCAAAAAGCACATGTGAATATCTCCATTTAATATACTTAGGTTTATTAAATGAAGAATTCATTCCCAACTAAAAATAAAATATCATTTAGGAAATTCTACTTAAGCATATCCCACACATGTTTTAAATTGGGATTCCTCTCTTTCAAAAAGCAACAATCACACACAAAATAAAAATATCATATTAAAAAAAAATAGATTTCCATTCTACATACTCAGATTTTTTGAATGGAGGTCCTCTTTTCAAAACATCAAAATCAAACAATCATATTTCCAAAAAATTTCAAAAAAAATATCCATTTGGAACTTCATTTAATATACACAAATTTGCTAAGTGAAGTTTTCAAAATAAATTAAAAAAATTTAAAAATTCTAAACACATTTTATAACTTCATTTAACATTCACAAATTTATTAAGTAAGGTTTTCAAAACCCAAAATCAAAATCCAAAAATTTTTAGAATTCTAAACACATTTTGGAACTTTATTTATCAAGCACAAATTTGTTAAGTAAGGTTTCCAAAATCAAAATCCAAAAATTTTCAAAATTCAAAACACATTTTGGAACCTTATTTAACATACCCAAAGTTGTTAAGTGAAGTCTCCAAATCCAAAAAATTCAAAATTTTTCAAACACATTTGGAACTTCATTTAACATACCCAAATTTATTAAGTAAAGTTTCCAAATCAGAAATTCAAAACTTTTCAAAACATATTTTGGAACTTTACTTAGCATACTCAAATTTGCTAAATAAAGTTTCCAAACTCAAAATAAAATTTCTCACACACCTTTGGAACTTCTTCCCTTAGCATACCATCTTTGCTAAGGAGAAGTTTCCATTTTTCAAAATCAAAACCAAAAATGAAATCAAAAACTTTAAACACACCATTTGGAATTTTATTTAGCACACTTAAATTTGCTAAGTGGAATTTCCATTTCATGAAACCATGTGGGATATCATCTTTAGCATGCCAAATTTGCTAAAGTTGAAAATCCACTTTCAAAAAAATTTCAAACAAAATGAAGCACCTTAGGATTCCTTTATCATACCAAATTTGCTAAAGGACCTTACCCTTTTCAAAAATCAAAAATTTTCAAACAAATGAAACACTTAGGATTTTCTTAGCATACCTAAATTTGCTCAGAATCCTATTTTTCAAAATCAAACAAAATACACTTAGGTTCTTCACTTAGCATACCTAAATTTGCTAAGAAGAATTCCAAAATTTTCTAAAATCAAAACAAAACAAAATTTTCAAAAGAAACAATCACTTTCACTTTACTTAGCATACCTAAATTTGCTAAGTAAGTGAAAATTCCAAAATATTTAAACAACACAAAATCAATTTGACCTTTACTTTAACATACCGAAATTTGTTAAAGGGTCTTCTAAATCACAAAATTCCAAAACAAAATGAACCTATGGAAGCATCCTATCAAAATCTTGAATCCATATTTCAATATACCTAAATTTGTTGAAGTTTGGATTCATATTCAAATTCATCTTTCAATCAATCTCTTCAAATTCATTTGAACCCCACTTAACACTTCCAAGTTGTTGGATGTGGGTTCAAATTTTTAAAATTCTAAAATTCTAAATCTATGGAGACAGAAAATAGATGCAAGTTCATTTCTCATTGCATATCTCTTTCAAAACCAAAAATTTGTCAATCCCATGGACCTAGCCTTGGATCAGTCTGACTTCCCTTGCTTCGATCATACCCATTTGATCCACTTTGGCCATGGCTTTGAGGGGGCCAAGATCACTTTTGAGGGCATTCCCCTCACAACAGTCAGCAGGAAAAGGGTGGTCGGGCAAAAGTCGGTCATCAAGGTAGACTTACCCTTGGATTTAGAGATCTCCTCACTGAAGAGGAAAGCTGTGGCAGTATCACATCCTTCAGTAGTTTCAGTTCTAGCAGTGCAGTCCCAGTTCCTATGGCAGTTCATTCCAGAGTTGCCCACATTGCCCCGGTGTGAGCTAGCACCCTATCATCTGAACCCTACAAGGGTAAGGCTCCCCTAGTTTTAGAGACTGCCTCCCTACATTTGACTGTAGGTCTAGCTCGCACTCCCCTCATCCTACTAGCACCCAGTGTCAAAATAAGAACTATATGGTCAAATGGTTAAATACCAAGATAGCCAGAGAGCTTGAGGCAGCTGTCAGGTTGGCCATAGATGAGTCTACTATGATCACATCACCACTGGTTGTATAAGGCCAAAATGATTCAAGCTCACAACAAGCTGATCTTCCCTAGGTCTTTCTAAGTAGGAGAACTTGTGTTAGTCCTAAGGAGACCAATTGTTGCCTAACCAAAGATGGGAGGCAGGTTTGAATCCACTTGGGAAGGCCCCTATGTCATAGAGAAGGCCTACCAAGGAGGATCATATCGGCTTATTGATTGTAAAGGGGATCACCCTATGCTTTCAATTAATGAGCTCTATCTAAAGAAATATTACCCATGAAATAAAACTTATTTGAAAATAATCATTAATAAAATGAACAAAATCTAATTTCATTCATCAAATCTTCTCTTCTTTCAAAGTGTTGTTTGCTTGTCTATCGTGGTGTTTAGGGTCCCCGAGTGGTATCCTATCCCTCTTCACAATTTCTCGATGCTTTAGAATAGGTGTAAGAGAACTTCGAGGCATCCTATTTTGATTAGCATAACTAGGTATAGGTATGATAGAAGAGTTCTTAGTGGGAATTCTTGTTGTCATCCGTGGCATCATTTCATAATTCCAATGTGTTTTAAAATAGGTGTATGAGTCCCCTAGAGGCATCCTATTCTTTTAACACATGCACCCCAACAAACACAAATCTTTTGTCTTAAGCTATTTTGATGTGGGAGTAAGCCCCCTGTGGCACTCACTCATTAGCTGCTTTAGGTCGGGTCTACATGCTACCTCGCTAGTATGTCACCCTAGTGGTCATTTGTTGGAGGATGTGAGTCCTCTCACTTTCTTCCTAACTTGATCATTACAAACCAAAGAGCACCTTGTTAGTATGATAGTCTTCACTGTCTAGCCAGTAAGCTACCTCATGTTGACTTTGTTTAAGAAAATGTGAGTCCCTGTTCTTTCTTCTTTAACTAGCCATCATGTTCTAACTAGGTTGAGTATTTTTTAGGTTTAGGATAAGTCCCCCAGAGGCCCCTTCCTCTTGAATACTTTTGAGCTAATTTAAGTACCCCAATGGTATTCACTCAGTAGTCATCCTAGGTCGGATAGCACCTGTCGAGCCGAAGACAGACTATTCCAACAGTCAGTTTCGCTATAGGAGGATGTGAGTCCTCGAGCTTTCTTTCTAAGCTGATTGTTGCAAACCAACGGGCACCTTAAGTTGGTTGATGTTCACTATGCTGACACTTACTCACCCAGTGGATACACCACATTTGAAAAATGTGAGTCCCCATGCTTTCTACTTGAGTTGGCCACCGATTACCTATTTGATATATGACTAGCCATGTCATCTTCTCCAGGGTGTTAGATCAAGACTTTAGCGGCCTCATCCCCTATGGCCACTCTATTTGGATCACATCTTTTGCGACCACATTTAGACACTACCCGGGTTACCTTTGGATAGGACAGTCCTCCTTTGGTATACTGGTTGGAGAATTTGTTCAACGGATCTCTGATTGATCGAATAGATTCTAGGCGATATAAGCTCCTTCTTAGTTTGATCCCTCACAAACTAATAGGGCCCATGACAAACAAACTAAACAAAAAATAAAAAAAATTCACTTGTGGATTAGAAATTCAAGCCCCCAAAGGGCCCCATTTCCCAAGCAGGCATTTCATCTTTAGGGCAGTGTCAGCAGAACTCCCTATAGGAATTGCCTGACTACCTGAGTTGAGATAAATCTCGGGTCGGTACTCACTCCGTTGTCAGCCTTAGGTCAGGTTCAATCTATTTTTCCATAAGAAGATTACTATGGCAGTCATTTCACTTTGGGAGATGTAACACTATGATGCATTCTTTCTAGCATGACTGTCGCAAACTGATGGGCAGCTTGAGGTCGGGATTAATTTATTGCCCAAAGCAACCGATCACCCCAGTGGTCTTTTGTATAGGAAAATGTGAGTCCCCGAGCTTTCTTCCCTTGAATTTATCATTGCAAACTGAAAGGCACTCCTTTGGTCGGATAGTTCTCCCATCTTCCAGGAAGTTATTCCCTTTGGTTTATATATGAGATAGGTCCAGGCTAATATAAACTCCTTCTTAGTGTGATCCATCACAAACCAACAGAATCCATCAAAAATATATTAAAAAGTGAAATTAATCTTTGACTATTTTTTAGTTGATTTAAGTCCCCCAGCGGCATTCACTCAATAGTCAGCCCTAGGTCAGGTTTGATTTATTGCCTTGCCAATCGATCACCCTAGTGGTTCCTTATTTTGGAAGATGTGAGTCCCTGCGCTTTCTTCCAAATTTGACCATTACAAACCAAAAGGCAATCCCTTTGGTTGGATAGTCCTACCTTATGGTTGGTAGACTATTCCCCTTGGATTGGTAAGTCTGAGTTAGGTTTAGGCCTCCATAGCACCTACTCAGTGCAATCCATCGTAAAGATGGGATCCATCAAAGCAATTTAAAATGAAATTAATCATTGACTATCTTTGAGTTGATCTAAGTTCCCCAGCAGCATTCACTCAATAGTCAGCCTTTGGTTCGGTTCAATCTGTTGCCTTTCCAATGGATCACCTCGATAACTGGTCCCTACTTCGGAGGTTGTATGTCTACTATGCTTTCTTCATAGTACAGTTGTTGCACACTGAAAAGCATCCCCTTTCATTGGCTACTCCTACTATGTCTAGTAGACTACCCCTTTGGATTGGAAAATCTGAGTTAGGTTTAGGCCTCCGTGGCTCCTACTCAGTGCAATCTATCACAAACCAACAGGGCCCATCTCAACATCCAAATTCTAGGAATCTAAAATAAATTCAACCCTCCTCCCTCAGTGGAGTCAAACAAAATAAATTCAACAAAACAAATCCAATCAACCTCCCCCACTGGAGTCAGTCAAATCAAAATAATCAAAATAAATTAAATAAATCAAATCAATTTCTCTCCCTAGTAAGATTCAAATCAAATCAAACCTCTCATACCCTTGTGGATGATTTGAACATGTTTCCCAAGTAGAAGGTTCACATACTCTATCCTTAGTGGATTCCTCTTTCACTCCCTTATGTCTTTGACATAAGTAGAGTCAAATTGCATTAAGCTCTAGTTTCCTTCTACACCTAAGGTTAGAAGTAGATCATCTCTGTTAGTGCTTGTGATCGTTCGGTGTTGTTGATCATTTCAGTCAACACCAATACGTGTAGTGTTCCTTGTCAGTCACACCACACCTATTGGGCGCCCTTCGTTGACCTCATTTTTAGGATGAGCTCTCAACCCCTCCATCTTAGACATAGGACTTTGTTTAGACTTTAAGAGTTCCTTAGTCTTAAGACACATTTAGTGGTTAGGTGAACACTCAACCTAACCCTAGAGACTTAGAAGAGTTAGCCATAGAAATAGGTCATGCCTTAGGAGTGTTAGAAAAATTTACCTACCCTATAGCTTGAACCCAATTCCTCACTTCCTTCTTTCAAAGTCACACTCCAAATCAAACTAACTCCAAACTCCAAATCAAATCAATATAAAAACTTAAATCAATTCCAACTTAATTGATTTTTTCAAACTCAAATCAATTCTAAATGATTCAAGCTTATGATTGAAATTCCAAGTTCAAAAATATTTCCTAAGTCTTTTGATTCCCTCTCATGGATAGCTCAAATCAAATCTAAATCAATTCAAATTCAAGAAATTTTCTCACAACCCATTTATATTCTCATTTATATTCACATATATAAATGAAATGTAAATTTAAATCAATCAAACCTAATTTAAAATTCAAATCCGAATAAAAATTCTTTCCTAAGTCACTTTGATTCTATCTTATGGACTTAACCTAAATCAAATCTAAATCAATTCAAATTCAAGGAAATTTCCCATAACCCATTTATATTCTCATTTATATTCACTAATATAAATAAAATATAAATTCATCAATCCAAAAATCAATTCAAAACTCAAACTCAAATTCAACCAAAATCCAACCTAAGCCTTTCAAGTCAAATTCTTAACCCAAAGTGACCTAAAATATACCTTTTGAGCTAAATTCTAATCCCAGCCAAATTGGATTGAACTAAGCCCAACTAAGCCTCATATTGTGAGCAACAATCATCATGAGATGATCAATCACTCAAATTGAGTCAAATCAAGTCAAACCTAAGGGTTGACCAAGTCAACATTTGACCAAAATGAAACCTAAACTAGCCAAAATCCATCATATGCCAAATTAATTGAAACCATTGATCAAAACTCATTCATGATAAATGATTGAACTTGACCAAGTCATCATTTGAGCCTAACTTAGCCCAATTGACCACTTGACCCAAGTTGACCCAATTTGACCTAAAAAGTCAAAATATGTCGAAACTTGATCTGAGCCAAATTGATTGAAACTGATGGATCAAGCTCATTCCAAATCACTTGTTGAACTTGATCAAAGCCTCAATTGGCCAACTAAACCCAACCTAGCCCAATTGACCTTGATCTCATCTTGACCTAAAAGGTCAAATTGAGCCAAATCCAAATATAAACCAAATTGATTGGAAATAAAGATATCAATCCATTTCAAATGATCAACTAAACATAAACCAACTCATGACCTAACCCAAATTGGTAAAATGGGTCAAATTGGTCAACTTGACTCATTTGATCTAAATGAAATCAAATGAACCAAATCCAAATATAAACCAAATTGAACCAAACCAAAGTTACCAAAATATTTCAAATGGTCATATGAACTTGACCCAACCCTTGGTTTGACCCAATTTGGTCAATTGCAACTTGACCCATTTTGTCAACATAGCCACAAATCATATCAAATCAACTCCAAATTTTATTAAAACCCATTTTTCAATCATACCAAACATATTTAAACTGAAATCCAAGCCAAATGACTATTTTACCCTTAGGCCATAGGGGACCTAAAATCAAAACACATGAAATTTGATCAATTCCTTTTCATGGACACTTGGCACCCTCTTAGTGGATCAAATGGTCACTAATGGACATGGTGCACATGACCCAATGGGTTTGGGTCAACCCAACCCAACCAAAGGCTAAAACCAACCACCCCCATGAACATGACCACATGGGAATCCTTCCTCCACTCATTTCAAGCACATGGGAGCTCCACTACTCCACTCCACACTCAAAATCGAATGCCATGCCACTCCTAACAGCCTAACAAACCCATTGCATGAGGTCAATTGGACCAAAATGGTAAAGCTCTTCATGACCGTCCGATCCACTTAGGGAGAGATATACTCCACAAATTCCACTTGAGTCATAATCACACACACTCGATTGACTGAGAGAGAGAGAGAGCTCCCTCAAGCTTCCCAAGCTCCCTCAAGCAATCCCCAAGCATTGTGAATTCTCCATTTTCGGCTTCTCTTAAGCCAAAAATAAGGGAGCTCCACCTCTTTTCCATCTCACTCAATACTTAAAATCAAGCCAAATCCTCTTGCAAGATTCATCAAAGGGTTGAATTTGTTTTAATTTTGTTAGGTTTTAAATTTTTGAGATAAACCCTATTGGTTTGCGATGGGTTGTACTAAAGAGGAGCCATGGAAGCTAAGACATAATTCATATTTACCAATCCAAAGGTGTGGTCTACTAAGATTATAGTAGGAATAGCCAACCAAAGGGATATCTTTTGGTATGCAGCTGCTGTAATAGGAAGAAAGCATGGTAGGCTTACATCCTCCAAGTAAGGACCAGTTGCTAGGGTATTCTATTGGCAAGGCAACAGATTGAAAAGCCAACTTAGGGCTGACTATTGAGTGAATGCCATTGGGGACTTAGATCAACTCAAAGATAATCAAAGATTAATTTCCTTTTTTAGTTTTGTTTGTTTTGATTATGATGGATCCCATAGGTTTGCGATGAACTGTACTGAGTAGGGGCCATGGAAGCCTAGACCTAATTTAGATTTACTAATTCAAAGGGAGTAGTCTACCAACCATAAGGTAGGACTATCCAACCGATGAGAAATGCTTTTTGGTATACAATGGTCCATTCTTATGAAGAAAGCATGATGACTCACATCTTATAGAGACAAGAAACCACTAGGGTGATCGATTTCTTTGAGCAATAAATAAAACCCGGCCTAGAGCTGACTATTGAGTGAATGCCACTAGGGGACTTAAATCAACTCAAAGATAGTCAAAGATTAATTTTATTTTTAGTTTTGTTTTGATGGATTCCATTGGTTTGTGATGGATCACACTAAGAAGAAACTTATAGAAGCCTAGCTCTATCACAGATTTACTAAAACAAAGGGAGTAGCTTCCTGGCCGATCGGAGAACTATCCGACCAAAGGAGTGCCTTTCGATTTGCAATGATCAATTGAAGGGAAGAAAGCTCGGGGACTCATATCTTGCACTAAAAAATATTACTGGGGTGGTCTATTGCTTTGGACAACAAATCAAACCTGACCTAGGGCTGCCCGTCGATTTGCGATAATCATGCTAGAAAAAATGCATCATGGTCTTACATCTTTCAAAGCAGAATGATTGTCGGGGTAACCTGCTTGTGGCAAAATAGATTGAACCTGACCTGGGGGTGAATACAGAGTGAGTATCGACCTAGGGATTTATCTTAACTCAGGTAGTCAGGTAATTCCTATAGGGAGTTCTGTTGACACTGCCCTAAAGATAGGATGCCTACTTGGGAGAAGGGGCCCTTTAGGGGCTTGAATCCTAATCCACAAGTGAATTAATTTATTTATTTGTCTTAGATTATTTATTTATTTTATCGTGGACCCTGTTAGTTTATGAGAGATTAAATTGAGAAGGAGCTTATATCAGCCTAGACTTATCTTAGATTTATTGAACCAAGGAAAATCCATCCATCCGCTGAATAAATTTTTCAACCACAGGGGTGGCTACTAGAAAAAGGGAGTTGTCCAATCCAAAAGTAACTCGTAGTGTTTAAATGGGGTCGCAAAGGACTTGATCTAAATAGAGTGCCCACAGGGGATGGGGTTAGTAATGGCTTAATCCAACATCCTGTAGAAAATGACATGGCTAGTCATAAATTCAATAGGTATTCGATCTACAACTCATGGAGAAAGCACAGGGACTCATATCTACCAAGAGTGGTGTACTCACCGGGTGAGTCACTGTCAACATAGCAAACCTCAACCAACCTAAGGTGCACGGTTTGCAATCACTGAAAGAAAGCTGGGGACTCACATCCTCCCTCTATGGGCTGCTGGGATAGTCATGCCCGACAAAAGTGCTATCCAACCTGGGGTGACTATTGAGTGAATGCAACTGGGGACTTATATCAGCTCAAATGTAGTCAAGAGGAAAGGGGCCTCTTGGATACTTATCCTAAACCTCAAAAATACTCAACCTAGTTAGAACATGATGGCTAGTGCAATAAGAAAGCACGAGAACTTACAACTTCTTAAACAAAGTTAACATGAGGTAGCTTACTAGCTAGGCAGTGAAGACTATCATACTAATAAGGTGCTCTTTGATTTGCAATGATCAAGTTAGGAAGAAAGCGTGGGGACTCACATCCTCCAATAAATGACCACTAGGGTGACATACTAGAGAGGTTGCATGTAGACCCAACCTAGAGTAGCTAATGAGTGAGTGCCATAGGGGACTTACTCCCACATCAAAATAGCTTAAGAAAAAAGATTTGTATCTATTGTGGTGCATATGTTAAAATGAATAGGATGCCTCTGGGGGACTCTTACCTACCTTAGAACACACTGAGGAATTGAAATGATGCCATAGATGGCAACAAGAACTCCCACTAAGAATGGATGCACTTAGGTTCTCTCACTCCTAACTTAGTTATGTTAATTGAAATATGATGTCTCTCAGGTTCTCTTACACCAATTCTAAAAGCATTGAGAGATTGTGTTTGTGTTGTGAAAGAGTGATAGGATGTCACTTGGGGACTCTTATACCTACCCTAAGCACGTCTGGTGGATTCGCAAGACAAGCAAACAACACTTTAGAAAATAAGAGAAGTTTTGATGAATGGAATCAGATTTTTGTTCTTTTTATTAATGAATTATTTTCAAATATGATTTGTTTCATGGGTAATATTTCTTTAGATGGAGCCCATTAATTAGAAGCATCGGGTGTTCCCATTTACAATCAATAAGCTGATAAGATTCTCTTTGGTAGGCATTCTCTATGACATAGGGGCCTTCCCAAGTGGGTTCAAACTTGCCTCCCCTCTTTCGACAAGCAACAATTGGTCTCCTTAGGACTAACACAAGTTCTCCTACTCAGAAAGACCTAGGGCAGACTAGCTTGT
Organism: Cymbidium sinense; assembly: GCA_021442155.1. NCBI lineage: Eukaryota > Viridiplantae > Streptophyta > Magnoliopsida > Asparagales > Orchidaceae > Cymbidium > Cymbidium sinense. Next base: position 39,635,449 of record CM038219.1, read on the forward strand.
TGTGAGCTTGAATCATTTTGTCCTTGTACAACTCGAGGTTCTAGCACGCCCGTAGGCGACTTTCCTCGAAACATTCGAGCTCTTCTAACTGCAACTTGCATTTTGCTCTGTAGTGATCTTGCTACCCAATGCTATCCTTATTGATGAGAGTTGAACTTCTAGAGGAAGAATGGCTTTAGACCCATACACTAAAGAAAATGGGATAGACTTAGTTGGAGTTCAGTATGTGGTGCGGTAGGCCCACAAGGCTTCAACCAACTGCTCATTCCACTATCGTTTGTTATCATCGAGAGACTTCTTCAATATTTGGATGAGAGTTTTGTTGAATGCTTCTGCTAAGCCATTAGCTCAAGGGTAGTATATTATGGAGTATCTTCAATCTATACCGTGTCTTCTAGCAAAGCAGTTGATCTTGGTGCTTTTCAATGTAGTACCATTATCGGATATAATTCATCAAGGCACCCCGAACCTATATACGATATGGTTCCTAAAAAATTGAAGTGCATGGTGAGTTGTGACCTCTCTGAGTGAGATGACTTCTGCCCACTTGGAAAAGTAGTTGGTGGTAGCTAAGATGAATCGATGCCCCTTGGAAGAAGGAGGATCGATCGAACCTATAATTTTGATACCCCAACACTCAAATGGCCATGAAGCCAAAGTAGGTTGTAGAATGTTGGGTGGTTGGTGGAGGACCCACTGCACGCATCTCTACTACATCAATGAAATCTATGATCATAGAAGGCCAGTAGCATCCAAGTCTTTTAATCTTCGACTTCATCTTCAGATCGGACTGATGCGCTCCACATATACCTAAATGTACCTTGGTTACAATGTCACAGGCTTCATGCTTGTCTAAACAAAGTAACCACATCTGGTCAAAGGATCGTCGGTATAGGGTGTCATCAACAAGAGCATAAGAAAGATCTCCCTATTTCACCTGATGGACTTGTGATTTCTCTTGAGGTAGTTTGCCAGTGTTCAAGTAATCTATGAACGGTTGCCTCCAATCTAGCTTCTTGTCCATTTTGGCAACGACAACCTGCCCTTCAAGAGAAAGTCTCTCGAAGAGTTCAGAATCAATAAGGGATAAGATTTGTCTATTTTGGACCCTTATTGAAACAGACTCATCTTCCGGACATGCCAACTCTTTGGCAAGTTTGGCCAAGCATCTACTACTGCATTATCTGGTTGGGGAACCTTGTAGATGGTGACTTGAATCTGACAATATGATACTCATGTGACAAAGATTGGATTTGAGGACTTAGGACCAAATACGGTTGATGAAGCGAATCCCAAAGATGTTGATGCTCTTGACATAGTTATGGCTAACTCAAACTAGCAATCAAAGTCTCATACCGACTTTGTTGGTGGGGTTGGAAAGATAGTATAAGAATCTCATCATCATGGTTGGAGTTAGAAGAACTATTCCTACCCTTATCTTTCGAGAGAATAGATCATGGTGCTTCACCTTTAAGAAAAGAAGCACCATAAAATACATCCCATCGGGTTGTTGGCCTCCCTTAAGTTCATGATTTGTTCATCGGGGATCATCACTAAGCGGAGAATCGAGGAAGTGATGTCTTTGCTAAGAAATCACATAGTGCTTTTACCACACAGAGGGGTTTAAATGTGATATCAAACTATGAGAGTATCATGGACTAGTGAGCCAAATGTCCAGAAAGGGTTGGTCATGTTATGTGGTACTACATTGGATTGGTTCTTGAGATCAAGTTCACCTTATGAGAAAGCATGTAATGTCGTAGCTTCTGATATTCAAAGATCAAAGCTAGGCAATGTTTCTCAATAGGTGGATAATTTGATTCAGTAGGGATCAGACAACGGCTGAGGTAGTAAAGAGTGCTTTCATTCCCCTGGTCATTGGCTTGGGCCAACAGAGCACCAAGAGAGTCATCCAATGCAGCGGTGTAAATGATCAAGGGTCTGCCTGGGATAGGGGCTGCGAGAACTGGTGGCTTCACCAAGTATTGCTTGATGTCTTCAAATGCATGTTGGCACTTGTCATCCCACTTGAGCTTGGTATCCTTTTTGACAAGTGCTAGGAATGGTTTGCATATCCCTGATAAGTTTGAGATAAAGCATTTTAGATACGCCATCCTTGAAAGGATCTGAGTTGAGTTAAATTCTTAGGAGGTGGAATTTCTAAGATGGCTTTAATCTTTTTAGGATCTATTTCTATTTCCCGGTGTTGAACAATAAACCCAAAAAATTTTCTTAACGTGACTTCGAATGCATACTTTAGGGGATTCATTTTGAGGTTATATTATCTTAACCGTTCGAAAAGTGCTCTCAAGTCAAAGAGATGGTCTTCCTTTTCTAGACTTTTAACTATTAGATCATCAACATAGCACTCAACCAGATGATGGATAAGTTCATTGAAGATCTAAGTCATGGCCCATTTGTATGTAGCACCAGCATTTTTAAGGTTGAAAGGCATGACCCTATAACAGAAGATTCTGATCGAAGTTCAGAAAGTAGTATTTTTTTAATCTTCAGGAGATATCTTAATTTGGTTATAGCTAGATGATCCATCCATGAAAGATAAAATTGCATGAGATGAGGCAATGTCCACCATTAACTCTAGTATAGGAAGAGGAAACTCATCCTTAGGACATGTCTTATTTAAGTCCCTAAAATCAATGCAAATATGAATTTGGCCATTCTTCTTCTTAACTGGGATGACACTAGCTAGCTAGGTAAGATATTTTTCTTCCCTGATGAAACCAGCATCAATCAGTTTCTTGACTTTAGAAATGACCTATTATTCAATTTCTAATCACATGTGTCTATGAGCTTACTTAATATGGATAATTAGGTCTATTGTTAGCTTGTGGACTGCTGCGTCAGGAGATAATTTGAGCATTTCTTCATAACTCCATGTGATGCAGACTTTAAACTTCAATAACCTAACTAAGTCATTGGTTTCTTCTTCATTCAGCAATGAACTGATGTATCTCGGGCGAGGGTTTTCTTCTATCTTGAGGTTAATTTCTTTTAGCTTGTCGATTATTGAATGGATTTTTTCTTCAAATTTTGGTGGTGCCTCTTTGACTTTGATTTCATCTGAATCATCTAAAGTTTTTAAACACAGATTTTCATGAGAGTTGGGGATGTGTGAGAAGAACTATTCCAAATGGTTGGTAACAACTAAGCAATAATCTTCATCATCGATTGGACCCATTGTACTGAATCCTAGTAGTAAAATTCAAAAGATAATTCCATTAATTCTTTAAAAGTATCTTCCTCAAGTCCTACATCGAGCTCTAGACTTGAGGATGATCAACCCAAGAAGAACCTCTTCTGTTTCATATCACTGAAAAACTTAGGGACTTCCTTAACTACTATACCTTCAACTTTCTAAGATGTAAGTGAGGTAAGAGCTAAGGTTCCCAACTGCTATCGTATAGTTTCACATAAATCAGATTCGAATACTTTTCTTTGCTTGGAGGCCTGGTCTTCATCTCTGGCTGGATCAAAAGTCACTTTTAATGATACCCACTGAGAGGGGATGATTGGTATACTAATCACATTAGACTCATCCTCTGAGCTAGATTTTAAGTCTATGTGAATAGTAAGGGTACTCCTATGAACTGGAACATGACCTTTATTGGTTAAAGGCCAACTAGGGGATCCCCCACCTCTGAAACTGCCTCTGTTTCTACCTCTGCCTCTACCTGGTGGAGGTTGAGCCATCCTACCCACATGTCCATATGATGGAATGAACTATGGCTGGAATGATATGTGGATCCACTTCTTCTTCAATTCCCCCTTCTTGCTCACTTGGACTTTTATTTTTCTTTTCATTTTCTTTTATCTTTATTTTGCTTCATTTTATTTTGCTTTTATATTTGCATTTAAATTTTGTCCAAGTTCACGAGAAAGGGTGTTTTGAGGAAGATAGTAGGTCGCATCCACATAGATCTCAACCTCTCTAACTGAGAATGGTTTTTCATCCCCGTTGACACGGTACTCAATTCCATCTTTTCTGAACTTGATGCACTGATGTAGGGAGGATGGAATGATCTTGTTTTGATGTATCCAAGGCCTATCAAGCAAAGCAGTGAACGAAGTATTTGAATCAATGATGTAGAACTTAGCTTCAGTCTTCCAGTCACCGATCTCTAACGGTAATACTATAGAACCTAAAGCTCCCTCACCTTAATCATTGAATCCTCTCAACATCATCATATCTTCTCGGAGAGTAGAGATGTCGATCTTCAAATAGGCAAGGGTCTTTAGACTCATAATGTTTACTGATGCACTTGAATCCACAAGAATCCTGGTGAGTCTGAACCTATCCATGTCGAGTATAATGTATAGGGGACGGTTGTGCTCCAAGTCCCCCAGTAGAAGGTCTTCATCTGTGAAGGTGATCCCTTGGGCTTCTTTTGTATAGTGTGCTTCCTCACTATATGGTGTGAGCTAAGCATATTTGATCAAGGAGGGCCTTGATTAGTGATTCCCTCATCTCTTTGGATAAGACAAAGGGCATCATATATGCTTAGCTTAGATGACAACTTTCTTAGATGAGAAAGGACATTGTAGTCCACCTTTGGCTGATCTTCCACAAGCATATCCAATGGTGGAGCATCCTGTGGAAGGGCTTCTCAATCTTCAATACCAATAACTTGTTTCCTTCTATCTAGAGGTGTTGCCCTAGGTGGTAGAACCTTGCCACTATGAAGGTTGACTTCGATAATCTCTGGAGGTAAGGTGGTAGCAAGTTCTACCTACACTTCAGGCTCACCTACAGCTTCTCCTATGAGACTCTCAGAATCAGATGATTCCAAGTTTATCTTGAGAGGTGAACCCGGTATTCAGAGTTGGAAGGTTCAACTCTAAATCAGAAAGAGGAAGATCGAAATTATTATAGTTAATTAGACTTGAAGAGTTATCTTAAGGAATAGAATAAGACAACTCATCAGAAGAGACACATATGTAATTCAAATTAGCTTTATTCTTCAATTTCTTGGAAGTATTTGGAGGTACAAAGTAGAAGTCAAGTAGAGTGAGTGGAGTCAGGGATTTGATGCCCTTGTCCACTATACAAGAATTCAACTAGTAAAAGAAATAAAAGAGCTACCTAAAATGGAAGAAGTCACCAGTGTAGAAGCTGTAACTAAAAGATGGAGTCTGGACATAGTCGGTGGCTATGCTAAGGGGTTATTCTGGGCCAACACATGCTGCTGCTGCTGCTACTGCTGAGCTCTTACTTTTCTAGAGAAGGCGCTAGAAACTTGCAAACCTTCCTTGGTGTTAGAGGTTTGAGCTGAATCAGGCACCTGCAAGGAAAGCTTCTTGATCTTTTGAATTATTTTCTTAGAGGTTTTAGACAAAGAAATGTCCCAACCTTCATTGGTTTTGGTAGGATCACTTGTATCCCCAAGGATTACCCTAATGGAACTGGAAGGTTATTCCATAAGGTATTCCTTTGGGATAACGACAGCACCAGTCTTGAAACTTTGTTCAAGCCAATCCTTGAATGTAAAGCAATCCTCCAAAATGTGGCCTAGCATACGGTGGTAAGGGAAAAAGTTTGGGTCATGACTTTTACCTACTTCCTCCGATCTTCTAGGCTCGAGTAGCTGAAAATCAAGTTTTTTAAAGAGATTCTTAAAGATTTTCCGATTACCTTCCTCTTAAAAGAATAAGGTTTGTTTAACCTATTTAAAATAGTAGGTGGACCATAGCTATCTAGCGGTGGATCTGCATGCCATTGTTGCTGGTGGTATGGCTGAGGCAGTGGTTGTGCTAGCCGTGGAGGCTGAGGTGGAGGCCAGTATGGTTGTCTCGGTGGTGGCAAAGGTGGTGGAGGCTACTAAGGTCATGGTCTCTCAGATTGATCTTTAGTTGGCTGCTTCCCCTTGCCAACTGCTACTATTGCTCCAGGTTTCTTCTCACAAACCTTTTGGGATTTTTGCTTTGGCAACTGATCTGGAAAAGAAAATTGTTTGGCCTCTCCTTATAGACTAGCCGCCTTGTTGATTAGCTTCTCAAATATCTTTATGGTGAAGCTCTTAAGCATGAAGGCAATCGGGCCATGGATAGTCTTCAGGAGAATCTCAATGGCATGTTATTAAAATAGTTGTGGTTCACAATTCATACTCAAGTAATGCCATCAGAGAATATAATCAACAAGTGACTCACCAGAGTGCTGTTGGGATACAACGAGATCTCCTACAATAACCCTTTGTTGAGCTCTAGCAAATCTCTTGATGAAGAGTTGTTCCAACTCAGCAAATGTCTTAACTGAACTATTGGATAGTTCAGCATACCAATCAAAAGTGATACTTGCTTGGCTACTAACAAAGAGTCTAAAGAGTAAAGCATCGCTACCACCTGCATTGCAACAAGCTACGAGAGTTATATGCTACCTCAGTTCCCATCAAATCTTGAAGGAAGAGGCTCAAAACCCTTGGGATCTTGAATAGCATCAAATTTCTCCGGGTAGGGTCTACCTTTGGGCCGATGATCCTCCGGGCTTGAGCCAAAGCTTTCTTCTCAACCATGGATTTTAGATCTTTTCATGTATGGTACTTTTTACCTTCTATTAGTGTTACCTTACTCAATGGAGAGGTAGAGTCTTAGCGGATCTAAGACATGCACTAGCTTCCGACATCGGTATTAGGATGAGCCTGGGCTTGCTTAAAAACATAGCGCCAACAAGTCACCCAACTCTTGTGCCATCTCAATCTATTCATCTTCTAGCGAAGGTGGTGATGGGATAATTCTATGTTGTCTCCTTGATCAACCTCATCACCTTCCCTGGCCTGTTGCACCCTAAGAATAGAACCTCTAGTATCGGCCATGCATATGCCGATTGAATCACCCATCAAGTCATCTTCATTGGGATCGAAGCTGACTCTTTCTTCATCAGACCATGCATACCCTAAGATCTCCTTATTCTCCATAAAATAGTGTGCAACTATCTCATCTAAGGATCGATCTAACTCAACGGGTACAAACAGCTTGGGTTGACCGGTGCAATCGCTATCATGAACTGAGAGGCACCAGACCTCACCTATAGTTGGGGAGTCAATCCTATATGAATTGTTCTCATTAGAAGAATGATAATCTGTTTGATACTAGCTATAACAATCTAGGATGATTCTCCCTTCATGGCGAACTATCATCTGGAATATTTATGATAACCATCACCATCTCTGCATCCGGCTATATGGGTGGAGTTGGTGAAGGAATGACCATGATGCTCTGGGGTCTCCACTCCTTCCGCACCACCACTAGGGCAGAAGGTTGAGTAGGAGAGCTCGGCCCTACCACAATGGGTGGTGTTGGAGGAGTAGGATCCCTTGACCATAGCTGGATCACCAACGGGGTACATTTTTCCCCAGATGTGGCCTTCATAGCCTTGGATGGAATGGGTGGTCTTTGAACACCTTGCGATGGTGGAAGTGGGGTGGCGTGGGGTGGGAAACCTGACTCTCATATGGGCCTCTATGGTGGGTTTGGTCCCATGAGGAGAATACTATTAGAATGGTTGGCACAGGTAGCGCGATGAGATGGAAAGTCAACCAAAGCATAAGCGAGGTGGCGTGGCGAGGCGAACCTCATAGCTCTCCACTAAGTAATGTGTGATGTATGGGCCTCACAGACCTCTCTCCTACTCGAAAGGAATACAGATTGAAGATCGAACCGTACCGGACTCAGTCAGATTCTCCTACTTGGAGAAGATAGAGCGAAGGATGGTGTATGACAACCTACTCTAAGAAACTGTCGGATGTAGATGCACCACTGGACGAGGCGATGAATGGATCCTCTTGGCATCCTCTCTATCTGATCCTGAAAGAGGATGAAATTGGTTTTCCATAACCAGTGGTTAAGTGATCTTGGGAGACTCATCCATGACTGATCTGGCAACTACCTCAAGCTCTCTGGATATCCGAGTATGAAATCTTTGACCCTACAGTTCTTGTTCCTATGCTGGGTGCGAGTAGGACAAGAGGAGTGTGAGCTAGACCCATACTCAAATGTGAGGGAGGCAAGCCCTGAAACCAGGGAGCCTTACCCTTGGAGGGTACAGATGGTAGGGTGCTAGCACGCACCAGGGCAACATGTGCAACTCGAGGATGAACTGCAACTGGAACTAGAATTGTCGGTACTAAAATTGCTGAAGTTTGTGGTACTACCATAGCTTTTCTTTTTAGTGAGGAGATATCTAAATCTGAGGATAAGTCTACCCAGATGACCGGCTTCTACCCGGCCACCTTCTTCCTGCTGACTGTGGTGAGGGGAATGCCCTCATAGGTGATCCTGGCCCCCTCAAATCCATTGCCGAAGTGGATCAAATGGGTATGATCCCAATGAAGGAAGTATGCCTGATCCAAGGCTAGATCCATTCCATGAGGGAAAGTAAAGACAAATTTCTAGGAATGCCGCGATTGAAGTAAATGAACAAAATGCGACTAAAAAGAATGAATGAAAGCGAACTTGCATCAATTTTTTGTCTCCATAGATTTTGAATTTTTGAATTTCAAAAATTTGAACCCAGATCCAATAACTTGGAAGTGTTAAGTGGGGTTCAAATGAATTTGAAGAGATTGATTGAAATAGGAATTTGAGTATGAATCCAAACTTCAACGAATTTAGTTATGTTGAAATATGGATTCAAAATTTTGATAGGATGCTTCCATAAGTTCATTATTTTGTTTTTAAATTTGAATTTATGTGATTTGGAAGACCCTTTCCTTTAACAGATTTGGGTATGTTAAAGTAAGGGTCAAATGATTTTATTTTGTTTGAATATTTTGGAGTTTTTTACTTAGCAAATTTAGGTATGTTAAGTAAAGTGAAAGTGATTGTTTCTTTTGAAATTTTGTTTTATTTTAATTTTTTTGGAAAATTTTAGAATTCTTACTTATCAAATTTAGGTATGCTTAGTGAAGAATCCAAGTGTATTTTGTTTGATCTTGAAAAATAGGATTCTTAGCAAATTTAGGTATGCTAAGAAAATCCTAAGTGTTTCATTTGTTTGAAAATTTTTGATTTTTTGAAAAGGGTAGGATCCTTTAACAAATTTAACAAATTTGGTATGCTAAGGGGATCCTAAGGTGCTTCATTATGTTTTTGAAATGATTGAAAGTAGAGATTCAACTTTAGCAAATTTGGTATGCTAAAGAGGAAGTCTCACTTGGTTTTATGAAATGAAATTTCACTTTAGTAAATTTGAGCATGCTAATATGAAATTCCAAATGGTGGTATAAAATTTTGATTTCTTTTGGTTTTTTAAAAAAACAAACTTCTCCTTAGCAAATTTGGTATGCTAAGGGAAGAAGTTCAAAAGGTCTGTGACAAATTTTTGTTTTGAGTTTGGAAACAAATTTGAAAATTTGAATATGAAATATGTTTTAAAATTTTTTTTGAATTTTTAGATTTGGAATTTACTGAAGTTCTAAATATGTTAATTTTGAAGTTTGGAGATTGAAACAAATTTATGTTAAGTGAGGTTCCAAAATGTGTTTTGAAAATTTTTGAAATATGATAGTTGATTTTGATTTTGAATTTGGAAACTTCACTTAGCAAACTTGATTATGCTAAATGAGGTTCCAAATGTATGTTTGAAAAATTTTTGAATTTTGAGATTTGGAGACTTAACAAATTTTGATATGTTAAATAAAGTTCTAAATTTTGTTTGAAAAGTTTAAAATTTTTGGATTTAGAGAGTTCACTTAACAAATTGGGTATGTTCAGTAAGGTTCCAAAATGTGTTTTGAAAATTTTTGGATTTTGAATTTGGAAACTTCACTTAACAAATTTGGATATGTTAAATTAAGTTTCAAATGTGTTTAAAATTGTTTTTTGAAATTTCTATTTTAGATTTGCAAACTTTACTTAACAAATTTAGGTATGTTAAATAATGTTCCAAATGTGTTTGAATTTTTTTTTTTAAATTTTGATTTTGGATTTGGAAACTTTACTTAATAAATTTAGGTATGTTAAATGAAGTTCCAAATGTATGTTTTGAAAATTTTTTGAAATTTTGATTTTGGATTTGAAAACTTTACTTAACAAATTCAGGTATGTTAAATGAAGTTCCAAATGTGTTTTTAAAATGTTTTTGAAATATGATTATTGATTTTGATGTTTTAAAAAAAAAGACCTCCATTCAACAAATTTAAGTATGTAGAATGGAGATCCATTTTATTTTTGAAATATGATATTTTTATTTTGTGTGATTGTTGCTTTCTAAAGAGGAACTCCAACTTAAAACATATGTGAAATATGTTCAAGTAGGATTTGTTAAATGAAATTTTTATTTTTAGTTGGGAATGAAATCTTCATTTAATAAATTAAATGAGGATGTTCATGTGAGCTTTTTTTTTTTTTTTGAAAATTTTGATTTTGTTTACAAATGAACTTTCTATTCAATAAGTGTGAGTGTATTGAGTAGAAAGATTCATGTGTTGCTTTTGAAAAGTTTAATTTTTGTTTACAAATGAACTTTATATTCAATAAGTGTGAATGTATTGAATAGAAAAAAATTCATGTGTGCTTTTGAAAACTTTATGATTATGATTGTGATTTTTGGAAAAGATGATTGTTCATTGTAAATGACATCTTCATCAAACTAAATTTGAAAGAAGATCTACATTTATGCTTTTGAAAAATATTATTAGTTTTGTTTTTGAAAATCCCTACATGTAACAATTATATGAATTGTTGAATGAGGGTGAAGAAATTTTGTAAAAAATATTTTATTAAGTGCATTTTTGAAAAAGGTGCTTTTGAAAAAGAAAAATTCTTTATAGAAGATTTATTATTTTTAGGATGAACCTTTCCTTATCATAAAATGATAAGGAGGAAGTCATTAAGAGATGTTTCTTTTTTATTTTAGATCTTTTCATTTTTTACCCATTAGAGAAACCAACGGGGGTTATAAGACCAACAAGGAATGTGGTCCTAAAACCTAAAGATGTTGGCTAACTCAATTCAAGAATGAAATGAGCTAAGTACCAAAAAAAGAAGGATAGATTCAACCAAAGTACAAACCTACTATCGATATTCAAAGGCAATGATCATTTACCAAAGATGGAGAGAGGAACCATCCATAGCGAACTCACCAGAAAAATCTATGGAGAAAAATTCCTATATATGGGAGCCGCCTTCCAAATCTGTTGGTGAGAAATGAAAAAGGCAACACCCTATATAAAAATTCATCTTGGTAAGACGTCATGCAGATCCGTGGATGTACTTATTCAGGTGATCGAATACATCATCAAGGTGTAGTGTACTATCTCGAAAGATAAAAATAACTACCCTTTAATAGAATCAATCACCTCAATAAGGATTCCTAAAGATGATGGGTCTGCATATGTACCAGAGATTCTTCCCCTACTTTACATGAAAAAGTAAAGTAGGATTTATTTTAAATTGGGTTCATTAAGTTCCTTATAGGAGCAAGCCCCAATAGTTAATTACATCCAAAGGGACGGGATCCCTTAGAAAACTCTTGATTAAGGTAAATGATCGTTGTCATTGAAGATTTCAACAGGGAAGGACTATCAATTGATTGGTTTGTATTTGAAGATCAAATGGGATTGATCAAAAGAGAAAATTATTATAGAAGCCAAATGGGAAATAAGTAGGAGATGTTCATGATACTAGAAAACCTAGCGAACATCTTAAACTATCATATAGTTGGGCTTTACATTTTAGAAATTGATTTAGTTTGTTTGAGTTGTATTTTCATTAAAATTTTAGAACTAAAGATTCCTTAACACAAGATTAAGGAAATGCTTAAGAGGTGAGGAATTATACTTATGGCCCACAAAGGGGAAAAATAACCTCATAACCTAAATATAAGGAGCTTCAATGAGGACCAGAAGCACAACCTAAATCTAAGGCGAAAAATGGGTAATTGATTTGCCTCCACAAGAGAGGACAAACCACCCGACAGCTTGGACTTACAACTCCTGGGATTTTAAATATATATGTAGTCTTTATGCTTATACAAGATAGTTAGGCTATTATTATTTAGAAAGAGACTAAGTCCTTAAACTCACTCTCTAAAGAGACTAGATCATGTAAAATGACATGCTTCAAATGATGTAAATCTAATGCAATTCAAATTTTATTTTATTTCATTTTTTTGGACAATCATTTTGACTCACGCAAATAGGATTTTTATGAATAATACATGAGAAATCATATTGTTAGCCAAAATCAACGAGAAGGTATGAGGTGAGTTTCCACCACAGCCCTCAAAGGTCAAGCTGGGTTCTCTAGCGAAGGTGAAAGCCCTCTAATCAAGAGTGAAATAAGATGCATTTGTGCATGATATTATAAAAAAATTCTCATCCAGCTAAGAGGTTGCTATTTCTTTTATCTTGATTTTATTCCTAAGCTTTAGGTGAGGTTATGAGTTGTTTAATTTTATTTTGAGTTATTAAGTTGGATAAAAGATTTATTTTTCCTAAAGAGCTTAATCCACATCCAGGCCATACATAAAATAAGGAAGAAACTAGAAAACCATGTCACTTAATACAAAAGCTAAACAAATCATCAATCAATTTATAAAGCTAATCGCAAAAAGATTAAATGGTTGTTTGTGGTCGGGCACCACCGCACAAACCCAAAAATATCAAATGTGTAGCCCTTATACAACCAGACAAATGAATTAAATTGCAATTTAAGCAAAAGAATTCATTGTTATGAGGATCTTCAAGCTTTATTCTTCTTTCTTTCTTCTTTCTTCTTTCTTCTTCTTTGGTTCTTCCTTTGGATGGTTGGATGGTAGATGTTCCAAGTCCTCACATGGTGCATAAGATAAGATCTTATGACCAATGCTTATCCTAATCCCCATAACAAATCATTCTAAAATTCTAAATATGCAAATTTTTACATGAAAAGAAAAAGGGAAATCTAACTAACACCTGCAAAATAAAGGTTAGTTAAATCACAGCACACAAATCCCAAGCATGTATATTAGACTTATCACCCCACACATGGGTGACTAAGTCCACCTAGCTATGGATTATGCAAAAGGGTATAAGTACCTACAAGTAAGGCTAAAAAAAGCTCATTGTTCATGAATTGCGGCTTCTTTACATGTTCGACTTGTTCGTTAACTAAATGAGTCAAACACAAACATACATTTCAAGCTCGATATATAAACGAGTCAAACATGAACAATCATTTGTTCGATCGTGTTCAACTCGATTTAGCTCGAAATAAAAAAATATATTATATTATTATTATTATTATTATTATTATTATTATTATTACTATTATTATTTTTTATTATTTTTTATTACTATTATTTATTACTATTATTATTATTATTATTATTATTATTATTATTATATATATACATACAAACACATTTACATATCACAAATGCAAGCATAACTTAGTGGTTAAAATTTTTATTATGTAAAAGATTGACCCACGTTCGAATCCTCCCTCATACAGATTTTTTAGATTATTGCATTTTGATCCAATTTTGAACACGAACACGAACAAAGTGATTTTCAAACAAGCCGAACACGAACAGTAAAATTTCAAGCCATTTAAACACGAGTCAAACACGAATAAAACAAATTTCAAATGAGCTGAACATGAATAAGAGTTCTGCTCAAGCTTGGCTCATTTACACCCCTACCTATAAGCAAAAAGCATTTATATTTTTATTTATGATAGCACCCCATAAGCACAATCCCTAGAAAAGAATAGTTAAACTAAGCATATCTTATCATTCATTCTATGAGAATACACCCTAGCATCCAATTTAAAATATATATTACAAAATAAAATATAACATCAAATCATGCACCGACCTAACCTAAAGCTAGAAGTGGTGACTTAGACTAATGTGTGTGCTTTGAAGGTTTATGTGGTATGCTTAGCTTAGGACTTCAGGTTCAAATTTCCTAAGTGTGAAGGACATGTTCAACTTAGAGGAGGGTTTCATTTAAGTTGTTTAAGTGTTTTGGGTTATTTTTATTTCATGTTTTAATTTGGTTTGAATGAAACCTATAATTAATTACTAAGTTATTAAAAGAGGGAAAGAGAAGAGAACTTCTCTTTCTTTTCCAAATCCTTAAGTAATTTCTAAGGTAAGTTCACATTTTAATTTCATTTAGTTGAATGTATTGATTACATCTTTTAATCAATCCTAAGTTTAGACAAACTCTAAACAAACCTATTCAAAAAGAAAGACATTTTAAGATTAAATAAAATGAATCAAAATTCATATAACACACATTACTTCATTTCTTTCCCAACATATATAATATGCATATGGATGGACCCTAAGCATATCTATACATGCAAATGAAAGTAGTTAACACACTTTATGATGCATGCAAAGTAATTCATTTAATAAAATTTAGACGTCAATATGCATGATTTTTCTTAAGTAGAAAAGGTTTTCCTTATCCAAAATTTTACATGCATACATGAAAGTAAGAAAGACATAAGTGGGTATGGCGCCATTGTTAACCAAAGGTGTAAGGTACAAGACCTACTTAGGGCTACTTAAAGCCTCACAACCTTAGGGTTTTCCAGACTAATATATCACTTTCCTTAAGTACAAACATGTATGTAAAAGAAATGAAAATGGAAAAGGAAGATGCAAAAATTATTTAATAGTTACATTTTTGTTTATACAATTTATGCATGCAAGTAAAGGCAATCCTTCTTAAGTGATAGCATAGGGGTGAATAGGGTATGAGATTAAGTAAGTGTTGGGTTCTTTTCAAATGAACCCTACATCTTACTAACTCCTATTCAAAACTATGTTAACATAAGAAAGAAAGAGAACCTATTCTAAGCATGCTTTTATAATCCATCACATCCAAGCTTATAATTAAGATATGAATAGCACACTTCTAGATTTGATATTTCATTTATAAGTTTTGAAAGTACTTTGGATTTAGTAGTGATAATAGCCACTCATATTTTACTTTAGCCAACACATGCACATTTGACATAAAGTAAATAATTTTTATTTTAAAATTTGAAACGTGAAATTATGAATGCATGAATCACATAGCATACAACTTAACATGTTGGGAAATATCCAAAGTAATGAAAGCATGTAAATAAACTCACTTTACTTAAATCCTAAAGACATTCTTAAAGAATAAGAAAATTTAGAATAAATCAAAGTGAATTTCAAAATGATTTTTATTTTGTTTGAAGTTTGATTTAATTTTGAAAATGTGAGATGAGTTTGCTGTTTCTAACCCATTCTGACATATGTTTTATATTTTTGTTTAATTTTTAGATAGTTGAATCCATTTTTAAGCATTGATTAAGTTAAGGTATAAATTAAGTAGCTTAATTAACCCTTACTTACACTGCCTTAGAAAAATTAACTAAGTAATTTTGAGCCAATGAGATGATAGAAAACCCACAAGGTATTTAAATTTGTAATGCACTTAATAATGAAAAAGCCTAATGCAATTTGGCTCATAATTAAAAGTTAATTAAGCTAAGGGGTTTAGCATAAGTACTTTTAAAATACACTTTCATACTTATGAAAGGGGTTTTAATATCCTTAATTAGGCTTAGTCTATTAAATAACTAAGCATCTACCCAAGGTAGATTAATTTAGTTATGAAATTTTTAAAAAATTTTAAAATTGTTTAATGGGGTGATTAATGAGTTAACCCTTAATTAAGAGGGGATTAAGGAGAGAAAAGGGAGTTTAGGGAATAGCTTAGGGGAAATATCCCAAAATTATTCAATAAAATCCCTACTTACTGGATCTGACCTTAATCAAACTCAATCATAGGGTAAATCCACTAATCACACCTTAATTATCCTTAATTATATGAAAGGGGTAATTAGGGAATGAAATAGAAATTTTTTGAATTAAGGCTTCAATAAATCTCAAGAAAATTAGGAAGGTAGATGTCATCCCCTAAAATGAACCCTAGAAATTTAAGATTAATTGATGACCTAATTAGAGAATAATTAGCTAATTAAGATTCCTTAATAAATCTAAATTTAGATAAAAGGGTAACTCAAAATCAATTTAAAATTATTTTTAAAATATTCTAGATGAAATTATCTATCCATAGCATTTTTCCTTTAATTTTTTTGATTTTTCTATGAATAGTTATGAATTTTAGAATATCTAAGGATTAATTAGGAATTAATTAGGTAAATAACCAATCCTTGATTAATACTCAGCCCACGGTGCGACGCGTGGTGGTGGCGGTCAGCGCGCTTTACATGCATCACACCATGAGTCACTCACTTAAGCATCACATCAAAGGTGGCGGTACGACGCATTTTAAGCTCATCTAATCAAAGATCGACGCCGAGATCTCCCGTGGTTTATAAAATGGATAACAGGTATATAAACATGGTATTAATCTCAGCCGTCTATCCAAACTGCACGGATAGATGGCCATAGATTCATCCCTGCTAAAGCTCAAGAGGAATGAGATCCATCCACCTTCTAGGCTTTGATCTTAGCTCGATTGAGCTTGGATTAGGCTAGAATTTAGCCCACACCATCATGTAATTACCAATACATCCAACGCTAAGATCCTATGAAATTAAAGTTCACTTCATAAAGGACCAACACTTATGAGAATTAAGCTTCGGGAAATCACTAACCTCGCTGGAGGTGATCACTGGTGCTCGATTCCCTTGAAGGAGCTTCGTCTGGTTGAGATGAAGCCTTGCTGAAGTTTTGAGCACTTGAGGTTGAGTGTAGAGCTCTATGGACAAACTCCTCCTCAAATCCTTTACGGCTTTGATCAAGGTAGGTCTCCCCTTGCCTTTAGAACTTTAGAGAGAGCTTAGACAAACTCGACTTGACCCTCTGATGGATTGTGTAAGAGCAATTAGATTAATTTGGAGTGGGAAAGAAATTGGCTCTTAAATGACCTCCCCTATTTTCAAGTGGAGAAAATTGAGAAGATGGAAATTGAATTCCCTCAGAAGCTTAGATCACTCAAAATGGCTCCTATGAATCGCGTGAGCTTTCTTGGTTGTTTTCAGTGTGCACGTGGTCGGTTTGGCCAGAGGACTGGAATGCCAACTTCCCATGTGCTTGAATTGAGCTTGAGAGGGAGTTTGAAATTCTAATTTTTAGGCTAAGGGTCGGGTTTGGTCCATGGTTCAAATGATCTGACCCAAACCCATTGGGTTGGATGCACCACTCATCACTAAGTCCCATTGAGCTTTTAGGAAAGCCTCAAGTGATTGTGAAGAGTGTATGACCAAAATACCCATGGGTTATGCCAAAATTTGTTCTATGTCCTAGGGTTAAAATGGTCATTTTGCTATTTTTTCACTTTGGGTATGTTCGGTATGTTAAGAAAGTAGGTTTGGTCAAGTTTCATTGGATTTGGAATCCATTTGATAGGGTTTGGCTCATGTTGACCCATTTAGGTCAAAATGGGTCAACTTGGGTCAAGTTGACCAATATGTCAAATTGGGTCAAACCAAGGGTTGGGTCAAGTTCATATGACCATTTAAAATGTTTTGGTGCCTTTGGTTTGGTTCAATTTGGATTAGATTGGGTTTTGGCTCATATAACTTCATGTAGGTCAAATGGGTCAGGTTGACCTATTTGACCCATTTGACCTATTTGGGTTAGTTCAAGGGTAGGTTTAGGTTTGGTTAGTCATATGGAGTGGATTGGTATCTTTGTTTCTAATCAATTTGGGTGGGTTCAATTTTAGCTGAACATGACCCCTTTGGGTCATGTTGGCTCTAAGGTCAATTGAGCTAGGTTGGGTCTAGTTGGCCAATTGAGGCTTTGGTCAAGTTCCACAAGTGATTTGGAATGGACTTGACCCATTGGTTTCAATCAATTAGGCTTAGATCAAGTTTTGACACATTTTGTCCCTTTAGGTGAAAATGGGTCAACTTAGTCACAGCCAATTAGGCTAGGTTAGGCTCAAATGTTGGCTTGGTCAAGTTCAAACATAGGTCATGAGTGAACTTGGATCAATGGTTTCAATCAATTTGGCCTATGGTAAAATTTGGCTATGTAAAATTTCATTTTAGGTTAAGTGTTGACTTGGTCAACCCTTAGGTTTGACTTGGTTTGACCCAATTTGATTGATTGATCATCCCATGATGATTGTTGATCATGATGAGAGGGATATATGAGTTTGGTTCAATCCAATTTGGTTAGGATCAAAAGTTGGCTCACAAGGGTACTTTAGGTCACTTTGGATCAAGTGAGCCTAAGTAGGTCAAATGGCTTGGTCAAAGCTTGATTTGAAGTTGATTGATCTTGTATATGGACTTATGATTGAAATATAAATCCATTTACAAATGGTTTGAAGTCAAATGAATTTTGATCCATTTGAAAATTTCATATTCAATGGAAGAATATGAAGGAGTCTTGGGTTTGATTTTTGATTTGGGTTTTGATTGTTTGATTGAGGTTTGGATTTATATATGAGCTCATTATTGTAGGATTGATTGAACCATGAGAGAAAATCAAGGATTTGAAAGTGATTTGGCTAAGTTCAAGATTTTGACTTGAAAGGCTTAGATTTGATTTTGAGTGGATTTGAGTTTGATTTTTTGGGTTGATTGTTTGAATTTATATTTCATTTATATATGTGAATATAAATAATAATATAAATTGATCATGAGAAAATTTCAAGAATTTGAAGTGGTTTAATCGTGATTTGGGTTAAATCCATAAAATAGAATTTAAAGGATTTAAGGAAATTTTTAATTTGAAATTTAATTTTTGAATTGGATTTGATTGATTTATATTTATATTTCATTTTTGTATGAGAATATAAATGAGAATACAAATAATATTTGAGAAAATCCCATGAATTTGAATAGGTTTTATCAAAGTTTAAGTTAAATCCATTAATGGAAAATTAAGGAATTTAAGGGAATTTCAAGGATTTTAAATTTGGAATTTAATTTGAGGGTTTGATTTGATTGAGTTATATTAATATTTCATTTATATATGAGAATATAAATGAGGATATAATTAAGTTTTGTGAAAATCCCATGGATTTGAATAAGTTTGATCAAGATTTAGAGTTGATTTTGGCTAAGTCCTTTAATGGAAAATTGAAGGGACTTAAGAAAATTTTCATGAATTGATTTGGATTTTTGAGTGTAATTTGATGGGTTTGAATTTATATTTCATTTATATATGAGAATATAAATGAAAATATAAATGGATCATGAGAAAATCTAAAAGATTTGAGTATGTTTAGATCATGATTTTGGCTAAGTCCTTAAGAAAGAGTTAAGGACTTAGGAAATTTGAACTTAGAATTTTGATGGAATTTGGTCATGGGTTTCAATCAAGAGTTTCAATTATGGAATTGAATCATGAAATTGATTTGAGTTTGAGAAAATCAAATAGAATTGATTTAGAGTTTGACTTGAAAGAAGGAAAGTGGACTGGTTTAAGCTAAAGGGTAGGAGATTTTCATAATACCCCTAAGGCATAACCTATTCCTATGGCTAACTCTTCTAAGTATTCTAGGGCCAAGTGAGAGTGTCCACCTAATCACTAGATGTGTCTTAAGACTAAGAAACTCTTAAAGTCTAAGAGGAATCCTAAGCCTAAGATGGAGGTGTTGAGAGCTCATTCTAAAATGAGGTCAACACGTACCCGATCACCCTAATAAAAATATCTACGGATCTGCATGGCATCCCGACAAGATGTATATATCTCTATTTTCATTTATCCCTCTTTCCCAAAAAAAAGGGAGATAGATGAAGGTGGAGAACTATAGAATATTTTTACCACAGTAAGCCATATGAAACAAAACACTAAGTAAAATCTTCAAATCAATTAAATCACTTAAAGAGAAATTAACTCTTTATAAATTAAATCCTCCACACTTAGCAAAATTATGACTCTAAAGCCTAGTTAAGACATACCACACAAACCTTGATGCACACACTTTAGACTAAGTCACCACTTTTATCTTTATGTTAAGGAGCTGTATGGTTGTAGGCTGGATGTTAGGCCGTCATTCGCCTAATCATGTTTTGTATTAGAGGTCATCCTTAAAGGGCTATTATAATGAAAATATAAATATTTTTTTTTGCCATGCAGGTTGCTTATACCACTAAGCATGACCCAAGTTATGACAAGTGGGCTTGGTTACCTATGTGTGGGGTGCTAAGTCCAAATTATTCATATAACTGCTTGGGTTGTATGGTGTGTTCAACTAACATTTATTTTGCAGGTGTAGTTAGATTTATTTTTCTTTTTTTAATGTAATTTTGCATTAGGATTTGTGTAAGTGTTATGGGGAATATGATGTGCATTGGTTATAAGACCAAGTCTTATATACCATGTGATGCCTTTGGAGCAAGCACATCAAAATCAACCCAAAATGAAGAAAGAAATGGAGCAAACCAAAATGAAGAAATGAAAGAAGAAAGAAGGAAAGAAGAAAGAATGAAGAATGAAGACCCCCCCCCATAACACTTATCATTTTATAATTGTAATTATTCTTTTTAATCCGGTATGTATAAGGGTAAGGCTCGGCTTCCCACATTTCTTTTTGGGTTGTATGACGGCACTCGACCGCACCGGCCTCTTATTCTTTTGTGATAGCTTTACAAAATTGTTTAATATTTTTTAGCTTGTGCATTAGAAAAAGCATGACTTTTCATAGTTTCTTTATGATTGGTGATTGATGTGTGATATGGATGCGATTAGGCTCCTAGGATAAAAATAAATTTTCTACCCCATTAACAACTCATAACTAAAATTTCTAAAATAACTCATAACTTCATGTAAAATCCTAGGCATTAAATCAAGATAATAAAATATTTAGCAACCCCTTAGTTGGATGATTGTATGTTTAACATCATGTACAACCATCTTGTTTCACTCTTGTTAAGAGAGGGCTTCCATCTTTGCTAGATAGAAATGGGCTTAATCTTTTAGAGCCTGTGATGGAAGAACACCTCCTTCTCTTTTGATTTGGCCCATAATCAACTTCTCATACATTTATGCATATAAAATCCTATAGCCTGTATCAAAATAAAGAGTCCAAATTACATAAAATTTAATAAGATTTGCATTAGATTAAGTCATTATCCATACCCCTCACGATCTAGTCTCTTAGAGAGTGGATTTAAGGACTTAATTTCTTTTCTAAATAAATAATAGCCTAACCATCTTGCAAAGCTTATGACTTATCTACATGGATTTAAAATGTAGGAGGAGTTAGGTGGTTGCTACTCTAGGCTGTTATAAGTCCAGCAGTCGAGTGGTTTACTCTCTCTTGTGGAGGTAAACCATATACCCACTTTCACTTTAGATTTAAGTCGTGTTTTGGCCCTCACAAATCTCCTTAGATTTAGGATTTGAGGTTATTGCTTTCCCTTGGGCTACAGGTATAAATTCTCACCTCTTAGGCATCCTGACAATCTTATGTTATTAGAGTATAAGTCTTAGCTCTCTAATAAAATTTCAACTCAAGTAAATAAATCCCCTCAATCTCAAACATATAAAGCTCAACCATAAGATAGATTAGAGGGCTCACTAGGTTTCCTAGTATCATGAACACTCCCTACTTATCCCCTTTGGTTTTGATAATAATTATCCCCTTTTGATTCATCCCACTTGATCTTCTAAAATACAACTAATTTATTGATAATCCTATCTTTGAATTTTTTGGAGACAACAATCACCTATTTTAATTGAGAGTATTCTTAAGGGATTCATTTTCCTTAGGATGTAATAAACTATGGGAGCACGCCCCCATAGGAAAGTTTAGAACTTATTTTAAATAACCCTAGTTTATTCATCCATGTAAAGTAGGAGAAAAATCCTTGATATATTCAAAGACCCATCATGCCTTAGGAGTCTTTATTAGGTGATTAGGTCCATTATAGAGTAGTGACTTCTATATTTTGAGATAGTACACTATTCCTCGATGTCATACTTGATTACCTCAAAAAGTACACCCTCAAATTTGTGTGGTGTCCCCATCACATATACACACACACCCAAAAAAATAACAACCATAGATTTTTCTGGCGACTCCGTTGGGGATCGTTCCTCTCTCAATCTCTAGTAGACGATTATTGTCTCCAAGCATCAATAGTGGACTTGCATTTTATGTGAGTCCGAGACTATCTTTCCTTTCGTTGGCACTTATCTTATTTTATTCTTAAGCAAAGTTAGCCAACATCCTTTAGGTTTTATGATCTCACTCCGTAAAGGTCTTGAAACCCCTATTGGGTTCCCTAATAGGTGAAAACAAAATTTATCAATAAAGGGAGAATAATAAAAATTTAGAACCACCTCACCACTAGCTTGGCGAGGCAAGGTTCACCATAAAATTTAAGAAAATAATTTCTTTCACAAAATGACATTTTCCAAAAATACTTTTTTTTTAAATAGCCATCTTCATTCTACATACTCAAATTTGTTGGATAAAGATTTTACTTTCAAATCATAACATAAAATTGAAGCACCACTCAACATATTTCCCATATGCTAGAGTTGGAGTTTCTCTCTTTTCAAAATCAAGAAATCACATGCATGGCATCAAAGCATATTATTGAAATCTATTTAACATACTTAAGATTTGTTAAATAAATTTCTCCTCTATTTTAGAATCTCATTTGACATGATGTTGACTTTTTTTAGGATGAGCTCTCAACCCCTCCATCTTAGACATAGGACTCCTCTTAGACACTAAAAGTCCCTTAGTCTTAAGACACTTCTAGTGATTAGGTGAACACTCAACCTAGCCCTAGAGAAGAGTCATATGAACAGGTCATGCCTTAGAAAAATTTACTACTTGAACAAACCAAATCCTCACTTCCTTCCTTCAACTTCAAACTTCAAATCTAAATCAACTTTAAATCAAACCAATTCCAAATCAAACTCAAACCAATTCTAACTTAATTTATTTTCTTAAACCTTAAATCAATTCCAATGGATTTTCTTAAATCATGAATCAATTCTAAATGACTGAAACCCATGATTGAATTCCAAATTCAAAAATCTTTCCTAAGGCCTTTGATTTCATCTTATGGACTTAGCTCAAATCAAATCCAGATTAATTCAAACACAAAAGATTTTCTCATAACCCATTTATATTCTCATTTATATTCACAAATATAAATGAAATTTAAATTCAAATATTCAAAACCAAATTCAAAACTCAAATACAAATTCAACCAAAATCCAACTTAAGACTTTCAAGTCAAATTCTTGAACTTAGCCAAATCAACCTCAATTCAAGCCAAACCCTTAGATTTTCTTCATGATTCAATCAATCCTTCAATCATGAATCCAAATATAAACACAAACTTCAATCATCAAACCAAACTAAATTCAAAAATCAAATCCAAATCAAACTCATGTTCACCCTTTGAACTTGAAATTTTCAAGTGAATCAAAACTTATTTGACTCCAAACCACTTGCAAATGGATTTATATTTCAATCATAAGTCCATATGTGAGTTCAACCAATCTTGATTTAAGCCTTGATCAAGTCAATTGACCCACTTAGGCTCACTTGACCCAAAGTGACCTAAAGTACCCTTTTTGCGCCAAATTCTAATCCTACCCAAATTGGATTGAACTAAGCCCATCTAACCCTCACATTGTGAGCAACAATCATCATAAGATGATCAATCACTCAAATTGAGTCATACCTAGCCTTTGACCAAGTCAACATTTGACCCAAATGAAATATAAACAAGACAAAATCTGCCATATGCCAAATTGATTGAAACCATTGATCTAAACCCATTCTAAATCAATGTTTGAACTTGACCAAGTCATCATTTGAACCTGCTATTTGGCCACTTGACCTTGACCCAATTTGACCTAAAAAGTCAAAATGGATCAAATCTTGATCTAAGCCAAATTGATTGCAACCAATGGGTCAAGTCCATTCTAAATCATTTCTTAAACTTGACCAAAGCTTCAATTGGCCAACTAGACCCAACTTAGCCCAATTGACCATGAACCCAACTTGACCTAAAAGGTCAAATCAGGTCAAAATCAAACCAAACCAAAATTAATTGAAACCAAAGCTACCAAAATATTTCAAATGACTAATGAAACTTAAACCAACCCATGACCTAACATAATTAGGTCAAATGGGTCAAATTAGTCAACTTGACCCATGACCTAAGTGAAATCAAATGAACCAAAACCAAATATAAACCAAATTGAACCAAACCAATGATGTCAAAATATTTCAAATGGTCATATGAACTTGACCCAACCATTGGTTTGACCCAATTTGACCAATTGGTCAACTTGACCCAAGTTGACCCATTTTGACCTAAATGGGTCAACATGAGCCAAATGATATCAAATCAACTCCAAACTCCTTGAAATTTGGACCAACCCAATTTCAAACTATTCCAAATCTACCTAAATTGAAATCAAAGTCAAATGACCATTTTACCCCTAGGTCAAGGGGTAACCTATGGCAAATTCCACTTGGAATTTGGTCATATCCTTTTCATGGTCACTTGGCACCCTCTTAGTGGACCAAATGGTCACTAATGAGGTGGTGCACATGACCCAATGGGTTTGGATCAGCCAAACCCAACCCAAGGCCAAAACTAACCACCCCACTCAAAATGAGCACATGGGATCACCTCCCACATCTCATTTAATACATGGAAACTCCTCCACTCCCTTCCTCTGCCAAAATTGAACCATGTGGAGCTTAAAATGGCCTAACAAACCCACTCAATAGGATCAATTTGATCAAAATGGAAGAGACACTCTCGGTCATCCGATCATTATAGGGGGAGATATACTCCCCTTAATTTAACTTGAATTCCATTGATTCACAATCGATTGAGCTATATGAACTCAGAGCAACCTTCTCCAAGTTCCTCCAAGCTTCCTCAAGCTATTTTGAATTCTTCATTTTCGATTTGCTTAAATTGAAAATAGGGGAGGTGAGTGAGAAATCCATCTTATTCAATTCTTCACGAGACCTCAATTCCTCTTGCAAGCACCTTTAGAGGACCCAATCGAGCTGATTTTGAAAATTGACTCGATTTGTATAAATAATGTTTGATTTGTAAAACCCAAAATTGACTCGATTTTGATCCTCCAACTTGAATTTGACTAATTTGACTTGTGAATCCGAAACTGACCTAATTTTACTATGCACCTGAATTTGACCTTATTCTGACCTAGAATGCATGTATACATAGATCATTAGGTCATGTTTTATTAAATCAACTTGAATGTGGATTAAGTTTGGGTTAAGCCAATTCGAGCCGGGTCAATTTCTAATTTGACCCGAACCCAACCTACCAAGCCGAATTTGCACTTATAATTGTAATCTATGAAATGAAGTAATCCAAAAGACAAATTGGTCTAAAAACTAAATTATATAAGAATTTAATAGCCTATAGTGCTATTTTTGGTAGATTTGATGTTGCGAAACAGAAAATCAAATTAAAATTAATTAATTAAAAAAACTAAATTAATACTAAGAATCAATCATCTTTTTTAAACAGACTCAAAGCGAAAGTATTATGTTAATTCCGTTTGAATATTACAATTTATGAAATTAATTTTTTTTCTTTAATTTGAAGGAGAACACACACTTATTTTTACTTTTAAACTAAAATAATGGAGAAGCATTAATAGATAAAAAATCTTGAGATTAAAAATATCATTAGAAGTTTTTTAACTGGTAATGATTATGACATTATAAAACTTAAATGTTTGACTGTTAAATAAAACTTTAAAGGCAAAATCACTGCATATAAAATCATAAGAATACTTAGAAGACAAGCACATATCAAGCAAAAGATAATAAAATTCATCTAAAATAACTAAGAACAATTATAAAATCAAAAACCTTGGGCTTGTGGTTTTAGAAATATCATCGAGGAATTTTTAGATGTTAGCAACATAAGAAATCCTAAACAATAATAACTATGAGATTTTATAGGAATAATATTTTTTAAAAGTCAAGAAACTTTTTTAAGAGGCCTTTAAGTATATTTGGGATTATCTCTAATAAGTTTTGGTAACTTTAAATTGCAACAATTTTTCAAAAAATAAAAATGAAAATAAAAAGGCTATATAGACAAAGGAGACATCTTAGTTCATAATCCTACCATGCCTTCAAATTTCTCAATAGATATAATTTCAAGTTACAAATTTTATAACACCTAAAGTGTTTTAAACTTACATTTACTATATCCCAAAAATAATAATAATGGTGAATGGTGTGGCTCGTTAAATTGTTCTAATCAAACACACATTTATACAATCAATTCATGGATACCATAAGCACTGATTTAGTAAACTTATAATTGACTTATTGGCTCACTAAGATAGTTTTGCATGTCAAAATCATCTAAGCATGAGTTCAAAAAACTTTAAAAAATAGTCTTATATGCATAAAACGTATCTAAAATATTTGATGAATCATACAAATATGATTTATATATACCTATAGTCGAGAAGATTCAAATAAGTCCAAAATTGATTGAATTTGAGTTCATATGAACACCAAAATATTCGAGAAAATAAGAAAGTATGCAATACAAGATTTCTCACTTTCTTTCTCCCCCTCTCTTAAACATGATAAGTTATATTGGTTTATTATTATTATTATTATTATTATTATTATTATTATTATTATTATTATTATTATTATTATTATTATTATTATTATTATTATTATTATTATTATTATTATTTTTCTAGCTAGCCTTGTATTTGACCTCTCACCACTCCATAAGCATGCAACTTATGAACTATTGGAAGTGTTAGTTTACTCTAGTTGAGGTGAACAAATATATAACAAGATTCTTAATAATCATCATCATTTTCCAGTGATAATAAAATATATACAAATATGATTCTCTTTAAATGATCTTATTCCATAGGATTGAATTTATGAATTAATTAAGGTGAATGAAATTACATGCTTACATCACTTTATTTCTTTCCTAGCATGCTAAATGTGTATGTCATATGAAAATCATGCATTCATATCTTTTGAAAAATCAAATAAAAATAAAATATTTTATTTATGTCAAACTGCATGTTTTGGCTAAAGTAAGAATATGAATGGCTATTATCACTATTAAATCCAAAGTAATTTGCAAAACTTATAAATCAAACATTACAAATAAAAGGTATGCTACTTATGATTACTTAAAAGTTTTCTTGTGAATATAATACAAAGATGTGCAATATGTGACTTTCCTTCTCTTCTCTTTTAACATAGTTTTGAATAGATTTGCAAAGTGTATAGTTCATTTGAAAAGAACACAACACTTGCTTAAATCCATTCCAATTCACTCCTATGTTATCAATTAAGAAGTATATTCACATTTACACATGTAAATTGTATAACCAAATCAAACAAACAAACATAAACTTTTTGTATCTTTCTTTTTCCATTCATTTATTTTTTGTACATGCACATGTATTTAAGAAAAGTGGTATATTAGTCTGGACATCCCGGGTTGGAGGCTTTAGGTAGCTCCAAGTACATCTTGTACCTTACACCCCTGGTGTAGAAAATAATGGCGTTGTACTCACTTATATCTTTCATACATGTAAATGTGCATATGAATAATGGATAAAAGAATCTCTTTTTCTACTTAACAAAATCATGCTTACATGAAACATTCCAAATTTTCTTAAGCAACATCTCTTAGCATTCATCATTAAGGTGTGTTAAATATTTCCATTTGCATGTATAGATATGCTTAGGATTCATTCATATGCATGTTACACATGTTGAAAAAAAATAATGTGTTGTGTCTTTTGTGATAGTAATTCACTTTACTTAATCTTGAAATACATTTCTTCTTGAATAGGCTTGTTTAGGAAAAATCTAAACTTAGGATTAATTAAAACATATAAAAAAATATTCACTAAATAAAAATCAATAAAGAATCTACCTTAGAATCTACTTAAGGTGGGGAGGAAAGAGAAGTTTTCTTCTCTTTTTCTCTCTTTATAACACTTAGTAACCAATTGTAGGTTCATTCAAACCAATTCAAAATATCAAATAAACCAATCAAATCAACTAATTCACTTAAACGAAATCACCCTCTAAGTTGAACCTCTCACACTTAGAGAATTCTCACCTTAAAGCCTAGCTAAGACATACCACACAAGCCTTAAATGGC
The DNA here is from genome assembly GCA_021442155.1 of Cymbidium sinense. NCBI lineage: Eukaryota > Viridiplantae > Streptophyta > Magnoliopsida > Asparagales > Orchidaceae > Cymbidium > Cymbidium sinense. Next base: position 39,663,550 of record CM038219.1, read on the forward strand.
ACACACATTAGGCTAAGTCACCATTTCTACTCCTATGTCAGGACGGTACATGGTTTGATGCCTGATTTTATTTTGTGATGTGATGTTTTAGTCTATATGTTAGGGTGTATGTGCATAGACTAAATGGTAGGGTGATCTTAGTCTAACCATTATCTTTTGCAGGGGATTGTGCTTAAGGGGTGTTGTAATAAAAATATAAAAATACTTTTGCTATACAGGTTGCTTAAACCCTAAGTATAATCCAAAAAATAAGTTGAGTAAACTTGGTTACCCATGTGTGGGGTACTAAGTCCAATTTATTTATATATATGCTTGGGATTATGTGATTTGTTTAGCTAATCTCTATTTTGCAGGTTTTAGTTAGATTTACTATTCCCTTTTTCATGTAAATTTTGCAATTAGGATTTGGAATGATTGTTATAGTGGATTAGGATGAACATTGATTATAAGACTATGTCTTATGTACCATGTGAAGCTTTTGGATCAACCACATTCCAACCAACCAAAAGAAGAAAGAAGAAAGAAAAGAAGAAAAGAAGAAAGAAGAAATGATGAATGAAGAATGAAGAATGAAGGCCCCCATAACATGAATTCCTTCTTAATTGTAAATAATTCATTTGTAATCCAGGTTGTGTATGAGTAGAGCTCAATTACCCAATTTTTTTTTGGGTTTGGATCCCGACCACAAAAAGCATTTTATTCTTTTACACTAACTATATAAATTATTTGATGTTTGTTTAGCTTATGCATTAATATGGCATATTATTCTAGTTTCTTTCTTGATTTGATGTATGGCCTGGATGATGATTAGGCTCTTAGAAAAATAAATTTTCAATCTAACTAACCAACTCAAAATTAAAAATAAATAATGCATAACCTTACCTAAAGCCTAGGTTATAAAATAAGATAAAAGATTTAGCAACCCCTTAGCTATATGTTATATATTTTCACAACATGTATAAAAAGCATCTTGTTTCACTCTTGCTATGGAGGGCTTCCACCTTTGCCAAGGAACTTGGCTTTGCCTATGAGAGCCATGATGGAAACACACCTCCTTTCTTGCTGATTTTGGCCCATAATCTAATTTCTCATGCATTAGGCATATGAATCCTAAAGCCTATGTCAAAATAATTGTCCAAAAATAAAAATAAAACATAACAAAAATTTACATTAGATTTAAATCATTAATCATGCCCTACATGATCTAGTCTCTTAGAGAGTCTATTTAAGGACTTAGTCTCTTTCTAAATAAACAACAACCTAGCTATCTTAAAAGTATATGACTTGCCTACATGTATTTAAAATCGTAGGAGGAGTTGGCGGTCACCCCCAAGCAGTTGTAAGTCCAACAGTCGGGTGGTTTATCTTCTCTTATGGAGGTAAACAAAATACTCATTTTTGCCTTAGATTTAGGTCATGCTTTTAGCCCTTGCCAAAGCTCCCTAGATTTAGGTTCATAGGTTACTACTTTTCTTTACGGGCTACAAGCATAAATCTTCACCTCTTAGGTATTTCTATGATCTTGTGTCATGAAATTGTAAACCCTAGATTTCTAATAAAAAATTTACTCAAATAAATAATCACTTCAATTTTAAAAATATAAAGTCCAATCATAGGATAGTTTGGGATGCTTACTAGGCTCCTAGTATCATAAGCATCCCCTGCTCATCTTCCTTTGGTTTCGATAATAACTCCCCGCTTGATCTTCTAAAAATAAATCAATTGATTGATAGTCCTATCTTTGAAATCTTTGGAGACAATGATCATTTACCTTAATCGAGAGTATTCTTAAGGAATCTCATTCTTTAAGATGTAATTAACTATGGGGCTTGCCTCCATAGGGAACTTAATGAACCCGATTTAAAATAAATAGTGTTTTACCTTTTCATGTAAAATAGGGGAAGAATCTCTGGTACATTTCAAAGACCCGTAGTCCTTAAGAGTCCTTATTGAGGTGATTAGGTCCATTTATAGGATGGTGACTTCTGTCTCTAGAGATAGTACATCATTCCTCAATGTCGTGTCCAATCACCCTAATAAGAACATTTGTGGATCTACGTGGTGTCCAACACAAGAAGTGTTTTGAGGAATTTTATTTTTGGTTCTTCATTTTATTTCTTTCTCTCTTCATGAAAGATTAGGATGAAGATCAAAAATAAAAATTTTCACCACATATTTTTCTAGTGACTCCACTAGGGATGGTTCCTCTCTTCATCTTTGGTAAATGATCGTTGTCTCCAAGTATCGATAGTGGGTTTGTACTTTGTATGAATCTGAGACTATCTTTCTATTTCGTTGGCACTTAGTTTATTTCATCCTTAAGCTAGGCTAGCCAACATCCTTTAGGTTTTAGTACCTTACTCTGTATGGGTCTTAAGACCTGTGTTGGGTTCCCCAATAGGTGAAAATAAAAATTTAATAAAAAGAAATAACTAAAGACTTCCTCCTTATCATTTTTATGGTAAGGAAAGGTTCATTCCAAAAATAAATAAAAATGAATTCTTCATAAAAACATCAATTTCCAAAAAGCACTTTTTCAAAATACACATAATAAAATATTTTGCACAAAAATTTTTATAAATCACCCTCGTCTAACAATCTTCATGATTGTTATATATAGGATCATTTCAAAAATAAAATTTAAAATCACATTTTCAAAAAGCATAAATGAACTTTCTCATTTATTGAATGAGGATTACATTTTCAAAACAAAAATCAATAATCATCTTTCTGAAAATAAAATTCAACAATCATATTTTCAAAAAACACAAATGAACATCTTCATTCAATTTATTCAATAAAGATTTCATTTTCAAAACAAAATCAATAATCGCATTTTCAAAAATATAATCAACATCATCTTTTCAAAAATCAAAATCAAAATCAAAAATCAAAAACAACTTTTGGATCATTCATTTAGCATGCCCAAATTTGCTAGTGAAGATCCACTTTTTCAAAAATTAAAATCAAAAATCAAAAACAACCTTTGGATCTTTCATTTAGCATGCCAAATTTGTTAAGTGAAGATCCTCCTTTTCAAAAATCAAAATCAAAATCAAAAATCAAAAATAACATTTAGATATTTCATTTAACATACCCAAATTTGCTAAGCGGAGATCCTCTTTTTCAAAAATCAAAATCAAAAATCAAAAATAAAAAAAATAAAAAAAAATAACATTTGGATCTTTCATTTAGCATACCTAAATTTGTTAAGTGAAGATCCTCTTTTCAAAATATATATATATATATATATATATATATATATATATATATATATATATATATATATATATATATATATATATATATATATCAAAATCAAAAATCAGAAATCAAAAATTAACATTTGGATCTTTTATTTAGCATACCCAAATTTTCTAAGTGAATATCCTATTTTTCAAAAAAAATCAAAATCAATAAACAACATTTGGATCCTTCATTTACCATACCAAAATTTGCTAAATGAAGATCCTCTTTATGAAAAATCAAAATCAAAATAAAAAAAAAATCAAATCAAAAATACACATGGATCTAGCATTTAGCATACCCAAATTTGCTAAATGAAGATCCTCTTTTTCAAAAAAATCAAAATAAAAAAAATCAAAAATAGACATGGATCTTTTATTTAGCATACCCAAATTTATTAAATGAAGATCCTCTTTTTCAAAAATCAAAATCAAAATAAATAAAAAATAAAAAATACATATGGATCTTTAATTTAGCATACCCAAATTTGCTAAATGAAGATTCTCTTTTTCAAAATCAAAATCAAAATCAAAAATCAAAAACATATTAGGGTTTCCTTAGCATACTTAAATTTGCTAAGAATCCTCTTTTCAAAAATCAACAAAAATAAAACAACATTTGGATTTCCTTAGCATACCTAAATTTGCTAAGAATCCTCTTTTACAAAAATCAAGAAACCACTTTTCAAAATCAACAAAAATAAAACACAATTGGATTTCTTTAGCATACCTAAATTTGCTAAGAACCCTCTTTTTCAAAAATCAACAAAAATAAAACAACATTTGGATTTCCTTAGCATACCTAAATTTGCTAAGAATCCTCTTTTCAAAAATCAACAAAAAAAATACATTTGGATTTCTTTAGCATACTTAAATTTGCTAAGAATCCTCTTTTCAAAAATCAACAAAAACAAAATAACATTTAGATTTCCTCAGCATACCTAAATTTGCTAAGAATCATCTTTTTCAGAGATCAACAAAAATAAAAACAACATTTGGATTTCCTTAGCATACCTAAATTTTCTAAGAATCCTCTTTTTAAAAATCAGCAAAAACAAAATAACATTTGGATTCTTCATTTAGCATACCCAATTTTACTAAATGAGGATTCCATTTTTAAATTCACACATGATTCACAACCAAGCAAACAAAAGAAGAAATTGTTTTCAAACACCTCACCTAGCATACCCAAATGTGCTAAGTGAATAAAATTCCAAAAATCACAAATCAAAAACAAGATCAATTGACCCTTTACTTTAACATACTCAAATTTGTTAAATGAAGGGTCCCTAAACAATCAAAAATCAAATTCAAACATGAACCTATGGAAGCATCAATCTCTCCAAAAATATTTGAAGCCCTTTTCAACATACACAAATTTGTTGAAAATGGTTTCTAAATTCAAAAATCCCATTTCCAATCAATTAAAATCTCTTCTAAATTCATTTGAGCCCCACTAACACTTTCAAGTTGTTGAGTGTGGGTTTAAATTCTAAATCAAAATTCAAAATCAATAAAGTAAGAAATCTGATTCAAGCTTGTTTTCAACATTGTAGACTTTCAGTCAATTTTAGTCAGTTCAATTCAGTGCAGTTCAGTTTTAATGGCAGCATAGAAATACATGTTCACATTTCCTTTCGGGATGGACTTGGCCTTGGATCGGGCCAGCCTCCCGTAGATGAATTCACCACCTCATCCATTTTGACCGAGGCTTTGAGGGTGCTAGGATCACATGTGAGGAAACCTCCCTCACAACAGTCAGCAAGAGTGTGGTGACCGGACAGAAGCCGCCATCCAGATTGAGATGTCATCTGACTCAAAGATTCCCTCACTAAAGAGGAAGGCTATGGCAGTTCCCATAGTAGTAGCAGTGCCAGCACCAATGTGCCTAGTTGTTCTTCTTGCTACCTTAGTAGGGGCTAGCACCCACTCATTATCTCCCTCCAAGGGGAAGGCTCCCCTGATTCTAGGGATTGTCTCCTCTGCCTTTGAGATTGGGTCTAGTCATACGCACCTCCCGTGACTCGACCAAAATAAGAACCACATGATCAAGCAGTATCATACTCGCATAGCCAGGGAGTTGGAGGTAGCCACTCAATCTGCAGTAGAGGAGTTGCCTAGAATGGTTTCCTTGCTGCTCACAGAAAATAAGTTCCACCCTCTCTCTGGATCTGATAGAGAGGATGTTAGGAGGATTTCAGTTCACCTCGCCAGCTCCCTGCTCCTGAGAGGGAGGAGGACATACCGCCTCGACAGTTTTCATCGAGTAGGCAGATCCTACGGACAATCAGAGTCTGGTGCTCAGTTTGATTTACGCTCAGTCATTCCCCATAGTTTGGGTAGACATATTAGACAGGAGAGGGCCAAGGAGGCATGTATGCATACACTGGAGAGTGAGGTATAGCGCAAAGAAACCTCAGCCATTATCAACTTTCCAGATCGGTGCACTAGCCACGTTGATCATACCAGTAGCATCTTACTGATGGGTACTACCCACCATAAGAGAGGAGCTCCTATTCAGAGAGAGTTGATGGTGTCTCCACCACACCCCTCTACTCCACGCCCACCATCTCCAGTACATGTTCCATCATCTACTACTCCAGCAAAGGCGATGAAGGCTACATCAGGGGAGAAGAGAGCCCCACTGGTGATCCAGCTATGGCCAAGAGATCTTGTTCCATCTACACTGCCTATTAAGGTGAGGCTGAGCTCCCCTGCTCGACCTGCCAGGGTGAAGAAGAAATGGAGACCTCTGAGTATAGTAGTCATTCCATCACCACCATCATCAAGAAAGGCGGATATAACAATATTAGAGAGGAGGAGGAGATTTGTCCCCATGGCTATAGATCTTCCTACAGTACCCATCCGATCTAGCAATGGAGTATCTATCCTATATAGTCCTCAAAAGATCAACTCTCTAATAGCAGCAGATGTTAGATGTTTATCTATTCATGATAGTGATCCTACTACCAGTCAGACCCAATCTTTTATACCTATTCAATTGGACCGATCCCTAGATGACATTGTAGCTTAGTATCTAGTGAAGAAGAAGGAAATCTTAGGATATGTTTGGTCCAATTTAGAGGATGAGAAGGTTAGTTTTGATCCTAATGAAGATAATCTGTTAGAGGATTCAGTGGGTTTACACATGGTAGACACCAGGGGTTCCCTCCTCCATGATCAGCGGAGTTTGAAAAGTGCTACAGGTCGAGCAGGAAGACACAACCTACTCGACCCAACACCTCCTTCAATAAATAAAACAAAAGGATGAACAAATAGATAGGATGGGGAAGAGGCTTGAAGACTTGCTAACATCAATTTTGGCACTTCAGAACTAAGCCTCGGCAGTGCATCCTACTATGGCAGAGACTGGTGAGCCTGAGTTGTTGCATGTCTTGGATCCAGCCAAGACTTCACCTCCAGTAAAGTAGAGCAGCACCAGCTTGTATAGGAAGGTAGTAGATAGTACCTCTGTATAAGAAAAAGGCATTAAAACCATGGCTGAGTAGTAGGTGAGAGAAGCGTTGGCTCAAGCCTGAGGAGGATCATCGTTCAAAGGGTAGACCTTACCCAGAGGAATTCGATGCCATCCAAGATCTAAAGGTTTTGTGACACCTTCTTTCAAGAGCGATGTGACGGAACTCAAGGCACATTGCGCACGAGCCGTTGTTGCAATGCTAACTTTTGTCTAAGCTTAGCATATAGCCTTTGATTGGTACAGCATCCCAACAGTTTAGTGAAGACATCATCATTGGATATACATACCCACCGCCGGTAAAATCCACCTACTCTTTTGGATAAACTAAACAAGCCTTATTCATTTAAGAGGGAGGTAATCAGGAAAATCTTTAAGAATCTCTTAAATAAGCCTAATTTTTTAACTACCTGAGTCTAGAAGGCCGGAGGAAGTGGGCAAAAGCAATAATTTTAACTTTTTCCCCTACCACCACATGTTAGATCATGTTTTGAAGGATTGCATTACATTCAAGGACTAGCTTGAGCATAGCATCCAGACAGGCACCATAGTTATCCCAAAGGAATATCTTGTGGAACAACCATCCAGTTCCATTAGGGTAATCCTTGGGGATACCTACGATCCTTCCAAAACCAAAGAAGGTTGGGATATCTCCTTATCCAGAACCTCTAAGAAGATTGTGTCCAAAATCAAGAAAATTTCCTTGTAGGTGCCTAAGGCAGCTCAAACCTCCAACATCAAGGAAGGTTTGAAAGTTGTTTAGGACAACTTGAGGAAAGGGGAGTTCGAGCTATGCCGCCCAGATAGCCAAGTAGAACCATCAACCCAGTCTAGCCTCCACCACCACTACTACATCAACAGCACTTACTTCATAGCTCTTCTTCTAGTAGACATCTAGAGTGGATGAGAATCAAATCCTCACCCCTCTTACTTTACTAGATTTCTACTATGCACCTCCTTCAAAATCTAAGAAATCAAGGAATAAAGCTAGCTTTAATTACATCTGTGTCACTTCTGATGGGTTGTCAAATTCTACTCTTATTAAAAACTCTTCAAGTCTAAACAATAATTATAACAACTATGATCTTCCTCTTTTTGATTCAGAGTTTGACTTTCCTTCTCTGAATACTGCGGGTTTGCCTCTTGAGATAGACTTGGAATCATCTGATTACGAGGGTCCTATAGGAGAAACTATAGGTGAGCTTGATAAGCAGGTAGAATCTTCCACTGCCCCACAAGAGATCACCAAGTCAACCTCCATAGTGGCAAGGTTCTACCTCCTAGGCACCTCAAGATAAGGGAAATAAGTCATTGGTTCAGATGATCAAGAAGCCCCTCCACAGGATGCTCCACTCTTGGATATGCTTGTGGAGGATCAATTCAAGGTGGACTATAATGTCCTCTCTCACCTGAGAAAGTTGTCATCTAAGTTAAGCATATATGATGCCCTTATCTTATCCAAAGACATGAGATAATTATTAATCAAGACTCTCCTTGATCTAGAGATATGCTTAACTCAGCTGATCGTGATTAGAGAGGAGGCACATTATTCCAAAGAAGCCCAAGGAATCACCTTCATAAATGAAGACCTTCTTCTGGGGGACATGGAGCAACCGTCCCCTCAGCATTATAGTGGACATGGGCACATTTAGACTTGTCAGAGTTCTCATTGATCTAGGTGCATTGGTGAACATTATGAGTCTAAAGACACTTGCCTATTTGAGGATTGATATCTCCACACTCCGAGGAGATCGGATGATGTTGAGAGGATTCAAAGAACAAGGCGAGAGGGCTTTAGGCTCCATAATGTTACCTTTGGAGATATGTGACTAGAAGACTAAAGCCAAGTTCTATATCATTTATTTGAATACTTCATTCACTGCTTTGTTCGATTGGCCTTGGATACATTAGAACAAGATGATTCCATCCTCCCTTCAACAGTGCATCAAGTTCAGGATGGATGTGATTGAATACTTTGTCAAAGGAGATGAAAAGTCATTTTCAACCAAAGAGGTTGAGATATATGAGAATGCGACCTACTATCTTCCACAAAATGCATTTTTTTGTGAACTTGGTCAAAATTCAAATACAAAAGAAAAAGAAAATAAAGAAAAAGAGAGAAAAAGAAAAGAAAAATGAAAATACAAGTGAACGAAAAGGATATCAAGGAAGAAGTAGAGCTGCATATCACATTCCACCCACAGTTCATTCCATCATATGGACATGTGGGTATGATGACTCGACCTCCACTAGGAAAAGGCAGAGACAGACACAGAGGTAGTCCCAGAGGTGGAAGACCACCTGGTTGGCCACCAGCAAACAGGGGTTATGTTCTAGTTCACAAGAGTATCCTTACTATTCACATAGACTTGGAATCCAGCACAGAGGATGAGTCTAATGTGATTACCATACCAGCAACCCCTCTCAGTGGGTTTCATTGGAGGTGACACTCAAGCCAGATAGCGATGAAGACTGGGCCTCCAGACAAAGCACGAATGTATTTGAATCAAGTATATGTGAAACTATCAGGCAGCAGTTAGGAACCTTAACTCTAACCTCACTTTTCTCTCAAAAGGTTGAAGGTTTAGTAGATAAAGAAGCCCCTCGATCTTCTAGGGATGTCAAGCTAAAGAAATTCCTATTGGGATCATCATCCTCAAGTCCAGAACTTGATGTAGGACTTGAGGATAATTCACATAAAGAATTAATGGAATTGCCTTTTGATTGGTACTCGTCTTGTGTTCTTAATCTTGCAAAGAAGGGTTTGATTCCTTATACATGGTCTAAGCACAGGTTAGAGTACAATGAAGAACTATGGAACAACAGAGGCAGGGATGCACAATCAAGATCAAGACTAAGATTGTGATGGTGAGATGGCGATGCTTAGTTGTCACCAATCATTTGGAGTCTGATAGGTTCTTTTCACACTACACTAACTCTTATGATGATGTGTGTTTAGAAACTTTAGATGATCTAGTTGATCTCCAAATCAAAGATGCACCGCTAGAATTTGAAGAGGATATCCATTCAATAATTGATAAGCTTAAAAAAATCAACCTCAAGATAAAAGAAAATTCACGCCCGACACACATCAGTTCATTATTGAATGAAGAAGAAACCAATGACTTAGTTAGGCTATTGACTGAGTTTAAGGACTGCTTTGCATGTAGCTATGAAGAGATGCTCGAATTATCTCTTGATGTAGTAGTCCACAAACTAGCAATAGATCCTAGCGCTAACCCTATCAAGCAAGCTCTTGACATGAGATTAGAAATTAAACAACAGGTCATTTCTGAAATCAAGAAATTGATCGATGTTGGTTTCATCAGAAAAGAAAAATACCCTACCTAATTAGCCAGTATCATCCCAATTAAGAAGAAGAATAGACAAATTTGCATATGCGTCAACTTCAGGGACTTAAATAAGGCATGTCCTAAGGATGAGTTTTCTCTTCTTATACCAGAATTAATGGTGGACATTGCCTCATCTCATGCAATTTTCTCCTTCATGGATGGGTCATATGGCTACAATCAAATCAAAATGGCCCCCGAGGATGAATGAAGCACTACTTTTTGAACCTTGATCAGAATATATCATTATAGGGTCATGCCTTTCGGCCTTAAAAATACTGGTGCTGTATACCAAGGGGCCACGACTCAGATTTTCAACAAACTCATCCATCATCAAGTTGAGTGTTATGTTGATGATCTAGTAGTCAAAAGCAAAGAAAAGGAAGACCATCTCCTTGACTTGAGAGTAATTTTTGAATGGTTTAGACAACATAACCTCAAAATGAATCCCATGAAGTGTGCATTCGGAGAGTAGCTGCTAGAACGGCCTTAGAAATAGATCTAGAAAAGATCAAAGATATCTTAGAAATGCCACCTTCTAAAAGTTTAACTCAACTCAAATCTTTTCAAGGACTATTGGCATATCTAAGATGCTTTATCTCCAACCTTTCAGGAAGATGCAAGCCATTTTCATCACTTGTCAAAAAGGATGCCAAGTTCAAGCGGGATGACAAGTGCTAGCATGCCTTTGAAAATATCAAGTAGTATTTGGTTAAGTAGGCAGTTCTAGCAGCCCTTATCTTGGACAGGCCACTCATCCTCTACATTGCTGTATTTGATGACTCCCCCAACACTTTATTGGCCCAAGCCAACGATGAAGGGAATGAGAGTGCTCTCTACTACCTCAGTCGTCGTCTGATCCCAGCTAAAGAGATCTACCTAACTATTGAAAAACATTACCTAGCTTTGATGTTTGCATCCCTAAAGCTACTGCACTATATGCTTTCTCATAAGGTGAACTTGATTTCCAGAACTAATCCACTGTAGTATCTCATGACACGGCCAAAACTATCTAGACGTTTGACACATTGGTCCATGATTCTCTCACAGTTTGATATCATATTCATACCCCTCTGTGCAATGAATGGACAAGCACTAGCATATTTCTTAGCAACACACCCACTGCCTGTTGATTCTCCACTTAGTGACAATCTCCTTGATGAACAAATCATGAACTTAGGGTAGGTTGATAATCATCATTGGCCCAAATCCCTGGAGTCACCATCTACAAGGTTCCCCAAGGAGAACGCGATAGCAGATGCTCTTGCCAAACTTGCCAAATAATTGGCATGTTCAAAAGACGAGTCCATTCCAATAAAGGTCCAAAATAGATAAGTCCTATCCATTATTGATGATGAACTCATTGAGAGACTTTCTCTTGAAGGGGAGGTTATGAAGGATAAGGAGGATTGGAGGCAACCGTTCATAGATTATTTAACACCAGAAACTACCTCAAGAGAAATCACAAGCTCAGGTGAAACAGAGAGCTTCTCCTATGCGGATGGCACCTGCCGACAAGTCTTTTGATCAAATGTGATTACGCTGTTTGGACTAACACTAAGCCTGTAGGATTGTGACCGAGGTACACTCAGGTCTATGTAGAGCACACTAATCTGGTCCGAAGATGAAGACAAAGATCAAGAGATTAGGATATTACTAGCCTTCAATGATTACAGACTGCATGGATGTAGAGAGATGCCATCGCTGTTAATACAGGTCCTACATCAACCACCCAACATTCTACACCTTACCTCCCATGGCCATTTGAGTGTATACATTGTGGGTTCTATTGATCCTCCTTCTTCCAAGGGTCATTGGTTCATCTTAGCGCACCGAATTTTCCGGGGCGAGGCAATCCCACTGTGAGAGGTCACAGCTTAGCATGTGCTTCAATTTTTCAGGAACCATATCGTATATAGGTTCGGGGTACCTCGATGAATTATATCTGATAATGGTACTACATTCAAAAGCATCAATATCAATATCTTCACAAGAAGACACGGTATAGATTGGAGATACTCCACCATCTACTACCCCAGAGCAAATGGTCTAGCAGAAGCATTCAATAAAACTCTCATTTAGATATTAAAAAAGATGCTCGATGATGGCAAGCGACAGTGGCATGAGGAGTTGGTTGAAGCCTTGTGGGCCTACCGCACAACATACAGAACTCCAACTCAATCTACCACATTCTCCTTAGTGTATGGGTCTGAAGTAGTTCTACATTTAGAAGTTCAACTCCCATCACTAAGGATAGTATTGGGTAGCAAAATCACTACAGAGCATAATGCAAAGTTACAGTTAGAAGAGCTCATAGGTTTGGAGGAGAAACGCTTACGGGCGTGCCAGAACCTTGAGTTGTACAAGGCCAAAATGATTCAAACTCACAACAAACTGGTCCGCCCTAGGGCTTTTCAAGTAGAAGAACTTGTATTAGTCTTAAAGAGACCAATTGTTGCTCATTGAAAGATGGGAGGCAAGTTTGAACCCACTTGAGAAGTCCACTTTGATCATAGAGAAGGCCTACCAATGACGATCTTATTAGCCCATTGATTGTAAAGGGGAACACCCGATGCTTCCAATTAATGGGCTCTACTTGAAGAAATATTACCCATAAAACATATTTGAAAATAATCATCAACAAAAGAAGAAATTTCATTCCGATTCACCAAAATCTTCTCTTCTTTCGAAGCGTTGTTTACTTGTCTCATGAATCCACCATGACGTGTTTAGGATAGGTGTAAGAGAACCTAAGAGGCATCCTATCCCTGTTTCACAATACAAACACAATCGAACATAATTTTCTAACACTACTAGGATAGGTGTGAGAGAACCCAAGATGCATCCTATTTCCATTAGCACAATTAAGTTAGGTGTGAGAGAACCCAAGCGACATTCTTTCTTGGTGGGAATCACAGTTGCCATCTGTGGCACCTTTTCATCAAAATCCTCAAGTGTGTTTAGGGTAGGTGCAAGATAACCCAAGCGGCATCCTATTCTCTTTAACACAAGCACAAAAATAAACATAAATCTTTTATGTCAAGCTATCTTGATGTGGGAGCAAGCCCATGTGGCACTCACTCATTAGCTACTCTAGGTCGGATTTACATGCTACCTTGCTAGTATGTCACCCTAGTGATCACTTTTTGGAAGATATGAGTCCCCGCTTTCTTCCTAACTTGACAATTGGAAATCGAATGCCTTGCTAGTTTGGTAGACTTCACTACGCAGCTAGTAAGCTACACCATGTTGGCTTTATTTAAGAAGATGTGTGTCCCCGAGCTTTCTTCTTGAACTAATCATCATAACTGACCAGTATGTTTGAAATAAGTCCCCTAAAGGCTCCTATCACTACTCTTGAGTTGATAAGTCTCGTAGATTCAGGTCGAGAAGACTCCGATGAGACTATCAACAATTTTTTATAAGGATGTGAGTCCCGTGCTTTCTTCTAAGAAGATTATTGTAAATCGATGGGCACCTTAGGTTTAATGTTTGCGACAATGACTCCGATGAATACACCACTCTTGATGAGACCCACTTTCTCCATGAGTTGGCCACCTATCTGATATTATCTTCTGGGTTTTGGATCAAGCCCGCCCCTCTCCCTATGAGCACTCTATTTGGATCACCTATGACTATTTAGACACTACACGAGTTCTGATTGGACCCTTCCTAGTAGCCACCCCGTGATTGGAGAATTTGTTCAGACGCAAGATTTTCCCTTGGTTGAATAGATATCTAGGCTAATATAAGCTCATTCTCAGTATGATCCCTCACAAACCAACAAGGTCCATGATAAACAAATAAAATTTGTGCTTGTGGATTAGAATTCAAGTCCCCAAAGGGCCCCTTTTCCTAAGCAAGCATCCTATCTTTAGCGACGCAAAACTCCTATAGGAATTGCACTACCTAAGTCAGATAAGTCTATGTCGATTTCTCCATAGCTAGTTTGGTTCAATCTATTTTACCACAAATAGATTGCCCCGACAGTTATTTCGCTTTAGAAGATCTAAGCCTATGGCACATTCTTTTTAGCATGACTATCACAAATTGACGAGCAACCCTAGGTTGGGTTTGATTTGTTGCCCAAAGTAACCGATCAGCCCACTGATCTTTTGTAGTAGAAGATGTGAGTCCTCATGCTTTCTTCCCCTGCATTGATCATTACAAAACGAAAGGCACTTCTTTGATTGGATAGTTCTCCCCTCGGTCGGGAAGCTACTCCCTTTGGTTTAGTAAATCTAAGATAGTCTAGATATAAGCTCCTTCTTAATGTGAGCCCTCACAAACCAACAGAATCCATCAAAAATAATTAAAATGAAATTAATGTTGAATATCTTTGAGCTGATTTAAGTCCCCCAGCGGAATTCACGCAATAGTCAGCCATAGGTCAGGTTTGATTTGTTACCCAAAGTAACTGATCACCCCAGTGGTTCCTTATTTTGGAAGATATGAGTCCCTGCCCTTTCTTCTTAAACTTGACCACTGCAAACCAAAAGGCACCCCTTTGGTTGGATTATCCTACTATGTGGTTGGTAGACTACCCCTTTGGATTGGTAAATATGTGTTAGACCAGGGCCTCCATGGCCCCTACTCAGTGTAGTCCATTGCAAACTGATGGGATCCATCAAAACAATTAAAATGAAATAAATATTGACTATCTTTGAGCTGATTTAAGTCCTCCAGCAGTATTTACTCAATAGTCGGCCCTAGGTCGGGTTTGATTTGTTGCCTTGGCAACCGATCACCCCAGTGGTTCCTTATTTTGGAAGATGTGAGTCCCCGCGCTTTCTTCTTAACTTGACCATTGCAAACTAAAAGGAGCCCTTTTGGTTAGATAGTCCTACTATGTGTTTAGTATACTGCTCTCTTTGGATTGGTAAATCTAAGCTAGCCCAAGGCACATGGCCTACTCATATCACAAAGAGGATCCATCAACTAAAAAATAAAATTATTCTTGACTATCTTTGAGCTGATTTAAGTCCCCAGGCATTCACTCAATAGTCAGCTAGCTTGGGTTTCAATTTACTGCAATGGATCACCCCAGGTCTTACTTTGGAGGATGTAAGTCTACCACGCTTTCTTCCTAGCACAACTGCTGCATACTGAAAGGCAATCCCCTTTGGTTGGATAATCCTACTATGTGTTAGTATACTACTCCCTTTAGATTGGTAAATATGAGCTAGCAAGGCCCCATGGCTCATACCCATCATAAACATGGGATCCATCAAAACTAAAAATGAAACTAATCTTGACTATCTTGAGATTTAAGTCCCCAGATTCATTCAATAGTGTTGGTTTTCAATCCATTGCCTCAATGAATGACCCCAAAGAATCGATCCCTACTTTGGAGGATACTATGCTTTTCTAGTATATTGCACCAAAAGGCAATCCCCTTTGGTTGGCTAGTCCTACTATGTGTTTTCATAGACTACCCCTTTGGATTGGTAAATCTGAGCTAGCCCAAGGCTTACATGGCCCCTACTCATTACGATCTATCGCAAACCAACAAGGTCCATCTCAAAATTTAAAAATCTGAAACAAATTCAACCCTCCTCCCTCAGTGGAGTCAAATTGAACAAACAAAACAAATCCAATCAATCTCCCCCAGTGGAGTAAAAATAAACAAAAGCAATCAAATTTTTTTTAGTTTCCTCAGTGAGATGCAAACCTTTCTAGTTCCCTCAGCGGATCTCGAATTTTAATCCCTCAGCGGATTTCACAACCTCTTCTCCCTAGTGGATGACTTAAACTTATTCCCCTAGCGGAGAGTTCACTTTTTCATCCCTAGTGGAGCATCAAATCCTAAAATCAACAAATCAAATCAATTTCTCCTAGTGAGACACAAATCAAATCAAACATCGCATCCCCCTGTGGATGATTTGAACATGTTTCCCAAGTGGAAGATTCACATACTCTATCCCTAGTGGATTCCTCCTTCACTCTCTTATGTCTGACACGAGTAGAGTCACATTGCACTAAGCTCTTGATTCCCTCTTCACCTTGAGTTTAGGAGTAGATCATTTTTATTAGTACTTGTGATCGTTCGGTGTTGTTGATCATTTTGATCAACACCAATACATGCAGCGTGCCTTGTCAGTTATACCACACCTATCGGGCACCCTTTGTTGACCCCATATTTAGGTTGAGCTCTTAACCCCTCCATCTTAGATATAGGACTCCTCTTAGACACTAAGAGTCTTAGTCTTAAGACACTTCTACTGATTAGGTGAACACTCAACAAAACCTAGAGACTGAGAAGAGTTAACCATAAGAATAGGTCATGTCTTAGAGGTGTTAGGAAAATTTGCTTACCCTATAGCTTGAACCAAATCCTCATTTCCTTCCTTCCTTCCTTCAACTTCAAATTTCAAATCAAACCAATTCCAAATCAAACTCAAATCAATTCCAACTTAATTGATTTTCTCAAACCTTAAATCAATTCCAGTGGATTTTCTCAAATCATGAATCAATTACAAATGATAGAAACCCATGATTGAATTCCAAATTTAGAAAATTTTCCTAAGCCCTTTGATTTCATCTTATGGACTTAGCTCAAATCAAATCTAAATCAATTCAAGCTCAAAATATTTTCTCATAACCCATTTATAATCTCATTTATATTCACAAATATAAATGAAATATAAATTCAAATATTTAAAACCAAATTCAAAACTCAAATCCAAATTCAACCAAAATCCAACCTAAGCCTTTCAAGTCAAATTCTTGACCAAATCAACCTCAAATCAAGCCAAACCCTTAGATTTTCTCCATGATTCAATCAATCCTTTAATCATGAATCCAAATATAAACACAAACTTCAATCCTCAAACCAAACTAAATTCAAAAATCAAACCCAAATCAAACTCATGTTCACCCTTTGAACTTGAAATTGACAAATGAATCAAAACACATTTGACTCCAAACCACTTGTAAATGGATTTATATTTCGATCATAAGTCCATATGTGAGTTCAACCAAACTTGATTCAAGCCTTGATCAAGTCAATTGACCCACTTAGACTCACTTGACCCAAAGTGACCTAAAGTACCCTTTTTAAGCCAAATTTTAATCTTACACAAATTGGATTAAACTAAGCCCATTTAAGCCTCACATTGTGAGCAACAATCATCATAAGATGATCAATCACTCAAATTGGGTCAAATCAAGTCAAACCTATACTTTGACCAAGTCAACATTTGACCCAAATGAAACCTAAACTAGTCAAAATCCACCATAGGCCAAATTGATTGAAACCATTGATCTAAACCCATTCTAAATCAATGTTTGAACTTGACCAAGTCATCATTTGAGGCTAACCTAGCCCAATTGGCCGCTTGACCCAAGTTGACCTAATTTGACCTAAAAAGTTAAAATGGGTCAAATCTTGATCTAAGCCAAATTGATTGCAACTAATGGGTCAAGTCCATTCTAAATCACTTGTTGAACTTGAAAGCTCAACAACTAGACACAACCTAGCCAAATTGACCATGAACCCAACTTGACCTAAAAGGTCAAATCAAGCCAAAATCAAACCAAACCAAAATTGATTGAAACTAAAGCCTCCAAAACATTTCAAATGACCAATGAAACTTAAACCAACCCATGACCTAACCCAATTTGGGTCAAATGGGTCATATTGGTCAACTTGACCCATTTGACCTAAGTGAAATCAAATGAACCAAACCAATGATGCCAAAATATTTCAAATGGTCATATGAACTTGTCCAACCCTTGGTTTGACCCAATTTGACCAATTGGTCAACTTGACCCAAGTTGACCCATTTTGACCTAAATGGGTCAACATGAGCCAAATGATATCAAATCAACTCCAAATTTCTTGAAATTTATACAAACCCAATTTCAAACTATTCCAAATCTACCTAAATTGAAATCAAAGCCAAATGACCATTTTAGCCCTAGGTCAAGGGGTAACCTATGGCCAATTCCACTTGGAATTTGCTCATATCCTTTTCATGGCCACTTGGCACCTCTTAGTGGACCAAATGGACACTAATGGAGGTGGTGCACATGACCAATGGGTTTGGGTTAGCCAAACCCAACCCAAGGCCAAAACCAACCACCCCACTCAAAATGAGCACATGGGATCACCTCCCACCTCATTTAACATATGGAAACTCCTCCACTCCCTTCCTCTGCCAAAACTGAATCATGTGGAGCTTAAAATGGCCTAACAAACTCACTCAATTGGATCAATTTGATCAAAATAGAAGAGGCACTCTTGGTCGTCCGATCCTTGTAGGGGGAGATATACTCCCCTAATTTCACTTGAATTCCATTGACTCACACTCGATTGAGCTATAGAAACTCAGAGCAACCTCTTGAAGTTCCTCCAAGCTTCCTCAAACTATTTTGAATTCTCCATTTTTGGTTTTGCTTAAACCAAAAATAGGGGAGGTGAGTGAGAAATCCATCTTATTCAATTCTTCACTAGAGCTCAATTCCTCATGCAAGCACCTTCAGAGGACCCAATCGAGCTCACCCAAGTCAAGTTCCAAGCACCTAAGCCACGAGAAGAGGGAGCTAGACCAAAGCTGCAAGCACTTGAAGAGGAGTTTGGCCAATAGAGATCCACTTGATCTCAAGCCTTCAAACCTTCTGGCTACGCTCCACTGAAAGCTACCTCATGAAGAGAAGGTGATAGCCCACGATGAGGAATGCCTCAAAACCGAGCTTAGTGTAGGAATTCTTTAGTCCTTTGTGAAGGGAAGTGTCATCTCAATTGAAATTGATTGTTGGATCTTCATCTTCTTACTCCTTGATGGTGTAGATTCAATCTTAGCTCACCGAGCTCAAGTGAGCTCGGGTCAAGCCTTAAGGATGAGGATGTCACCGCTCGAGGGTGATGAATCATGGATCGTCCATCCCATGTGTTTTGGATGGATGGTCCTGATTAATCCATGTTAAATCTTGTGATTAATTGCTACCTTGATCACCATCCGATCTTTGATCGAATGCACCAAGCAGCGTAACAAATAACCAATCCGTCATGTGGAAAGCTGCGCGTAGGTCCACATGGCACCAATGAGATTAGTTAAATAATTAGGGGATTTAATTAATTCTTAATCACTAAAAATTTAAAAATACATAACTAAATGTAAAAAAATAAAAAAATATATGAATGAGGGCTCATTTTAAAGATAATTCAGTGGGGAATAATATATAATTATTTCTAATTGATTTTGAATTGTGGATTTTTCTTAATTTGGGTTTATTTTAAATCTTAATAACCTCAATTACTCCTTAATGACTCCATTAATTAGTTCCAAACTTTTTAGGTGTGTTTTGGGGGATGACCTCTACCTCCCCTAATTTTTTTTGGAATTCATTAATGGGTTAATTAGAAAAATAAATTAATGAATCCCTAATCACTCTCTTAATGTAATTAAGAGTAATTAAGCATGTGAATAGTACTTTAATCATTTGATTAAGATAATTAAACATTATTTAAGGGATTAAGAGGTTTATGGAATATTTTTGGAATATTTTCCTTAAACTATTCACTAAACCCCCTTTCTTCCTTAATCTAAACCTAATTAAGGGTTAATCTACTAATAACCTTCTTAATTAACTTAATCAAATTCTCAAAATCAATCTGAACTTAATCAATCATTTCTTGGGTAGATACTTAGGTGTTCAATAACCTAAGTAAGCTTAAGAAAATCAAATCTAACCTACATGTGTGGGAAGGGTTATGAAAGTACTTAATTAAACCCCTTAGCTTAATTAATCAACAATTGTGAGCCAACTATATTAGGCCCTTTTTTTCTTAGGCATTCTGATTTAAATTCAATGTGATATCATATGTTGTCTCATAATTATTTGAATAATTATGTTAAGGTGTGTAAGGTAATTAACTTGATTTACACCTTAACCTAAACAAAATATAAAATCAATAGAATGGTTCTAAAATTTAAACTAAAACAACACACACATGTGGGAGATGGGTTAGGACTAACAAACCTTTTCACATTTCCTAAAATCAAATCGAACTCAAAATTAAAACAAAATCTCTTTAAACAATTTTTGATTCTCTTTAAATGATCTTATTCCATAGGATTATCTTTAGGAATTAATTAAGGTGAATGAAATTACATGCTTACATCACCCTATTTCTTTCCTAGCATGCTAAATGTGTATGTCATATGAAAATCATGCATTCATGTCTTTTAAAAAAATCAAATTAAAATGAAATGTTTCCTTTATGTCAAATTGCATGTTTTGGCTAAAGTAAGAATATGAATGGCTATTATCACTATTAAATTCAAAGTTATTTGCAAAACTTATAAATCAAACATTAAAAATAGAAGGTATGCTACTTATGATTACTTATAAGCTTGCATGTGAGTATAATATAAAGATGTGCATTATGTGAATTTCCTTCTCTTCTCTTTTAACATAATTTTGAATAGGATTTGCAAAGTGTATAGTTCATTTGAAAAGAACATAATACTTGCTTAAACCATTCCTATTCACTCCTATATTATCAATCAAGAAGGATATTCATATTTACACATGTAAATTGTATAACCAAATCAAGCAAACAAATATAAAATTTTAGTATCTTTCTTTTTTCATTCATTTCTTTTTTGTACGCACATGTATTTAAGAAAAGTGGTATATTAGTCTGGACATCTTGGGGTTGCGAGGCTTTAAGTAGCCCCAAGTAGGTCATGTACCTTACACTCCTGGTGTAGAAAATAATGGCGTCGTACTCACTTATGTCTTTCATACATGTAAATGTGCATATGAATAATGGATAAAAGATTCTCTCTTTTTCTACTTAACAAAATCATGCATACATGAAATATTCCAAAATTTTTTTAAGCAACATCTCTTAGCATTCATCATTAAGATGTGGTAAATATTTCCATTTACATGTATAGATATGCTTAGGATTCATCCATATGCATGTTACACATGTTGGAAAGAAATAAAGTGTTGTGTGTTTTATGATAGTTATTCACTTTACTTAATCTTGAAATATCTTTCTTCTTGAATTGGTTTGTTTAGGGAAAATATAACTTAGGATTAATTAAAATACATAATAAAGCATTCACTAAATAAAAATCAATAATGAATATACCTTAGAAGTTATTTAAGATAGGGAGGAAAGATAAGTTCTCTTCTTTTTTTTTCTCTCTTTACAGCACTTAGTAACTAATTGTAGGTTCATTCAAACCAAATAAAAATATCAAATAAAATCAACCAAATCAACTAAATCACTTAAATAAAATAACCCTCTAAGTTGAACATCTCACACTTAGAAAACTCTCACCTTAAAGCCTAGCTAAGAATACCACATAAGCATTAAATGGCTCACACATTAAACTAGGTCACTATTTCTAGTCCTATGTTAGGGCGATACATGATTTGATGTGTGATTTTGTTTTGTGATGTAATGTTTTAGTATGGATGTTAGAGTGTATGCTTAGGCTGAATGGTAGGGCGCTCTTAGTCTAACCATTGTCTTCTGAGATTATGCTTAAGGGGCACTGTAATAAAAATATAAAAATATTTTTATTATCCAGGTTGCTTATACCCCTAAGCATAATCCAAAAATAGGTCAGGTGGACTTGGTTACCCATGTGTGGATGCTAAGTCCAATTTATTCATATATATGCTTGGGATTGTGTGGTTTGTTTAGCTAATCTCTATTTTGTAGGTTTTAGTTAGATTTACTTTTCCCTTTTTCATTTAAATTTTACAATTAGGATTTGGAATGATTGTTATGGGGGATTAGGATGAACATTGGTTATAAGACTATGTCTTATGCACCATGTGAAGCCTTTAGAGCAACCACATTTCAACCAACCAAAAGAAGAAATAAGAAAGAAGAAGAAGAAAGAAAAGAAGAAAGAAGAAATGAAGAATAAAGAATGAAGACCACCATAACATGAATGCCTTCTTGATTGTAATTAATTCATTTGTAATTCAGGTTGTGTAAGGGTAGAGCTCGGCCACCCAATTTGTTTTTGGGTTTGTGTGGTGGAGCTCGACCACAAAAGGCCTTTTATTCTTTTACACTATGATAAATTGTTTGATATTTGTTTAGCTTGTGCATTAAGATGGCATATTTTTCTAGTTTCTTTCTTGCTTTGATGTATGGCCTGAATGATAAGCTCTTAGAAAAATAAATTTTTAATCCAACTAGTCAACTCAAAACTAAAAATAAATAACTCATAACCTCACCTAAAGCCTAGGTTATAAACAAGATAAATGATTTAGCAACCCTTTAGTTGGATGTTCTATGTTTTCACATCATGCATAAAAAGCATCTTGTTTCACTCTTGCTATGGAGGGCTTCCATCATTGCTAGGGAACTTGGCTTGACCTTTGAGAGCCATGGTGGAAACACACCTCTTTTCTTACTGATTTTTGAACATAATCTAATTTCTCATGCATTAGGCATATGAATCCTAAAGCCTATGTCAAAATAATTATCCAAAATTGAAAATAAAATATAATAAAAATTTGCATTAGATTTAAGTCATTAATCATGCCCTACAAGATCTAGTCTCTTAGGGAGTGTGTTTAAGGACTTAGTCTCTTTCTAAATAAACAATAGCCTAGCTATCTTACAAAAGCATATGACTTACCTACATATATTTAAAATTGTACGAGGAGTTAGTTGGCGGCCACCCCAGGCATTTGTAAGTCCAACAGTCGGGTGGTTTACCCTCTCTTATGGAGGTAAACCAAATACATATTTTTGCCTTAGATTTAGGTCATTCTTTTGGCCTTCGTTAAAGCTCCATATATTTAGGTTCAGAGGTTGCTACTTCCCTTTACGGACTATAAGCTTAAATCCTCACCTCTTAGGTATTTCCATGATCTCATGTCATGGAATTGTAATCCCTAGATTTCTAATAAAAATTTAACTCAAACAAACAAATCACTTCAATTTCAAAAAATATAAAGCCCAATCATAGGATAGTTTGGGATGCTTACTAGGCTTCCTAGTATCCTAAGCATCCCCTACTCACCTCTCCTTTGGTTTTGATAATAACTCCCCCCTCTTGATCAACCCCACTTGATCTTCTAAAAATAAACAAATTGATTAATAGTCCTATCTTTGAAATTTTTGGAGACAATGATCATTTACCTTTATCGAGTAATCTTAAGGAATCTCATTCCTTAGGATCTAATTAACTATGGGAGCTTGCCTCCATAGGGAACTTAACGAATCCAATTTAAAATAAACCCTACTTTACTTTTTCATGTAAAGTAGGGGAAGAATCTCTGGTATATTCTGAAGATCCATAGTCCTTATGAGTCATTATTGAGGTGATTAGGTCCATTTATAGGATGGTGACTTCTGTCTGTCGAGATAGTACATCATTCCTCAATGTCATGCCCGATCACCCTAA
This sequence comes from Cymbidium sinense, assembly GCA_021442155.1. Taxonomy (NCBI): domain Eukaryota; kingdom Viridiplantae; phylum Streptophyta; class Magnoliopsida; order Asparagales; family Orchidaceae; genus Cymbidium; species Cymbidium sinense. The sequence goes on from CM038219.1 coordinate 39,687,011, forward strand.
TAAGAACATCTGCGGATCTGCGTGGTGTCCAACATAAGAAGTGTTTTGAGGAATTTTATTTTTGGTTCTTCATTTTATTTTTTTCTCTCTTGAAGAAAGATTAGGATGAAGGATCAAAAATAAAATTTTTCACCACACATGCCATGTTCATCAAAAGAAACAGGGCATATCAAATACATTTGATTCCCACTTAACATGTCAAAGTTGTTAAGTGAGAATCACATTTTCAAATACATTTAGTTTCCACTCAACATGTCAAAGTTGTTAAGTGAGAATCACATTTTCAAATGCATTTGAATCTCACTTAACATATCAAGGTTGTTAAGTGAGGATCTCATTTTTATAGACATTTGGTTCCCACTTAACATGTCAAAGTTGTTAAGTGAGGATCACATTTTCAAATACATTTGGTTCCCACTAAACATGTCAAAGTTGTTAAGTGAGAATCACATTTTCAAATACATTTGATTCCCACTTAACATATCAAAGTTGTTAAGTGAGAATTACATTTTCATGTACATTGGATTCCTACTTAACATTATCAAAGTGGTTAAGTGATAATCCCATTTTCATGTACATTTGACTCACACTTAACATACCAAAGTTGTTAAGTGAGAGTCTCATTTTCCAAGACATTTGATTTCCAATTAACATATCAAGGTTTTTAATTGAGGATCTCATTTTTATATACATTTGATTCCCACTTAACATATCAAGGTTGTTAAGTGAGGATCTTATTTTCATATGCATTTGATTCCCATTTAACACATCAAAATTGTTAAATGAGAATCTTATTTTTAAGTCACATTTGATTCCATTTAACATATCAAAGTTGTTAAATGAGGATCTTATTATCATGACATATTTGGCTCCCCACTTAACACACTAAATTTGTTAAGTGAGGGCCTCATTTTGATATCACATTTGGGCTTTCACTTAGCACACTAAATTTGTTAAGTGGGAGTCCCATTTTGAAGACATATATCAATCACATTTGACTTTCACTTGACATACCAAATTTGTTAAGTGAAAGTCTCACTTTCAATACACATTCGATTCCTACTTAACATACCAAATTTGTTAAGTAAGAATCTACTTTTCCAAATCACATCACATTTGGCCTTTCACTTAACATACCAAATTTGTTAAGTGAGAGTCCCATTTTAAAAGAAAAGCAAAACATATATCAATCACATTTGACTTTCATCAAGCATACCAAATTTGTTAAATGAAAGTCTCATTTTCAAACATAAATCATACCAAATTTGTTAAGTAAGAAGCCCCCATTTTCAAATCAACACTTCACTCATCTCAAGCAAAAGGTATTTCACAAAAAATTCTCAAACACATAATCACAACCACTTCTTAGCGTATGCAAATTTGCTAAGTAAAGCTTCTTTCAAATCATTAATATTTTCAAACAAGATACACAAAATACAAATATCTCCAAGAAAATCTCTCCTCAAATTTTTGACCTCCACCCAACCAACCTAAATTGGTTGAGTATGGGTTCTAAAATCAAAAGAATCAAATGGCATAAGACTCTCCTCCAAACACCAAAATCTCTCTGATGAACCCTGCTTAACATATTTGAATTGTTAAAGTGTGGGTTCAAAACTCCAAATCTATGTCACTCTCTTGGGAACAAATATTAAAGCAGAGATCTAACTTAAGTTATATTTCAACACATGTAGAGGTACAATACAGATCAGTCGGTACCATTTACTCTTACAGTTAGTACACATGGCTTCCCAGCAGTTTGTCTTCACCTTTTCATATGGGATGGATTTAGCCTTGGATTGGGCCAGCCTCCCTCAGACTGATTCCATCCATTTGGTTTTCTTCAGCGATGATTTGAGTGGGCACATGTTACATACAAGGGGGTGACCCTCACTACTGTCAATCGAATGAGGTGGCTAGGTAGAAGCCAATCATTCCTATTGACATTCCCTCCAATTCTAAGCCCTCTATTAAAGAGGAAGGCTGCAGTGGTTCCCACTCCCCACTCTATGATAGTTCATGCACCTGTCCATCTAGATGTCCCTACCATTCCTCCAGTGAGAGCAACTACCTCCTCATCGGTCACTCTGAATGGGAAGGCTATCTTAGCTTCTAAGATAGCCTCCTCCACTTTTGAGGTAGGTACTAACTCCCACTCTGCCTTGTTCACTCGTACTCAGCACCGTAATAAAAATCTAAAGATTAAGAGGGAGCATGAGTGAGCAGCCAAAGAGCTCAAGGTTATATCCCATGTAGCCAAGGAGGGTTCTCCCTGAGAGGTCTCTCCACTTTTGACCAACAATAAGTTTCATCCCCTCTCGGCCTCAAACGGAGAGAGGAAGATTATCGCAGGATTGCTGCTTCTCCTCCACCATTGGCATATTTGAGACACTAGATATGGAGCACAAGAGGCCCTATATCAGACTTAGGACTGTCCTACACTAGGTTGGCAAAGCATATAGATGCTCGGAGTCTGGTACCTTATTTGATCTGTGATCATTGATCCCTAAGAGTGTGAGGTGTTGAATCCACAAAGAGAGGGTCGTGAAGGCTCAAGCATCTTCTCAAGCGTGAGGGAGCGAGGTATGCTGCAGTTTCCACTGATGGATTTTCTGGATCATCCCCTCGTCATGGCCGAGCATTCAGACAAGATTCATCTTACTGGGGCTACCTGCCATAGGCAGAGATCTCCCATCGGGGAATAGTCGATGTTACCTTCACACCACTCCCCTCATCATCCACCATCACCCGTACAGGTTACAGCATCCACCACTCCTGCCAAGATCCAGAAGCCCCCATCCGATAGAGGCCAACCCTTTGATGATCCGGTTATGGCCAAAGGATCCCACTCCATCTACTCCAGATTGAGGAGGATGAGTTCTACTCCCTCCTCGCCTTGGTGAAGAAGGAGTGACAAAGATCATGGTCGCACACCATCACCACTATCAGATGAAGTGGTAGGGGAAGGGGGTCTTTATAGTTCTCATGGCAGTGGATCTCCCTAGGGACACCACTCCATCGATGAGCAGTCATGAGCATATCTCTTCTTGTGAGCATGACCCTCAGCCAAGCACTCGTGTAGATTAGATACATGCCAAGGACCACAATCCCTCCACCTCCGAGTGTGTGCCAGATGATTAGATCATTCCTTGGACAAGATCGTAGCAGCTTATTTTATCAAAAAGAAGGAACTCTTAGGCAGTGACCTCATAGACTCAGAGGATGAGAGGATAGCATTTGATCCTAATGAGGATGACCTTCTTGAGAATTCGGTTGAAGTCCACATGGTCGATACTAGGAGCTCCCTCCATAGAGATCAACAAAGCCAGGAAGGTATTATAGTTGAAGAGGTTGATGTTGTCCATTCAACTCAACACCTCCTCCACCAACTCAGGTAGAAGGATGCTCATATTGATAAAATGGGGAAGAAAATTGAAGAGTTGATGGCGCAGGTCGCGATTACATTCATCCTGTGTCACGACCACTCTCATAGTAGTTATATAGAGTTGGCACACACTTTAGATCATCTTAGATGCATTCCTGCTGAGGAAGATAGTGGTAGCTTGCATAGGAAGGTGGTGGATAGCACCTCCATGCATGAAAAAGACATTAAACATATGGTGAAGCAGCAGGTGAGGGATGCATTGGCTCAAGCCTAAGATGGATCATCTGTTTCAAGGGTAGACCCCATGCGAAGGAATTTGATGGTGTTCAATATCCTAAAGGTTTTGTGCCTCCATCCTTCAAAATTTTTGATGGTAGTGGAACCCTCGACAACACAACACATTTTAGGGTCGGATGTTGCAATGCAAGTGGTAGTGATGCACTCTTATTCTGGCTCTTCGTTAGTAGCTTAATAGGCATCACATTTAATTGGTACGCTGAACTACCTAATAGTTCAATGCAGACATTTTCTGAGTTGGAGCAGCTCTTTATTAAGAGATTTGTTAGAGCTCAGCAAATGGTAACTATGGGCGATCTCGTTGTAGCACAACACCCTGGTGAGTCCCTTGTTGATTACATTCTTAGATGGCATAATTTAAGTACAAAATGCGATCACAGCTGTCTGAACAATATGCCATTGAAATTATACTCAATAATATTCATGGCCCTAATATCCATGGCCCGAACTCCTTCATGCTTAAAGGGTTTACCATTAAGACATTTGAGAAATTAATTAACAAGGTGCCTAGTCTATAAGGGGAGGTCAAACAGTTACCTTCCAAGATTAGTCAGCCAAGCCCGGACTATAGAAGGCATTTAAGAAGAAGCCAGGGTTAGTCACGCTTGATAAGGGAAGAAAGAGGTGCGCTAGATGAGCCTCGAGCTTAGCTTCTCTACCACCTCCTTTGCCACCACATCTACATCATACAGTCACCCGCCACAGTGGCCACCACTACCGCCTCATCGCCAAAGACGCGTATTCCTATCCACCGTGTAACTTACTTACCTACTCTTAACAAATTGAATAAACCCTACCCTATTCATTCAAGAGGGAGGTAGTCAAGAAGATCTTTAAGAACCTCTTAAAGAAACCTGAATTCTAGTTACCAGGGCCTATGAGGTCGGAGGAAATGGGCAAGAGTCACGATCCAAGCTATTGCCCCTACCACCGCATGTTAGGTCATGTCTTGGAAGATTTCTTTACCTTTAAGGACTGGCTTGAGTGTAGTTACAAGTCAGGTGTCATTTTCATCCCTAAGAAATACCTATTAGAACAACCCTCTAGTTCTATTAGGGTAATCCTTGGGGGTACACATAATCTTTGCAAGATAGAGGAAGGTTGGGATATCACCCTATCCCAAACCTCCAAGAAAATTATTTCTAAGATCAGAAAGTTACCCTTGTAGGTGCCTGAAGCAGCTCAAACCTCTGACTCTAAGGAAGGTTTACAAGTTGGTAAAGACAACTTGAGAGAGGTAGAAGCCCAACAGAAGTAGTGACAGCCTCCACTTGCCCAGGATAGCATAGTAGCGCAACCACCGATCGATTTTAGCACTCCTTCCATAATTACAGCTACAGTTTCTTCAGCCAGCTATTCTTCTAGTAGCCATATTGTATCAATGGAGGGGCGCCAAATCTCTCACTCTGCTTACTTTACTTGATTTCTACTTTGTACCTCCATCCAAATCTAAGAAATCAATGAAGAAGAAGATTGATTCTTCTTACATCCTCTCTACTTTTGATGATCTTGATGATTTTGTTCCTATAGAAAGCTCTCCAAATACTAAAAATTATATCAATTCTGATCAACTCCTTTCTAATTTAGAAATGGATTACTCATTTCTAAATCATCCAGGTTCACCCATTGAGATTAATTTGGAGTCATCCGACTCTGATGATCCTATAAGAGAAGCTATAGGTGAACCTAATAAGTAGGTAGAACTTTCCATTAAACCATATCAGGAAGTCACTGAAGTCAACCTTCATAGTGGAAAAGTTCTACCTCCTAGGGTAGCACCTCAGAATAAGGGTAAACAAGTCATTGGTTCTAGCGATCAAGAAGTTTTTCCACGGGATGCTCCACCTATAGATATGCTTATGGAGGACCACCTAGTTGACAATAATGTACTCTTTCACCTAACAAAGTTGCCAGCTAAACTAAGCAATTATGATGCCCCTATCTTATCCAAAGAGATGAGGGAGTCATTGGTCAAAGCTCTTCTTGATCCAAATATGCTTAAGTCAGGTGACCATTATTAGAGGAGGCATGTTATTCAAGAGAAGCTTATGGAGTTACATCACGTGCATTCGTGACTCTAGTGGGTTGATCAAGGTGTATCAGTGAACATTATGAATCTAAAGACCCTTGCCTACTTGAGGATTGACATCTCCAAACTCAAAAGAGATCAGATGGTGCTGAAAGGATTTAATGAACAAGGAAAGAGAACTTTAGGCTTAATAGTGTTACCATAGATGACTGGAAGATAGAAGCCAAGTTCTACATGATTTATTTAGTCTACATAATTGATTTAGATACATCTTTCACTACTTTGCTTAGAAGGCCTTGGATACATAGAAATAATAAAGTTCCATCCTCTTTGCATCAGTACATCAATTTTGAAGAGGTGGAATCGAGTATTGTGTCAGAGGAGACTTGAAGTCATTTTTAGTTAGGGAGGTTGAGATATATGAAGATGCAGCCTACTATCTTCCTCCAAATCAAAAAGTCTATTCTCGTGAACTTGGTGAAAGTTCAAAAATAAAAGAAAAAGAAACAAAAGAAAAAGAAGAAAAAGAAAATAAAAGTACAAGTGAGCGAGAATCAGACACCTAGGAAGAAGTAGAGCCAGATATTGGATTCGACTCATAGTTCATTCTTCCATATGAGCATATGGGTAGGATGACTCGACCCCTACCAGGCGAAGGCAGAGGCAAGTCCAGAGGCAGTTCTAGAGGTGGAAGACCTTCTGGGTGGCTAACGACAGCTATGTTCTAGCTCAGAGTACCGCCATTACCACTCAAACTGAGTCCAGTTGAGTCTCATGTGGTTAGCACATAGACCAACCCCTCTTAGTGGGTCCCTTTAGGTGACGTTCGAGCCAGACAGGGGTGAAGATTAGGCCTCCAAATAAAGCATGAATATATCCAAGTCATCATTATGTACAACAGTCAAACAATAGTTGGGAACTTTAGCTGTAACCTCACTTTATTCCTAGAAAGTTGAAGGTTTAGTAGTTAAGGAGGCCCCCAAGTCACCCACAAATGTCAAGCCAAAGAGATTTTTGTTGGGAGCATCATCCTCAAGTCAGGAGGCCAATGTAAACTTGAAGATGATTCATATAAAGATTTAATACAACTACTTTTTGATTGGTATTCACCGTATGTTATTAACTTAGCAAAGAAGGAATTAATCCCACATACTTGGTCTAAATATAGGTCTGGTTACTTTGAAAATTATGTGACAACCAAAGCAGATATTCTCAATCAAGATCAGAACTAGGATTCGGTGCAATGGGTCCAGTCGATGATAACAACCATTGCCTAGTCATCACCACTCATTTGGAGTCTGATAGGTTCTTCTCAAATCATGTTAACTCTTATAAGGAGGTTGTTTAGAAACTTCAGATGACCCAAATAAGCTTGAAGTCAAAGATGCACCACCAGAGTTTAAAGATGAAATTAGATCAACCATTGATGAGCTCAAAGAAATCAACTTAGGAACAAAAGAAGATTCACGTCTGATGTACATCAGTTCCACATTGAATGAAGAAGAAACCAATGACTTAGTTAGGCTATTAGCTGAGTCTAAGGACTGCTTCGCATGGAGTTATGAAAAAATGCCCGGTTTATCTCCTGACATAGTAGTCCACAAACTAGCAATAGATCATAATGCTAACCCTATCAAGCAAGCTCCTAGATGCATGTGATTAGAAATTGAATAGTAGATCACTTCTGAAATTAGAAAACTGATCGATGCTTGCTTTTATCCTACCTAGTTGGCCAGTGTCATCCAAGTTAAAAAAAAAAAAAGAATGGCCAAATTCACATATGCATCAATTTTAGAGATCAAAATAAGGCATGTCCTAAGGATGAATTTCCACTTCCTATACTAGAATTAATGGTGGGCATCGTCTTATCTCATGCAGTATTCTTCTTCATGGATGACACATCTTGCTACAACCAAATCAAGATGGCCCTCGAGGATGAAAGAAACACTACTTTTCAAACCCCGATTGGAATCTATTGTTATATGGTCATGCCTTTCAACCTTAAAAATATCGGTGCTACATACCAGCGGGTCATGACTCTGATCTTCAATGAACTCATTCATCATCAAGTTGAATGTTATGTTGATAATCTAGTAGTCAAAAGAAAAGAAAAGGTAGACCATTTCTTTGACTTGAGAGTAGTTTTCAAAAGATTAAGATATTTTAACCTCTAAATGAATCCCTTAAAGTGTGCATTCAAAGTAGCTTCAGGGAAACTCCTTGGGTTTATTATCCGACACCAGGGAATAGATCGACCCGAAGAAGATCAAGGCTATCTTAAAAATGTCACCCCCTAAAAGTCTAACTCAACTCAGATCATTTCAAGGGCAGTTGGCTTATCTAAGACACTTCATATCAAACTTATTAGAAAGATGTCAGCCATTCTCAGTACTTGTTAAAAAAGATGCCAAGTTCAAGTGGGATGATAAGTGCCAGCATACTTTTGAAGTCATCAAGCACTACTTGATGACCACCAGCTCTAGCAGCCCCTATCCCGGGCAAACCATTTATCCTCTACACCGCTGCATTAGATGACTCTCTTGGCACTTTATTGGCCCAAGCCAACGATGAAGGGAAAGAAAATGCTCTCTACTATCCTATTGTCATATAATCCCTGTTGAGGTAAACAACCCACCTATTGAAAAGCATTGCCTAGCTTTAATCTGGCATCTCAAAAGCTATGACATTACATGCTTTCTCACAAGGTTAATCCATTGTAATATCTCATGACACGGCCAATATTATCTAAACGGTTAGCACGATGATCCATGATTTTGTCACAGTTTGACATCACTTTCGCACCCCTCAGTGTTGTGAAGAACAGGCACTAGCAAACTTCTTAGGAGCACACCTACTTCCTGCTGATTCACCGCTTAGTGATGACCTCCCCGATGAATAAATCATGAACTTAGGGGACACTAGAATTTATCACTAGGAGATGTATTTTGATAGTGCAGCTTCCTTTCAATGAGGAGAAGAACCACAATCTACTCTTCTAGGGAAGGTAGGGGTAGGAATAGTTCTCCTAAATCTAGGCAGCGATGTGTGAGATTTTTATATCATCTGTCCAATCTATGCACCAACAATGAAGTTGAATATGAGACTCTGATTGTCGGTCTGAGAGTTAGTCATTACATTATACGTCCAGAGCATCAACATCTTCGAGGATTTTCAGCTCGTCATCAACCAAATCCATGGGTCTTACAAAATTCTAAATCTAAAGATCCATCATTACCACAAGTATACCATGGAGTTGTTGGCTCAAATCTCAAAAGTCACTCTCTACAAGATTCCTTGAGGAGATAATGTAGTATCAAATGCATTGGCTAAGCTTGCCAAGGAGTTGGCATGCCCAGAAGATGAGTCATTCCAATAAGGGTCCAAAATTGACAAGTTCTATCCCTTATCGATGTTGAACTCATCGAGAGACTCTCTCTTGAAGGAGAGGTTGTCGTTGCTGAAAAGGATGATGAGTCAAATTGGAGGAAACCATTTATGGATTACCTAAATACAGGAAAACTACCTCAAGAGAAGTCATTAGCCCATCAGATGAAACAAAGAGCTCTCTCCTATGCTCCCGTGGATGGTGCCCTATACCGGTGGTCATTCGATCATATATGGTTGCGTTGTTTAGCTAAACACGAAGCCCGTAAGATCATGATCGAGGTACATTCAGGTTCATGCGAAGCTCACCAATTTGGTTCGAAGATGAAAGCCAAGATCAAGACACTATGATACTACTGGCCTTCGATGATTATAGACTGCATGGATATAGCTAGGAGGTGCCACCAATGTCAAGTGCACGATGTGGTCCTGCATCAACTACCCAACATTCTACATCCTACATTGGACTAGTGGCCATTTGAGTGTTGGGCATTGACATAGTAGGTCCGATCGATCCTCCTTCTTCCAAGGGTCACCGGTTCATTCTAGTTGCCACCAACTACTTTTCCAAGTGAGGCAATCCCACTTAGAGAGGTCATAGCTTAGCATGTGCTCCAATTTTTCAAGAACCATATCGTATATAGGTTCGGTGCCTCAAAGAATTATATCTGATAATGATACTGCATTCAAGAGAAATAGAATCAACAACTTTGCCCAGAGACACAGCATAGATTGGAGATATTCTACCATCTATTATTCAAAGGCAAACGGTCTAGCAGAAGCATTCAACAAAACTCTCATCTACAAATTGAAGAAGACATTCGATGATAATAAGAGACAATAGCATGAGCAATTGGTTGAAGCCTTGTAGGCCTACCGCACCACATACAGAACTCCAACTCAATCCACTCCATTCTCCTTAGTGTATGGGTCCAAAGTCGCTATCATTAGAAGTTGAACTCTCATCACTAAGGATAGCTGTGGGTAGCAAAATTACTACATAACAGAATGCCAAGATGTGGTTAGAAGAGCTCAAAGGTTTGGAGGAGAGACGCCTTCGAGCACATCAGAACCTCTAGTTATACAAAGCCCAAATTATTCAAGCTCACAACAAGTTGGTCCGCCCTAGAGCTTTTCAAGTAGGAGAGCTTATTTTAGTTTTAAGGAGACCAATTATCACTTGTCAAAAGATGAGAGGTAAGTTTGAATCCACTTGGAAAGGCCCTTTTGTCATAGAGAATGCCTACCAAGGAGGATCTTATCAGCTTATAAACTGTAATGCAGAGTGTCATATGCTTCCAATCAATGGGCTCTACCTAAATAAATATTATCCATAAATCTTGTTTAAAAATAAACACCAATAAGACTTCTTTTCATATAAAATCCCATCTCTTATGTGTTAGAAATATCTTTCTTTTACAAATCTGCCACTACATGTTTAGGGTAAGTGTAAAAGAACCCGAGCAGCATCCTATCCCTCCACAACATGAACACAAAATACAAACGATCCTCCAGTGCTACTAGGTTAGGTCTAAGAGAACCCGAGAGGCATCCCACCTCGACTAGTACAACTAAGTTAGGTGTAAGAGAACCCAAGCGGCATCCTATTCCTTCTTTCACAACACAAATGAACACATATCTTTTGTCTCGAGCTATTTTTTATTTCAATTTTATTTGGTTAAAATGATGTTTAGATTTTTAAGAATGAAGAGTAGAATGAATTACATTTGTAGACAGAACTCACCCTATTCTACATCCTAATTCCTAAAGAATCTAACTAAGGTCCTTAAGTATCTTAATTAGCCCATTTGAATTTGTGCAATTCATTTGATTTGATTTATTTGATTTGATTTAGAATTTATAATTTGAGTTTGTTTGATATTGATTTTGGATTAGATGTTTTGATTTAATTACATATTGATAATTCAATATCCTTAATATCTAATGAAGTTTAAGTTTGTTTAAATTCATGTATTTTTTATTAATTAATTTTAGATTAGATGTGTTAATTTAATTAAATCTTGATAATTCAATATCCTTAATCTCTAATGAAGTTTAAGTTTGTTTAAATTCATGTGTTTTTGATTGATTAATTTTAGATTAGATGTTTTGGTTTAATTAAATCTTGATAATTCAATATTCTTTTAAATTAATATCTAATTATTTTCAATTATTATAGTTATATGACTTAATTTTATGTTTATTTGATTTTATTATGGTTCATTTATTTGTAGTTTGATCGGATTAGATTAATTGAGATTTTATTTTGACTTTAATTGAGTTTGATTCTTTGTAATTAGGATTTTATTTTTAATCTTATCCATTTGTCATATTTATCAAAGTTTGGTTTGTATTTTGATTTCATACATTGGATAGTTAATTAGCTTATCTTATTTAAATAGGTTGAATGAGATTTGATTTGATTACATATTAAATTGATGAGAGTCTTTCTTAATTTAATTTAATTTGATTTAATTTGATTGATTAGCTCTATTAGTCTATGGGTTTGCTTAAATTCAATGTGATTATATAATTAATTTAATTAAGAAGTGTATTTATGTTAACTATAAAGATTTGTTTAATTTTCAGTTTGATTTCATATTTGTTTAGATTAACAATGTAATTAATGACTTAATAATTTAGGTTTAATTTAGGTTTCGATTAGTATTTAATTGCATTTATGTTTGATTAAGTTTAAGTTTAATATCATTAATTTAATTGACTTAATTAGCTTATTTAAGATGTGTGATCAAATTAATCAGTAGATAAATTAAGTGTTTGATTTGAATTTAATTTATAAAGTTAATTTATTTCATTAAAATGATGGATTAATTCATTAAGTTTGCATTAATTAGGCATTTGTTCAATTGGATTAGCTTAAGGGTAATTAGTTTAATTAAGAAGTGTGTTTAAGCTAATTATTAAATTAAATAAAGATTTATTTAATTTTTAATATGGTTTTATATTTATTTAGATTAATGATGTAATTAATGACTTAATGATTTTTGTTTAATTTAAGATTTAATTAGTGTTTAATTGCATTTTAATTATGTTCAAATTTATATTTGCTTAAGCTTAAGTTTAATGTGATTACTTTAATTAACTTAATTGGTTTATTTTAAGATGTGTGATTAAATTAATTTGTGGAGTAATTAAAGATTTAATTTGAGTTTGATTTAAGAATTAATTTTAATGTGATTTATTTAAATCAATTCGGTCCATTAAGATGATGGATTAATTCATTAAGTTGTATTAATTAGATGTTTAATTAATTAAGTTTAATTAAGTATAATTGAATTTTGAATTATCAGATTAATTAAAGATTTTTTTAATTAATGACTTAATTTTTTGCATGTGAGTGATTTGATTTAGTTAAGTGTTTTACTTAAGTTTGACTTGATTAAAGGATTATTGTTGTTATCATTTGATTAGATTAAGTGAATTAATTATTTATTTTTATTTCATTTAAACTTGATTATTCATAATCATAGTTAGGTTTGATTTTCTTCATTTATTATGTTCATTAGATTTCATTCATGTTTGATTTAGTTATTAGGTTTATGTATTAATGGCTTATTAATTATCTTATTCCAAATGGAAGTGATTTAATCGTATGTTAATTAAGTTTACTTTAACTTTATTTGGTTTAATTTGATTAATATCAAATGATTATGTTGAATTGGTTTATTAATCAATTTGATTTTTAGTTTATTTAATAAATTAATTAATTTTATTTTGATTTGTTAAGTAGTTTCATATAATTAAGATTCAATACTTGATGTTGGTTTAACAAGATCAGTTTGATTTTACATTAAAGTTTCATTGATTTATTTAATTATGAGTTTAATTTAAATAATAATAATAATTTAATCAAATTTCATTAACTCAATTAAGTTCAATTATGTTTAAATTCAATTTCATTTGAGGGATACATGATGCTTTTCTAACTTAAGGTTTGATTACCAATCATTTGGGTATTACATCATTTCTGATTTTGATTTGGTATTTGAATTATTTTTATATTATGTTTTAATTAATTCCTAAATTGATTAAACTTTAATCTTAAGTATTTTTTTGGCGTTCATTAGGATTCAGAAAATTACATTATTTTTTTAAGAGTCCTAGATGTCAACTGAAGTGATTTAAACCATTTTGAAGATTTTTGTAAATTTCTAGATTTTTATTTAATTTATTTTATTAAAATAGATAATCTGAACTTCAAAATTTAATTTCTCCCAATCCAGAAGTCCTTTTCACTTGAAACTTTTATGACATGTGTACTTTAACTTATTTGTAAACTTCAAAAATTTCAACTCAATCCAACATATATTTTTAGAGTAATTAATGAAACATTATTTTCACTAAAACCTATATTAAGCTCAAACCATTCAATAGAATTTAAAAATTTTTAGTTTTTTAGATTCCTCTCAGAAAGATGAATCCAACGAGCCCATATTTATAATTTTTTGCTAAGTATTTTATTTTTTATGAATTTTCAAAGTTTTAGGATACTTAAATAATTTTTAATATCAGAAAATAGGCATTTTCTCACTTAACCTAGTAGCGCGGGCGAAGAACAGCCATGTGGCACGATGCGACATTGGGTGTGCCACGACCGCTGGTGGACGAAGCATGAGCGGAAAATGCGAGATTTGGGAAAATGACGTGCGGTTCGATCTGGACCGTCTGATCGCGGATCAGACGCTCCAGATCCGATCCGCGGGATCAGATAACGGATCATGTGTTTCAGGGATTGGAAGGACGTGGCATTCGACGTGATCTGAGCCATTTGATCCCACGATTTGTTGCTCACCAACAAGTGAAATTGACGAAAAAATGCAAAAAAAAAAAATACGAAATGAGGTGCGATTGAGCTCATTTTTACGTTGATTTTCTCCAAAAAAAATTATACTTCGTAATGGGATCACATAAAATGAAAAATGTGGGCTTTATCTAAGGGAAACTCCTAAAATCATAAAAAATTTAACATAAAAAGCGAGAAATCCTAAGGCCGGCTAAAGTTTGGCGAAATTTACCTCGCCGAAAATGGTTTCTGGAGGCGGTGAAGATCCGAGCGAATTCCTAGGTATGTGAGGAAGCTTTTGAATAATTTTTAATCTTTGTCTCCCTTTGGAACGTTGTCTTCTCCAATGTTCACCGTCGCCTCGTCGAAAAAGCTTTTATTTGTATTTTTGAGCTCAAAAATGGCTCAAAGAGGTGGGAGATGAGTTCCTTTTTGATTTGGGAAGCTCTTGGTGGCTGAATGGTGGTTGGAGGAAGAGGAATGAAGCCTCATTTCCTCTTCCTTTAATAGTGGCCAAAAATCCACCCTTTTTTGAATTTTTGGCTCGAAAGTGTTGTCATTTTGCTTGGGGTGGATGGGATGGATGATGGATTAATTGAGGACATTAGATTTTTGCTCTCTCTCTCCATATGACTCCATTGAATACAAATGTTGGGGAGGTTAAATGCATGTGATGGGGAGAATTAAATGGAGGTGGGGAAGGATCCATGAGAGATTTATTGAGATAGTTTGGGTGGGAGTTAATGGGTTATGGCTTGTTTTCAAGGGATTTGGCTTAGTATGGGTCATATTAGGTTAGGTTGTGGGTCAAACTTGGTTGATTTATGATTAATTTGATTTGATTAGTTGATTAGACATTTGGAATTAAATGGTCAGTTGACCAATTTGACCAAAATTGGGCAAATTGGCTTGGGTCATGGGTTAATTCATGTTCAATTGGCTAATTGACAATGAATGTGGTCTTTATTTTGAATCAATTTTGATTTAATTTGGATTTAGTTATGATGGGCTCCAATTGGGCTCGATAGATCAAATTGGGTTTAATTATGACTTTGGTCAAGTTCAATAATCAATTTAGAATAAACTTAAGTCATTGGTTGCAATCAAATTGGACTTGGAATTGGAATTTGAATTTGAGGTTTTGTTTTAGATTTGAATCTGGGTTTGATTTGAGAGGTGGGTTTAGCTATAGGATAGGTGCAATCCATGGTTAAATGAGTTTAATCAAGTATCTTATGACTAAGAGTTCTAGTCAAAGAGGTGGGTAAGAGCTCACTCCAAAAGTGAGGTCAATAAGAAGGTGCTCGAATTATTTCAGCCGCCGGCAAAGTATAAACTAAATCCGACCACCTTTCTCCTTGGTTTGGCCCTTTGTGAAACAAATGCATGTCTCTTTGAAATAAAATCATATGGATGTGTTTTAATTTGAGTCTTGATCATTTTTAAAATGAAATTGCAAGGAAATTTCACCTAGATCACAGTTAGGATTCCTCCCTTCTCCCTAAGAAAACCTCCTTAATAGGATGAACGGCTGTGATTAAAATGTCAGATGCATTAAATTTCAACATTTAGATTGCGGGATTTGATCTAGACCATTCGATCTTTGATGGCAGATTTATACTCTCATCCCTGATTCCACCCAGATATCATGTGTGGTTGTAGTTTCGTTTAAAAAGTAAGAAAATGAGGATTTTTGGATTTTTAAAAAATGTTTAAAATTGAGTGAAACTTCAAAAAAATATATAAAATACAATACTTAACAAACATATACAAATAAGGGCTCGTTGGATTCATCTTTTTGAGAAGAATCTAATAAACCAAAAATCCCAATTAATATTGTGTATTTTCAGCTTTATTTAACTTGTAGTGAAAACTAACATTTTTTAATTAATCTAATATTAATCATTGATTTGAATTTTTAGGGATTAAAACTGAGGATAAAATACACCTACAATAAAAAGTTCAAATCAAAAATGATGAATGGATTAGAAATATTAAATTTCAAAATTCAAATGCATAATTTCATGAAATAATTAATTTAAATTTTTAGTAAATTATAAAAGTAATCAAAATCATTAAATCACTTTAATTAACATCAAAGATCCTTAAGAGAATAATATAATTCTCCGAAGTTACAAAAATCAAAAAAATAACTTTGATTTGGGGTTTAATAAATCATTAGAATCAAAATTAATTGAACTTACTAAAACTAAATTCCAACAAATTAAATGTCAAACTGAATTCATGAATAAAATAACACTTATAGTAACCAAAACCTAAATCGAATTAAGGGAATATCATATGGTCCCTATTCAAAACTAAACCAAATTAAACCTAAATCTAATCAAACATAAACTTAAGCTTAATTAAATTAGTTTCTCAATTAAATTTAATCAAGTGAATCTAAATCATCCAACCATTAACTGCACCATTATATCTAAATACATCAAACCAAATTAAAAATTTCCACTAATTAACCTAAATTTAATTTAAAAAAAAATGGGACAAATCAAATAAAATGAAATTAAGATTGATTTTAATTAATTCAATACATAATCAAGTAAGATCAAATTCAACCTATTTGAAATAGATGAAATAATTAACCATTAAACCCTAAATTAAAGTAATCTTGAAATAAATTCACCTAGACTAATCATTAGATGTCAATTAGACCAAATGAAATGAAATTAGATAATCTCTAATCAATTCAATGTATAGCTAAATTAGATCTAATTCAATCTATTCAAATAAAATGAATTAATTAATCATTATATATATATATATATATATATATATATATATATATATATATATATATATATATATATATATATATATATATATATATAGTGTGTGTGTGTTTAAATAATCAAATTCAACATGAATTATTAATTAAGGACAACAGATGAACCAAACTAAATGAAACTCTAATAATCAAGCTTAATTGAAGCCTAAATAAACATTTAATTTACTTAAGTTATTGTCAATTTCAAATGACATTAAAAATACACCAATCAGTATGAAACTTAAACAAATCTAACAAATCAATTAAACTAAAGTAAAAGATCAATTAAATTAAATGAAATAATCATTAAACTATAATCAATACAAATTAATAAAATTAAATAAAGCCAATCATTAACTCGTTAATATAAGGAACAATTTAATTAATCAATCTTTAAATTAAAATTATAAATTTAGTTAGAACCTTGATTAAATCAAATAAATCCAAGTCAAATCATCTAAACTAAATCAAACATAATTAGACTAAACTAAATAATCAATAAACCAAATCAAACAGTTTAAAACATTTAAACTTAACAAATAATCAAATTAAATTCAATAAAATGAATAAATTATAACTTGAACCTTAACTATATAAAAACAATTTAATCAATCTAAAACATATATGAAACTGAATAATCATAGTAAATATTTTTTAAACTTTAATCAAATTAAATAAACATAAAATTAAATATAACCTCTAAGTCATCAAATCACATCCAATTACTCTCAATTTCAAATAATATAAAAATAAAACAATCAACAGAAAACTCAAACAAAACAAACAAGCCAATTAAGCTATGATAAGGAATTAATTAAACTAAATTAAATTGATCATCAAACTAAAAATGATCAATATATAAACTAAATGACTAAATTTAAGGAATTAAACCCTTAATTAGAATTCAAATAAAAGAGCACATTAAACTTCAATTAAATCATAAGTTAATTGGAATATATTCATCAATACAAATCAAGTTTACATGAAATGATAAGATTAATAAATCTAAATAGCATTGAAATAATCTAATCAACATTAAAAATATAAAGTTAAAATCTTAAATTGAAACCTAAAATAAAGAAATTAGGTGTTAATTTAAAAATATTGAATTATCAAAATTTAATTAAATCAAACTAAAATATAATGAATCCAAAATTAATCAATCAAAATATATGAAGTTAAACAAACTCAACTTTCAAATTCCAAAATAAATAAAATAAACATTAATCAAATCAAATCAATTCAAGTAAATCATTCAAGTAAACGGATTAATTAAGATACTTAGGATAAATTTTTACCTTTGGGTGAAAATTTCATTATTAGGATTAGGATGTCGAATATATTTGGTTCTGTTCACAATAGAATTTATTCTATTCATCATTCCTTAAAATCTAAAAAGTAAACCTAAAATTAGAATAAAATCTAAAATCAACCAAATTATTTAAATTGAAACCATCCAATAGTATAATTGAATAAACTCTAAATTCAAATCAAACTTAAAATTAAACAAAGCCTAGAATATACTTGCCACACATTCTTTTTTACACACTACAATACTAAGTCATCAACCCTAAAATTAGGTTAGGTCTGATATGGCTCTCAAAATACCACTAGTCAAAGCACAAATCTTGGTGTCGAAGGCGATATGATTTTGAGTCAAAACCAATCAAGATCAAACACTTAAAATATCATTGAAATCTTTGGGATATCAATTAAATCCCAAAATAACTCTCAAATATGGAGTGTTTATAGTCAAATCAGTCTCGGCGATCTAACGAGCTTAAAATCTCATAATTTGTTTGGGCATCCAAATGCTCAAAATACATCAAATGATCGAAGGAATCATCTGGCCAGAGTCCGAGGGGAGTGGTGGAATTTACTAGAATATCCCTCCTCCCATCTATAAATAGGCCTTCACTCCTCACATGGGGGGGCCAAGCCAAGCTAAGCCAAGCTAAGCCAAGCTAAGCCAAGCTAAGCTAAGTGAAGTGAAGCAAGTGAAGAAGAAGGAAGAGTGAAGAAGAACGAGCGAAGAAGAAGAGTCCAACAAGTGAAGAAGAAGGGAAGCAAGTGAAGAAGAACAAGAACGAGCAAGGAAGAAGAAGAAGAGTCAAACAAGTGAAGAAGAAGGAAGGAAGGTGCAGGAAGAAGAAGAGGAAGAGTCATAGGAAGAAGTGAAAGTGAGGAGAAGAGAAAGCTCTAAAGCTTGAAGATCCCCGATAGATCGCCAAGCCATCGTTAATTATACCGACATTTCCACGAGCTACCCAAGATCTCAACATCGACTATTATAACCGATCGTTGTTACAGTTGTCCCTTTCTCAAATAGATGCAGTAATCCGTTGTCGGGAGGATTTTGTACTCTGAAAGGATACATAGTGGAAGCTTTTCTTGGGCTAGGCCCAGGTGGTTTTCCCTCTTTTCAAGATTTTCCGTTAAAATTTCCAGTGTCCTCATTGGCTCTTTATTTACTGTGTGTTTGGACTAATTTGAAAGGCGTAAAACTACCATCTGTGCAGGTTTGGCGCCGTCGTGGGAAGAAAAACTCTTCAACCACAATTCCTGAACATCCGCGTTATGGCCAATAGGCACAACACTGCATAAGCTTCAAACTCCGCTCAGTCATTCACAAAACTCATCCGAACCAAGGGCGTAAGTTGAGGGGCAGGGAATCTCTTTGGAAGATGCGTGTAGTCGAATGGAGGAGTCTCAAAATAAAATGATCGGCTTTTGCAAGGACTACGCGGTAGCTACCCAGAAGCATATCTCCCCAAGATGGGTCTTTGGAGGAGGTCAAAAGCGCTAATCCTCCGCAGTTCCTCCGCATGGAGGCCGTAGCGATCTCCTTGACCTTGCTAGTTCCACTCATCCATTTGCGACTCAGCGTTACTAATCCACCGATCATTGTTGATAGCTTCACAAATGCTCATCTTGTTAATCGCCATCATGACATTCATGAAGTACAACACTTAATACAAGATGAATTTCACCTTCAAGGAAATCATCTTCACCCTGCGGTTATGAGAGTCCTCACCTTTTAGCCATTCTTCAACACCCAATTCCGTGGGTTTCAAGCTTCAGAGCATTGATTCCTATGATGGGGCAACTGACCACGAACACATCGACCATTACAGGACTATCATGCATATCCAACGAGCTCCTGACACACTGCTTTGTCAGGTCTTTCCCGTTACCCTCAAAGGGCAAGCTCGCGCTTGGTTCTACTCTCTTCCTAAGGGATCCATCCATACCTTTAACGAACTTCGCCCGTTCTTTGTGGAAGTTCATTTCAAATCGGAGAATCATTAAAGATTCCTCCCATCTTCCGTTAGAGCGAGAATGAGGGGAATCACTCAAAGAATACTTCCGAGGTTCTCCTTAGAAGCTGCCAAATACAGGGTAGACCACGAACTATTAAGAGGAGTTTTCCTTGGAGGACTCCGTCGGCCTTTCATTAATCATTGAGACACGGTCCTCATGCCGACTTAGTTCATCGTATAGAAGCACAAATCTGATGAAGCTATTAATGCCCATCGAAACAATTTGAACAATATGGAAAGCAAATACCCGAAATGTGGACGCTATCAAAAGAAGAGACAAGGTAGTCATGATCTCCCTCCGACCCATATCAACAACGTGAACCTCGACGAAAAGATATACACCGTGAACACATCGTGTTAACCTCACGATGGCTATTTGCAATGAAGAACATATCAAGTGGCGCATCCATTGAAGAAATTCGAAATCAGCAATATTGCCATTTTCATCGGCGTGGACATACTTCAAGCATGTATACAACTCAAGGAAGAAATCGAGACTCATTCAACAAGGATACTACGTCATTTTGTGAAGAATCGACCACCTCAAACAAACACACCTCCGTTTGGGGGCAACCGGAGACAATCATCAAAACAACCAAATAATCATCAAATAATTGGAGAAATTGAAACAATCGCGGGAGGATCGATACTACATAATCAAGTTCATTCGCCTCCAGAGAACGAGTTGAAGAAGTCATTGATCATTCCATCACTTTCAATGACTCGGACTTAGAAGGTCCATATCCCTCATCAAGATCCACTTGTCATCGGTCAGGATCGGTGATCCTTGTTATAACGTTAAAAGAATTTTGATCGATAATGGGAGTTACTGATGTCTTATTTTACTCAACTTTTCTTAACATGGGCTAGCTAGGAAAAGCTCCAACCACGGACCACTATATGGGTTTGATAATCACCCGATGCAGGCGAAGGGACAATCTCTTCTGTTACCTGAGAATTCCCTCGACAAGTGACTCATTTAATACAATTCATGGTGGTCAAGTCAGTTCGCATATAATGCAATCTTGGAGGCCCTCCAATCAATTTTTTGGTCTTATCACTTGATTGCCTCATCGAAGATAAAATTTCCTACCCCGTGGAGTTGGGGTGGTTTGTGGAAATCAACAAGCACCAATCATGTTATCTCAGACAAGCTCAAGCCCTTCCATCACCTTCATGAAGATCTTAACTTCGAGATGAAAGTACCTCAAAAG
Source organism: Cymbidium sinense (assembly GCA_021442155.1). Taxonomy (NCBI): domain Eukaryota; kingdom Viridiplantae; phylum Streptophyta; class Magnoliopsida; order Asparagales; family Orchidaceae; genus Cymbidium; species Cymbidium sinense. The sequence continues at coordinate 39,708,229 of CM038219.1, forward strand.
CTTCCCACAGTAGAAGATTTACTCTCGATAGCATTATCGGATGACCAACCATTACGAGCGGTGCAAGTGGGATCTTTACTCTCGAAGAACAAAGGGAAAAGTATATAAATTTCTTACGAAATCAAGACATATTTGCTTGGAGTGAGATATGCAGGTCGACAATGTAATCACGCACTCCCTCAAAATTAATCCAACGTTCAAACCAATCATCCAAAAGAAACGGAGTTTTGCACTTGATCGTCTTCAGGCTATTGAACAAGAAGTTAACAAGCTCATAGAAGCGGGATTCATACGAGTGCATTACCATGGCTAGCAAATGTTGTCATGGTTAAAAAACAAATGGAACATGGAGGATGTGTGTTGATTATCTTGATCTTAATAAGGCGAAGGATAGTTTTCCTCTTCCTCGAATCGATCAATTGGTGGGCTACATGGGACATCAAATGCTCGATTTTTGGATGCTTATTATTTAATCAAATAAAGATGAACCCAATGATGAAGAGGCTACGGCGTTTCAAACATATAAAGGTTTATATTGTTACCAAGTCATGCCATTTGGATTAAAAAGGTGCTACTATCGCCTCATGAATAAGGTTTTAAAGACCTGAGGCCACCTGATGGAGGTGTATGTGGATGACATGTTAGTGAAAAGCTTAGAAAAGTCAACATATTTGACTTAGAAGCATGCTTTGACCTCCTTGACTATAACATGACTTAACCCAACCAAGTGTGCTTTTGGGGTTACGTCAGGAAAATTTCTTGGATTTATGGTAACTCACCGTGGGATAGAGGCTAACCCGAAAAAATCAAAGCTCTCAAGATATGATTCCTCAGAAGAATATCAAAGGCGTTCAACGTTTGAATGGTCGAATTGCATTATCGTTTCTAGCCCGTTGGGGACAAATACTTGCCATTCTTTAAAATATTGAAGGAGCTAAAAATAATAATTTTCAATGGACGATGAATGTCGGTATGCTTTTGAGCAACTAAAAGAATATCTAGCATCTCCCCCACTATCCAAACCTATTCAAGGAGAAAGCGTTATACTTATATCTTGCGGTTTCTTCCCATAATAAGCTCAGTTTAGTGCGAGAAGAAGATGGGGCACAACCAATTTATTACGTCGGTAAAATTCTCTCTGATATAGAAAGTCGTTATCCATTTGTAGATAAAGTGGCTCTGGCGTTAATTTTCTCGGTGAAAATTGCGTCCATACTTTCAAGCTCACACCATGTTTACACGATTTACCATTAAGGGCCATCTTACGACCGAAGCATCAGGAGATTGATCAATATGCAGTAGAGCGGGAGAATTTGATATAAATTTTCTACCTCGACGCCATAAAGTCTCAAATACTTGAGACTTTATAGTGGAATGCCACCAACCCAACTCTAGAAGAGCTATCTGCTACGTGTCTTTCATCTCCTCATGGACTCTCTGTTGATGGAGCTTGAAATCTTGGTCAGTGCGGGAATCTACTTGTTTCCCCGAGAAATACCTAGAGTATGGACTTAGCAAATTCTCTGCTAATAACATGGCGAATATGAGGCTCTCATGCGGGTTGAGACTTCATCATCAAGCCCAAAACTTAGTAATTCTGTGACTCCCGACTTGTGCCTCCCAAGTTGGAGGAGATTTTAATACTCATAATCCTCAGTGGTGCAATATCTCCACTTGGTAAAATCTCTTCTTACTCATTTCAAGACACATCAAATCATCCACATACTAGAGAAGAATACTGGCTCTTGCTAAGCTTGCTACCTCACCACGGAGATCTATTTAAGAGAAAGCATGTTGAAGAAATACATTTTCCTAGTATCCAAGGGCCATGGATAATTCAACTATTGATGAGGAAAGGAATGTTCATGGATAAACCCATCTATCTTTTCTACAAGAAGGAACCCTTCACGAAGATCCAACTTCCAAACTCGTCTCAGAAGACAAGCTTCAAACTTTTGCTATTATTGGAGGTGAACTATACAAGCGAGCTTTCTGGTCCATATCTCAAATGCCTTCCACCTTGAGGCGATTCGCGTTAAAAGAGGTTCACTCAGGAATATGTGGGGAACACCTTGGAGGAAGAGCATTGGCCCTTAAAATCATGAGGCAAGGGTTTTATTGGCCTACAATGAAACAAGATGCCTTGGAGTTCACAAAGAAATGCGCAAGTTGTCAATTGCATTCTAACCTCCCTCACATCGCATGAGAACTCTCATCCATTCAAAGCCCATGGCCCTTTGCTCATGGGATTGATATCATGGGACCTTTTCCAATAGCATCGGGGCAAGTTATCATTCTAGCCGTCGACTACTTCACCAAATGGGTAGAGAACCACTCGCTAAAATCAGAGGCAAATGCCAAACAATTTGTGCGGAAAAATATAATATGTCGATTCGTCTTCCGCAAAGATCATCGACAATGGAACTCAATTTCTTGGAAAAGTCTTTCGTCCTTTTGCAAAGATCTTCACATTCAATTTCGCATGCAGTAGCACATCCTCAAACTAATGGGCAAGAAGTTACCAATAGGACCATACTCAAAGGACTAAAAACACGCGTCTTGAGAAGGCTGGGGGCAATGGGTTGATGAGCTTCCCAATGTTCTTTGGGCCTACCGCACATCCACGAACTAGGTGAGACAGTATAACTTGTGTTTTTTGAGCGAAGCTATCATCTGGTGGATATCGGGGTTCCAAGTCCAAGAGTCGGTTTTTTGATCATGGTAGTAATGAAGAAAAACTCGGCGGCTAGATCCTCCCGAAACTTCGTGATATGGCCCCGGTGCCTCTATCACCGGGTAGCTCGCCACTTCAACGAAGAGTGAAACCTCGTCCATATCATCGGTGACTTGGTCTGCAGTCTCGAGGCTGCAAAGGCCCTCGGCAATAAACTCTCACCTCTGGGATGGTCCGTATGTGGTTATAGCTATTGAGCAGAGCGTTCAAGCTCAAGGACCGAAGGAAAAACTCTACCTCGAACTTGGAATACTAAGAATCTTGAAAATATTATCGGTAACTCTTATTGCATAATTGACTTTATCTCGTCTCATTTCATCCTGTATAATTATACGATTAAAGCTTGTTGTTGTTATTGTTGTTGTTGTGTGTGTTGTTGTTGTTGTTCTCATTTTCTCTTGAAGCTCATGCAGGTGTCTTATGATTATATCATTGAACTAGTGAATTCACAGCTTTGAGATTTACTTTCTCTTTACTTTTCCTCCCCTTGAAATATACAACTCATGTTACATCTCCATGGAGACATGATCAATCGAGGGGACTTGATCGGACCTCTTCCATGCGGGTTAATGTCATCGAGCAAAAACTCTGACAAACAACCCAGGAAAGGTCAAAAGGTCCTTGGCGGACTTCCCACGACCTCTTCCATACGGGTTAATGTCATCGAGCAAAAACTCTGACAAACAACCCAGGAAAGGTCAAAAGGTCCTTGGCGGACTTCCCACGACCTCTTCCATACGGGTTAATGTCATCGAGCAAAAACTCTGACAAACAACCCAGGAAAGGTCAAAAGGTCCTTGGCGGACTTCCCACGGCCTCTTCCATACGGGTTAATGTCATCGAGCAACACTCGACAAAGCGACCGGATAGGTCGAAATCCTCGATCAACTCACCATATTAGCGTCAAATAATATTTCAACCAATTACCCCAGATGAGTGAAAACAAGATAAGGGCGTATAAAAAAAAAGGGTAAAAAAGAAGAGGGTATATCCAGGTATCATTGGCAGCACTAATATGATGATATAAGAAGGAATTAAGATCCTGATATACGATAATGACATTACATAGAACAAATGACGAAGAAAGACATCCATAACCAATCTGCTACATAATATCGATATCCTCATCACTAGGAGGCGGCTCCACGGAGCCCACTCACAACTCCTTAGTCTTACGAATGCGGTGAAGGATCTTCAGAGGCTTGGCTGGGAGAAATATCCTCAATTTTGGCCCCGGTCATGCGACGTACCGCACGAATTCCTTTTAGAAACCCTCGGATGAAGCCCTCCTCTAAAACTTGTCGTTCCAAATCCTTCACTTCAACATCAAATATAGTTCTGAGCTTCTGGATAAAATCTTCAATAGTGCCACGATAAGCGAGAATTCTTGAAGTCTTCCAGCAGCGATCTTGCTTCCGCCGACATTCTATACTTTCCGAGAAAGGCGATCCTTGTAATGTTTTCTTATCCACGAAGTTCCCCGATTCTCTTCTCCTTATGGCAGTCTCTCGCTTCAATCATTCATCACGCGCGCTCCACCTCGACACTGAGAGAAAAGAGAAGTCGACATATTCGCCGCCTCATACACTCACAATGACCTCCAAGGTCACCACTTCTTTAGCTTTATATTCATCATTCGCCATACTCCAGATATTTTATCTTCACAAATTCAAGATTCCATTCATCTAAGGCAACACTCAAATGAGCCATCTAATGACCGAGTTACAAAAAAAAAATAAAAATAAAAAATCATCGACTAATGTTACATAGAAGAATAAGGCGAAGGAAACAACGCACAATTCATCCGCGCTGACGCCCGACATATGTGATTTAATACCTCCTCGTGAATTTGCTAGTAACGAACTCCCCATCATGACAAACTAAACTCGAGAAGTGAACATCATCTCCACGATATCTAACACTCCAACACGAAGTCTCTTTTTCAGAAAGATGGAACATTGCTACCACGTGATTCGCGGATAGGCTCGAGAGAACCCTATGAGTATGAGGAGAACTCTCGCCACCCTTTCAACTAAGAGCATGAGACCTTCTGGATAAAGACCAACCTTAAACATCCTATCTTCAACTATATATTTATCGATGTAATGCAACTCATGTTGCAAGCTTCCCACATCGGAATATTAAGAGTTGCTAGAATATCATCCTCCGATATCGGCCGACGGATCCGAAGATCATTCAATCTTCCCCATTTCGTGAAGGCCCCACTCATTCTTCACATAAAAAAAATCCGTAGACCAAGTTTTGACGGATCCGTCTGAAAATTCTATCCTTCTTTATCCCGATAAGACGCGCTTGAGCATCACATGTGAACACATTCTACAAAGTATTCAATGTTCAAAGTAACCCCATGCTCAAGAAGGTTGTCAAAACCAATAATGACCATTAAAGCTCGAAACGAAAATTGCATCAAAGCCACGCCACATTTTTTGAAAATCTCAATCAGCTCAGGAGCCAAAGGGAATCGCACCAGCACGAAGAGTCATCTCGAAATAGAAAGTACCGGCGAGGCTAACTTCGATGACTTTTGAGCCACAATAGCCACCAACTCATTGGGGAAGAAAAATTTCTAAAACACCATTAAACTATCCGATGTGACGAGAGGCATATCGCCCCCGGCCGCCATACTATGAGTTTTCTTGACCATCACCCTCGACGCTGTGACGCTTTTTTTAACTCACGCGCTTGAGTAAAATTTTTCTCCCACGACGCCAAAATTTTGAGTTATGAGGACAATGGTTCTTAACCGATACTTCCCACCGCCTTGGCAATTTTCAACTATTGAACCTTCCATCGAAGTTTCCTACAAGAAAAGTGACGTGGGCCTTGATGGCCCTAACCTGACGATCCGACGCGAACGACGAGGTCGGAAACCGAACCACGACGCACTGGCCTTGATAGCCTCTAACCCGTGACGATCCGACGGATCAAGAACCGGACGATCGGAAACTAACACGACGTCGCTTGACGCCTCCAACCATCCGACGGGCGAACCGACGAGGCGAAACCGGAACCAATATTTGGGCCTGACCGCTTCCAACCCGAATCCGACGGACGAAACCGGGGGAAAGCTGGAACCACGACGTGTGGCCTGATCGCTTCCTAACTGACGATCCGGCGAGGCCGAACGACGAGGAAACGAACCACGACGTCGGCCTTGACCGCCTCTAACCTGTGACGATCCGACGGGTAACCGGACGAGGCGGAAACCGGAACCACGACGTGGCGGGGCGCTCCTAACCTGACGATCCGATGCTGCGAACGGACGAGGCGGGAAACGGAACCTGACGTCGCGGCGACCGCCCCCTTGGGCACGATCCGACGGGCAACCGGACGAGGCGGAACCGGAACACGATACCGTGGCCTGACCGCCTCTAACCGCGACGGGACCGATCGGGCCAGAGCGCCAACCACGACGCAGTCGCTTCCTAACCTGACGACGATCCGACGCGGGGCCGGACGAGGTTGAAACTCCACTGACGCATCAGTGCGCTCAACCGCTCCGACGGGCCGAACGACGAGCCGGAACCACGACGTCGCGGTCTTGATCTCCCCGACGCTTGATCACCCTCTTGATCACCTCCAAAGAACCCTCACTCAAGAAGGGAGAAGGAAAATGTGTGCCTCTCCTCTCTCATCCTGGTATTTATAACCCCATAAGCAAAACGGTAAAACCCCTCAAAAAATGGTTCAACGGCTCAAAACCAATTTCTCTTGGGAATCGCGCGTATCGCGCTCGATAGCATGAAAGGGCATATGATCACATAACGCTAAACTTCGCCTTGAATGATTCAATTCGATCACCAGATATCGCGAATTAACCTGGATGGATGGCTGACGAATGGCGTCTGAAGGAAAGATCTAACCAACCGATAATGGCTCATGACCAACCGGCAAGAGCGGCTCTGCGATGGCCCACCGCCAAGTGGCGACCAGGGCCATGCCGCCATGCTAATCTGCTGACGGACGGGCCGCCAAAAGCTAAGTGTGAAGTGAAGAAGAAGGAAGTTGCAAGTGAAGAACAGAAGGAAGAAGAAGAGTCCAAGCGGAAGAAGGAAAAGCAAGTGAAGAAGAATAAGAAGAAGAAGGAGGAAGAAGAGGAAAAGTGAAGTGAGGAGAAAGAGAAAGCTCTAAAGCAAGATCCTCAGCAAGATCGCTGCCGCCCATCGTTAATTATACGATTTCAGGTTTACCCAAGATCTCCAACATCAACTATTATAACGATCGTTGTTAATAAATTTTGTCCCTTTCAAATGTAATCCGTATCGGAGGATTTTGTACTCAAAAAGGATACATGGAAGCTTTTCTGAGTCTGTGGTTTTTCCCTCTTTCGAGGTTTTCCACGTTAAAATTCCAGTCGCTCTTTTTCTTTATTTAATTAGGTTACTAATGACAAGAATGAAACTCACCATTGGTTTTCAAGACGCAACAAGGTCGATGTGTTGATTGTGATGTGATACTTTTTTTTTGTTTTGTGATGTACTATTTTAGACTTTATGGCTAAGATTGTTTGCTCGCTAGTCTGGATGTTAAGGCATTTTTTTTAGGCTAACATTATTTTCTGCAGAGGGTTGTGCTTAAAGAGACCGTTGTAATAAATATAAATAATTTTAATTACAAAAATATAAAGCCTAATAATAAGATAGTTGAAATACTTACTTGGTTTCTCAATATTCAAATAATTTTACTCAATCTCATTTAGCTTCGGAAAAGAACTCTTTCCTGTTGAAGCGTTCCAACTTGGATTTCTAAATTAACCATCCTTGTAATATATACTTTGAAATCCATAGATATGAAAGTCAATTTCTTTAATCGAGATTATTCTTATGAGGAATTCTTTTCATTCTAAGATATAATTAACTATAAGAGTTTGCTCTTATAGGGAATTGTGAACTATAAAATAATATTCTATATCTATATACCAAAAGAATACATAAGACTGTCATTTGAAATATTATTAAGAATTAATTCATTATATGATAATATATTTATCTTTTGAGATAATATATTTACTCTTAATGATGCATTTGATTATCTAATTAAGTACTTCCTAAATTTACGTGGTGTTCAAAATAAAATTCTCACATATAACTTTACTAAAGCTTTTTAGTATAACTTTAGATATAAGTCAAAATAAATTTATCAAAATTAAAATTTTATTTGAATAATATCTAAAATTCATATATTTATAAAATTAATAATAAAATTATATATATATATATATATATATAATTGACGAATAACTTGGACCTTCATTTTATGGCAAGTAGTTTTGGTGGGGTCCTCGAGAGAGGTGTGAGAGTGGACTACACGAGATGCGGTGGGCCCCGTCAGAGCCGCCCATTTTTACTAAGCCGGTTGACAGTCATATGGGTCAGAGACGTGTTGAAGAAGAACTCCAATAAAGCATCAGGTGCAAGATTTTTTTTTTTTTTTTTTCAATGGATATGCACTCAAATATCCTATCCATATTTTGTGAATGTGAATATTATTATGACTAATTTCATAAAAATTTAATATCACATTCATCATCAGGTGTAAGACTTGCATGAAGCCATGTTTTTAACTTAAATTTTTTTAGTTTTATTTTATATATTAGAGATTATTTTAAAATAGGTTTAGTCTTAATGATAATTAGTTAAATTGAAAAAAAAAATAGTTAAAATATATGTCAATGACGATTCATATATAAACAGCGTCGGTATGATCGTCCGTTGATGACTATTATTTTTTTGTTTTTTTGCGGTTTGTAACGGCAGAGAGAGAAAGAGAGAGACAGACCTTCTTTTTTTTTTTTTTTTTTTTTGATGGTTTGTAACGGCAGAGAGAGATATTTTATTTTTATTAATTTTTTTAAATAATATAATTATTTAAGTATATAATTTAAAATATTTTTATAAAATATTTAATATTAAATATTTATATTTTAGTTATTTTTTTATTTATATATATAATTAAATATATAATTTAAAATATTTTTTAATTATATATATAAATTTATAAATTTATTTAATATTTTTTTTTATTAATTAATATAATTATGTATATTTATATAATTTTTTTATTAATTTTTATTAATATAATATTTAAAAATATTAAATAAATAAAGAAAGATAATTATATAAATATTTTATAAACTATATAAATAAAATGATTATATATATATATATATATATATATATATATATATATATATATTTTTATAAATTTTAGTTATTTTATATTTAAATTATATAAATATTTTTTAAGTTATATAAATAATTTAAAAATAATTTTATAGAATATTTTTAATTATATAAAATATATATATATATATATATATATATATATATATATATATATATATATATATATATTTTTAATATAAGTCTTTAATAATAATAATAACAAAAAATATAAAAATATAAAAATATAAATAAATATTAATTACTTTATTTATATAGTTTATAAAATATTTATATAATTTATTCTTTTCTTTATTTATTTATTTATATATTTTAAATATTTTTTATATTATATATTAACAAAATTAATAAAAAATTATATATTATACATAATTATATTAATTAATAAAAAATATTAAATACATTTATAAATTTATATATATAATTAAAATATTTTAAATTATATATTTAATTATATATATAAATAAAAAAATTAATAACTAAATATATAAATATTTAGTTATTAAATATTTTATAAAAAATATTTTAAATTATATCTTTAAATAATTATTATTTAAAAAAATTAATAAAATAAAATCTCTCTCTCTCTCTCTCTCTCTCTCTCTCTCTCTACAAACCAAAAAAAAAAAAACAAAGGTGGCCAGTCGTCCGTCAACGTCGACGTATCTCGTCGTAGTCGTCATTTCAACGATTGAATTAATTATATTTTTTTCGTTTTTAAATAACTAATTATTATTAATACTAAGCCTATTTTAAAAATAATCCCTATATATTATTATTATTATTATAGGTACCAATTACACAAATTGCGGAGTTTAATCAAAATCATAAAATAATATTTTAAATGGTGCTAAAAATAATACATTTTATCATTATTATTTAGTAAAAAACTACAGAAGTATTAACCTGCAATCAATTAAGTAAAAATATATAAAATTTCTTCAGAGAGAGAGAGAGAGAGAGATGCATATACGTACATACGTGATTAGAGGCATTGATTCGATTAATGTCATTAACCCTTATTTTTATTCAGTAAATAGCATTGACAGAATAAAACAGGATATGGAAATAAGTTCTGTAATAGTTTTATTGGCAATAACAAGGTAGAGTTAACTTTATAATTATATAACTTTGCTTAACTGTCATATATTTGTTGTTAGTATTACTTTATCATAAAAGATAACTGAGAATGATTATTAACATTCTGTATTTGCATGTACTTTCTATATTGATTTTAATAATACATAATACAAATTTATTAGAAAGTTAAGATCTTCAGAATACTTACTTTTATATTGTATCATTCTCCAAAATCATTTATCATATAGATTAAATACTAAGGGCTTGCTTGAGATTATTTTTTATTTTTATGTTATTTTTTGAAAATATATTTGATATGTCACTTAAAACTCTACTAGTTGAAGCATGAATCTTGATATCGAAAGCAATCTAATTCTGAGTCGAGACTAGCCCAAATTAAGCACTTAAAATATCATTAAAAATTTTAGTATATCAGTCAAATCCCTAAATAGCTCATAAATTTGGAGTATTTATAGTCAAATCGAGCGTCTTGACTTGTCGGATCTAATAAGTCTAAGATCTCGTAATTCTGACTTCATTTGAGCATTCAAATACTTAAAATACATCAGATTGTTGAAGAAATCATTTTGAGCCGTCCAAAGGAGTGGATTGGATTTTGCCTATATTTATAAAAATATCACTCCCCTAATCTATAAATAGCCTCTCATTCTTCACAGGAGAGGGACCTAAGCTAAAAAGTGGAGAGAGCTCTAAGACTCGAAGAATCTCAAAGCATAATCGAGCCACCGGCCGACCGTCGTCGGATCATCGCCGTCGCCGCCGTAATTACGCCTGGCACCGCTGCCACCATCTTGCCATGTCGATCATCGCCCGCCGACCACCCGCGCTTTACTCTTGTCATTCGCCATACCGCCGCATCTGCCATGCGGTCATCGCGGTGACCACCACCGCATCATCACCGCCATGCGACCATATCACCGCCGCCGGTCATCCCGCCATGATCATGCGCCAACCGCGCCCGCTGCTTTGCCGGCCACCACCCGGTCATCGCCCGTCTGACCACGTCATCATTACCCTTTTACTTGATTCCCGTGGTTTTTGGATCGTGAAAACCACCTAAGCAAGGCCTTAAATATTGTATTGTCACAGCAATCATTCTTACTCTGGAGAAAGGATAACAATTGTAAATTGATTAAGAATTATTTGGTGCGTGATTTTCCTTTTTGAGTTTTTCACATAAAAATCTTGAGATTTCTCAAATTTTTTTTGCTATGTGTGCGAAACTTTTGTACAACGCTAAGATATCTTATCCAATCGACCTGAATCTTCCTACACACAATAATATTTATAACATATTTTTTTATTTTATTTTTTAATAAATAATACTATTTTTAAAAACACTCAAAATAATTTTTAGATATTTTCCATATTTTTAAAAATAAATATCATTATTAAATATATTTTATTTTAAATTAAAATATAGATAATATAAAATAAAATAATCAAAAATAATAAAACAAAAGTGATTCCGAACAGCTTCCAAGACTTGAAGTTGGGGAGTAGACTAAAGGCTGTTTGGAAGAAAGAATTTTGAGTGTAAAGTAATGGATTTTAACTTTTCTTTTTATTTGGCATGATGCAAAATAAAATTTTCAAGGTAATGTAATGTATTTAGAATACATTATAAATATCGTTTTTGGTGTATTTGAAATTTGATTTGGTAGTAAATTCTAAATACATTTTGTGTGCCATGGGTCACGTCACGGCTTCTGACTCGGGTCCGCCGCCACCTGCCACAATCTCACATTACATTTATTTGTAGAGTTTTCAACCAAATAATCTTAAAATAATTCAAATATACTTATTCTTTTTACACTATATTCATTTTTGTGACAACCAAATAGCCCTTAAATCAGTTTTAGGTATATTTGACTTGAGTCATTAAATGAACATTTTAGTATTTGCATTTTCATTATAAACGCTTATTTATTTGTGTCACTTGCAACATTTGTACAACTTTAAGCTCTTTTAAAGTTCTTTTAGGATTAATTGTCCAATAGCACTTTTTGTTATTATTAGAAATGAAGCCAACATTAATAGTTATTTTTGTTTTTTTAATTGTAAATCATGAATTTCTATGATTATTTTTTCAGGAGATTTATATACATTACATATTTAATATTTAAATTTAAATTTTTTTTATATATAACATCTTAATCTTCAATATCATATCAAAAATATATATTTACACATCCAAAAATTCCAAGACAAATCTTGGTAAATCAATCGACGTAATCAAGACAATCAGATCGTTTTATTATCAATCGACTCTTAAACATTGAGTGTTTATAGTCAAATCGAGCGTCAATCTAAATAAAGCCAAGATAGCATAATTTCATCATTTGAGCATTCAAATACACAAAATACATCATATGATCAAGGGATCATTTTGAGCCGTCAGATGAAGTGGAGTACGGGTTTTGCATTTATTTGTGACGCCACTCCTCCAATCTATAAATTTCTCATTCTCATATGAGGATAAGGCCAAGAGAGGAAGAGAGCTCTAAAGATCTTCCAAGACAATCGTGCCACTGACAAGTTAACCACCGCCACCGTCCGCTGATCCTGCCGTCAATCTCATCTTTCATCATGATGACTTACCGATCACCGTGATTTCTACCATGTTTCATGTTTCTGATTATTCCCCTGCATTTCGCGAATTATTCCGCATTTATCTGTGATTGCCCGCAGCTTCACCCTCATCTACTACTACTGACAACTATTACAACCTGATTTGTCACATAGTTGTTGTTCCTTTTCATATACAATTTTGTAATCCCGTATCAGGAAGATCTTGTACTCAAAGATAATACATAGTGGAAGCTTTTCTCCAGTGGTGATTTTTCCTCTTTTGAGGTTTTCCACGTTATGGAGTTTTCTTGTTCACTCTTTAAACACTGTGGCCGGATTTCACAAACAAGGCTAAGAAACTTTCACTCTACCATGGTTTTCAAGACGCAACGCACCGTTTGTGGGATACTGATTCCCATTATATCATCTTGTATGGCGACCAAGTTTCCCAACAAGATCAAAACCACCATCGTGGTGGAGCATTTCAAGCTTTTAAAGAGCGCAAATGAAGAATGAAGATTCATCAAACTTCGCTCCTTGATTTTGTTAAATTGGGGCAACTCTTAATCTCGTAAGATCGCCCATGTTAAGCATCTAATTACCATCCCAAGAAACAAGTCAAAGTTGGAGGATATTTCAACATTGAGAAGAGATATAGCTTTGTAAATTATGATTTTCCAATCATACTCATGGAAAAAAAATCCAAGGTTAAGGAGCAGCTTTGGCTACAACCACAAACGGATGTTTTGATTCGACCTCTTCTATACAGGTTAACGTCATCGAGCAAAGACTCTGACAAACAACCTAGGATAAGTCAAAAGGTCCTTGGTGGACTTCCCACGACCTCTTCCATACAAGTTAACATCATCGGGTAACACCCTGACAAACAACCCCTGGATAGTCAAAAATTCTCGCCAGATTCAATTGACCTCTTCCATACGTTAACGCCATCGTAACACTAAAAAACAACCTAGATAGGTCAAAAGGTCCTTGGTGGACTTCTCACGACCTCTTCCATAGTTAACGCCATCGGTAACACCTCGACAAACAACCCTGATAGTCGGATTCAATTCGACCTCTTCCATAGTTAACGCCCGGTAACACTCGACAAACAACCAGATAGGTTAAAAGGTCATCACTTTACCACCCTCTTCCATACAGTTAACGTCATCGGCAACATCCGACAAATAACCTCGGAAGGTCAAAAATCCTCGATTCAATTCGACCTCTTCCATACAGTTAACGCCATCTGCAACCTCGGATGGGTCAAAAATCCTTAGCGATTCAATTCAACCTCTTCCATATAACGCCATCGAGCAAACACAACAAACAACCTCGGATAGGTCAAAATCCGGATTCAATTCAAATTCTTCCCATACATCGAGCGTACACTTTGACAAACAACCGGATGGATCAAAGATCTCAACGGATTTATTCAACCTCTTTCACAGTTAACATCATCGAGCAAACACACGACAAACAACCGGATAGGTCAAAATTTCGCATTCACCCAACATATTCCATAACGCCATCGAGCAAACACTCGACAAATAACCGGATGGGTCAAAATCTTCAACGGATTCAAATTCCTCCATACAGCATTATCGTAATACTACAAACAACCGGATAGGTCAAAAATCTCAACGGATGAATTCAACCTCTTCCATACAGTTAACGCTATCGAGTCACTATAAATAACTTCGGATAGGTTAAAGATCCTCGTTAGCTACCAACCATCATCATCGGTCATCCCCGCCGACCATCGACCTACTACCGCCGACCACCTCGACGCCAACACCGCTGCCACCCGCCGCTGCCACCGACGCTCCACCGCTGGATTACGCTGCGATTTCGTTTGTTGACCCACGGTTGCCGCCGTTCATCAGTTGCCAACGCAACTAATTATCGTTGGTCACCACCACTGTTACTGCCGCCATCCACCATCACCGGGTCCACCAGCCGCTACCATGCCACCGCTCGCCATCAGCCGAATCTTCGCTTTCACCACCATCATCGGTCATCCCACTTCATCGACATCTGCCGCCGTTGACTGCGCTCCGCAACCACCCGCCGCCAACCATCGGCACCACTATCGGTCACCGCATTGTCGCCGGCCACCATTGTGGCATTGATCAACCTCGCCGCTTGTCGCCTTGATGCCAAAACGATGAGTAATGACGCTTTTCGAGGGAAAATCAGAAACGACGATGTACGCGTTTTGATCCGAACGGACCGACATATTGACGCTTTTCGAGGGAAAATCAGACACGACGATGTATCGCGGCCTTAATCGCTTCAACCTGACGGTCCTGAAAGTAGGACGCTTTCGAGGAAAACCTGTAGACACGACGTATGTACCACGGGCCTTGATCACCTCAACCCAAATGATCCAGTATTGACGCCTCTTCGAGAGAAACTATAAACACGGATGTACCATGTGGGCCTTTCACCACGATCCGATCACAGCTTGACGCCGAAAGCTATGGCGATACCGCTAACCTTGATCACCTCCAAACCGGACGGTCCGATGAGCTGACGCTTCGAGGGAAAATTGGAATAACGACGTAGCATCGTGCCTGATCGTCCAAACCCGGACGGTCCGACGAGGCCGGTTGACGCCTCTTTCGAGGAAAAACCAGAACAACGACGTAAGTACCGTGGGCCTTAATCAACTCCGAACAACTCTCACTCAAGAAGAAGAGAAGCACTAGAGCAATGAAGAAGTGTACTTCTCCCTTAGCTTGGGGATTTTATAACTCAGAGGCAAAGGGAAAAATCATCAAAAATTGCCCAAAATTGTCAAAAACCGCCCAAAATCGTCAAAACCGTTGTCGTTGGGCCACCGCTACCAAGACGCCCCAAGACGCAGGTTCAGACGCCACAGGCGCCAGACGCTGCCAGATCATGTGTCGCATGGCCGCAGACCTCGCATGGGTTCATGTGTATGGCTGATATCACACGCTAACGCCGCCCGCCCATCGCCCAACCGCCAGCAAACCACGCGACGACATTCTCCGCTTCATGACATGTTCCACTCATACCCACCGCCATTCCTGATCACCGTCAACCGACATTCCGCTACTCGCCCGTTCTCATTCCCTCGCGACTCCACCGGATTTTGTCTGTTTCCTCATTGAAATCGGGGTTGCCGTCAGCAGTCATTTCCACGAGCGTCTGCAGCCTCTTTCTTCATTAAATCGACATACTAGAATTTCTTACAACCCGTTCTGCATAATCCAACCAGGAACCTTACGCCTGCAAACACCCATAACTGCCTGAATTAGTCCATAACTCTGAAATCTTGCGCCCACGCATACCCGCATACATCCGCGGCCCTGCACCCGCTTCATGATCATAATCTTATGCTCCCGTGAAGATATATTCTCTCAAAATATATGGTTAATGGACCCACAAATTTCATTGAAAAATCTGCTATTTTCAAATGTTCGGCATATATATTTTTAGATGATTGAGATAATATCATCCTAAAATAGGGGGCAACTGATATGACCTAGAAAATTTCACTAGTCGAAGCACGAATCTTAACATAAAAATCAATCTCATCGTGAATCAAGACTAACCGAGATCAAGCGTTTATTATCAATCGACTCTTAAACATAGAGTGTTTATAGTCAAATCAAATGTCTTGACGAGCCGAATCTAACGAGCCCAAGATATCATAATTCCGACATCATTTGAGCATTCAAATACACAAAATACATCATATGATCAAGGGGATCATTTTGAGCCGTCCAATGAAGTAGAGTGGTACGGGTTTTGCATTTATTTACAGTGACGTCAATCCTCCAATTTATAAATAGCCCTTATTCCTCATATGAGGAGAGGCCAAACAAGAGAGATGTGAGAGCTCTAAAGATCCTCCAAGCACAATCGTGCCGCCACTACGTCGCCAACCACACACCGCCATCACGCCGTTGATTCTTGTTGTCAATCTTCTTTGTCGCCCATCATGATGACTTCTACCAGTGATTGTTCCCTGAATTTCTACTAGTGATTGTTCCATGCGTTTACGCGTGATTGATCCCATTTCGCGCAATTATTCCCGATTTCCATCTGATTGCCCGCATACCTTCCCTCATTCGCTACTACTAACCGCTGCACGATCGTGCCACATAGTTGTTCCTTTCTCATATATCAAATCAGACGGAAGATCTTGTACTCTGAAAAGTGGAAGCTTTTTATTGGGCTAGGCCTCGTAGTTTTTCCCTCTTTTCGAGGTTTTCCACATAAAAATAGAGTTTTCTTGTTCACTCTTTAAACACCTGTGTATATGCTGGATTTCACAAACAAGGCTAAGACGTAAACTTTCACTCTACTGCAACTGGTTTTCTAGCATGCAATAATTATCATTATTTAAAAAAAAAAAGAAAATATGCATTTTTAAGCTCAGAAAAATAGTAGATAAATAAATATTTAATTTTGAGTGTTAGATATGTAAATACATTTTTCTTTCTTTGCTTCTCTATGTCCATGGGTATGTAGGTTCAAACTGCATTCTTAGCATATTTTATTTTATAATATGCTTTATTTGTTACTGAGAACAACTTTTTAGGGAGTCATGGAGTTGTCATTTGACTTTATTATAATTGTATTATTATTATTTTGATCATTTCATGTCTTTGTATGTGCCTTTTATCATATATAATAGAATTACAATTTATTGGAAAAAAAAAATATCTTCAGCAACTTTTAATTAAGTGGCATTTCAAAATCATTAATAATATTATGTTTCATATATTTTTCTCTAAATTAATGTAATGGCTTATGTCAATGAAAATGTTTTTATTTAATCTGTATTTGGTGAAAAAAGAAATTACTGATATTTATTTATTATTTATTATTTTATGGTACAATATTTATTAAGTATCTTAAAAGATGTTATAAAATAATATTTGTTAGTGTGACACATTTAATTTATATATTAATGCATGAATGGTGGATGATGAATTCCAAATTCCATTTAAATTCAATCATTTTTATAATTTATTTAATATCATAAGTAGGTTTTATAATTAAACATAAATATAAAGATATTTAATATAGCAATAAATATTATTATTTATTTAGTTATTTTATTAAATGCATGATAAGAGATTGACATGATGAAATGATTATAAATTATATTTAAACTAAAATTATTCCACTAATTATGAGTATTAAAATAAGTTCTAATATTAAGTATTTAATAAGAATAAATCTAGCTAAATGTAAAGATATCAAAATGCAAGGTATAGTAATTTATATAATAGCTTGCAAGCGATAAGAAAATAGTTCATATCATGTATATATAGAAAAACAAATAATTTATATAATTATTAGAATAATTTTCTAATATATTTTAAATTTATTTTAATATTAAATAATTAAATAAATTAACTTAAAATCTTTTAAAATAATTAATTATCAAATTTATTTATTTATATATGTAACCATAGAATATAATTTAAGCCTAATGTGACCTCTTAATGATGGATCCCAAGGTTCTAGAGCTTCTATTAGAATCTAAGATTTCTAGTGATCATAATGGGCTAGTCTAGGTTGCACTAAATATAATTAATTAATTTAATTAAACTAAATAATCAAATTAATTAAACCTAAGGTTGAGCAAGTGGGTTTGGGTTGCTTTAGGTTAGTCTCCATGGGTGTAATTAAATATTTAGATCCAAGATTCTTAGGGAGGATAGTTTAAGTTGTATTAATAATGAATTAAATAATCTAATAAAATTATATTATTTAATTAATTAAAACCTAGGATGATTGAGTGTGTTTGAGTTCATTTAAGTGGGTTTGCAGAGGGTCTAATTAGCATGTTAGGTATTATATTTTCTAAGGATCAAGTAGACTAATCTAGGTCACATTAGGCTTAATCAATTTATGTTGATTAGGTTGATAAATTAAAGCTTGGGATGATTAAGTTAAATTATAAGGGTCAATCACTTAGGTTGATCTAAGTGGATCTTAGGAGGTGAATCAACTACCTAGGAATCTCATGGGCCATGTTAGATTAACCTAGGTTAGGTTAGGATTAGGGATCTAAAGTTTTACTAAATTTAGGAGTAATAAACATAGTTAACTTGTGGCAATTTATCCTAAGGTAAATTAGGTCAATTACTTAATGTCCAAAGTTATGAAAGTGAGTATTATATATAACCACTAATGATGGCTTGGTCAAGCTAGGTTAGCATAAGGTCAAATTAAAGTTAGGAGGACGGTTAGGTTAATTATAAATTTCACTAAAGAGTTTTGGTTGATGCAACCCATTAGATTATGGACTATGCCAAGTTATTTTTTTTAAGAGCCTAAGAGTTATGAGACAAGCTTAGGGATGCTAAGTTCATCATAAGATAACCAGATGACCTAGAAACTAAAATATATAAGAGTCGACCTAATGTTTAGTCAAATGAATTGGCTGGAATCTGAGTGTCATCAAAGAATGTGTATTGAGTCAGACTAAGAAATCTGGCAAGTTTTCCTAAGTTGTTTAAGTGAAGAGTGTGTGGATTGAACATGTTATTGGCCATATTAAATGGAATCTCAAGTATACATGTGTCACACTAAAATTAATGTCAACAATAGCTCTTCATTTAGTAAGTGTTTTCAAAACAACAATAATTACCACATACATTAAATTCTCAAACTTGAGAAGCAATGTTTCCTAAAATGTCTAAAAATATAATCCTAAAATAAAATATCATTAATATTATTGCATGCTAGAAAACCAGTTGCGGTAGAGTGAAAGTTTACGCCATAGCCTTATTGTGAAATCCAGCACACATACACATGTATTTAAAGAGGGAACAAGAAAACTCCAAAAAATTATGTAAAAAATCTCAAAAAGAGGGAAAAACCACGGAGTCTAACCCAGTAAAAATATTTTACTATATATTTGTTTTGGAGTACAAGTTTTCCGATCAGATTACAAAAGTGTATATGAAGGAAAATGGAATCCAAAATCGCAACAACAAACCATATAGAATGGTGAACAGTGGGGGTCCGACGATGAAGGTCGTCGATGGTGACCGTAAGATGACCGTGAGGATCAAGATGATGACGAGGACGATGGCGGACCGATGGAATGGTGATATGATGGTGACCCGCTGTCGAGATGATGACCCATGACGATGGTACGATGATGACCGGCGACGAGGCGGCACGGTGGTGACGACCGGCACGAGATTGACGACGGCAAGGATCGGCTGGCGGTCGGCGCATCACGAAAGTGGTGGCACGATTATGCCTGGAGGATTTTCAAGCTTTAGAGCTCTCTCATCTCTCTTGCTTGGCCTCCCCTCATATAAAGAATTATGGGCTATTTATATATTGGAGGAGTGGCGTCTCTATAAATACATGCAAATTCGAACCACTCCTCTCCATCGAACGGCTCAAAATGATTTCTTTGATCATTTGATGTATTTTAAGTATTTGAATGCTCAAATGAAGTCAGAATTATGATATCTTAGACTTGTTAGATCTGTCTCGTCGAGTCGCTCAATTTGACTAAAAATACTCCATGTTTAAGAGCTATTTAGGGATTTAATTGATATCCCAAAGTTTCCAATGATATTTTAAGTGCTCGATCTCGACTAGTTTCAACTGAGGATCAACTTGCTTTTGACATCAAGATTCGTGCTTCGATAAGTAAGTATCATATCAGTTGCCCCCCTATTTTTGGATGACATTATCTCAATCATCTAAAAATATATATGTCAAATACTTGAAAATAATAAATTTTTCAATGAAATTTGCGAGTCTATCAACCATACATTTTGAGAGAACAGATATTCATGGGAGCACAAGATTATGATCACGAAAGCAGGTCATGACGACGATATGCGGCAAGATTTCAAGAATCTATCTAGACACTTACGGCGCTCTATGCTCCAAGACGAGCTTCACGAGCTACTTGGCGACACTTTTCTGGCAGTCTGGAGGGTCGCGGTCGGTGCATGCGCTTACGATCACGCGTTCATGGCGGCGCAGCCATAAAGAGGGCATGCGAACGCCATTTTGGCGATTTTCAGCCTTCGCTTTTGGTGATTTTTGATGATTTTCAGTGATTTATTTACCTTTTTTCCCCTATAGGGGGTCTATAAAAACCCCCATAGGGCCAAGGGAGAAGGTACACTTCTCATGTGCTCTAGTGTTTTTCTTCTTCTTGAGTGAAGGTTGTTCGAAGGCAATCAAAACCCATAGTTCATACAGCAAGGCTCCAGTTTTCCCTCAAAAGAGGTGTCAACTGACCTCGTCGGACCGACCGAGTTCGGAGGCGATCAAGACCCGTAGTTCATATGGCAATGCTCCAGTTTCCCCTCGAAAGAGGTGTCAACTGACCTCGTCGGACCGATCGGGATCAGAGGCAATCAAGACTCAAGTCTCAAGGCTCCCTCAAAAGAGGTGTCAACCCGACCTCGCCTGACACCGAAGTTCGAGGTGAGGCCCGCTACATCTGCCGCCATGGTTCTGATTTTCCCTCGAAAGAGGCATCAATTGGCCTCGTCGAGCTAACCGGGTTTGGAGGCGATCAAAGCCCGCAGTACATACGTCATGTCTGAGGTTTCTCTCAAAAGAGGCGTCAACTGTACTCAGATCGATCCGACTGGGTTCGGAGGTGATCATCGGCGACGATAATCGGAGACGGGGGTTAATGGCGATGCCCGACGATGGTGGCAGGCGTCGGTGGTCGATGGTGGTGACTGGCGACGGTGGTCGGTGAGGATAACCAGCGACGATGGTGGCAACCAGATCGCGAAGGCGGCGCGGTGACCAGCGGTGTGCAAGAACGATGGTGGTACGATGACCGTGCAATAACCGGCGACGATGGTGGTGACCGACAGAGATTACCGGCGATGATCGACGGTGTGGTCCGCGGTATCTGAGCGGGTTACGGCTGGGTGGTCGGCAAGAATCGGCGACGGTGGCGACCGCGCCGCAGAAGTCAATGGCGGTGGACCAACGGAGATTACCAGATGGCTGGTAGAGTCAGGCTGGAGGTGACGGCAACGGTGGTTAGCCGCAGGTGGTCGGCAGCAGAACCGGCGAATGCAAGCGGCGACCGCGCCAATGCGGATGACCGCGATGATGGTGACCAAGATTGCCGATGGATGGTCGACGACGCTGTTGGAGCCGACGAGATCTTTTGACCTATCCGAGGTTATTTGTCGAGTGTGACTCGATGATGTTAACTGTATGGAGGTCAAATGAATCCGGCGATTTTGACCTATCCGAGGTTGTTTGTCGAGTGTTACCCGACGACGCAGAGAGGTTGAATTGAATCCGCCGAGGATGTTTGACCTATCCGAGATTGTCGTGCGACTTCGATGACGCTAACTATGGAAGAGGTTGAATTGAATCCGCTTGAGATTTTTTATCCGAGTTTGTCGACCCATGGCGCAACTATGGAAGAGGTTGAATTGAATTCGCTGAAGATTTTTGACCTATCCGAGGTTGTTTGTCACAGTGTGACTCAATGACGTTAACCTGTATGGAACAGGTCGAATTAAATCCGTTGAGGATTTTTGACCTATCCGAGGTTGTTTAAGTGAAAGTTACCATGACGTTAACATGGAAGAGGTTGAATTGAATCGAGATTTTGACCTATCCGGTTGTTTGTCGAGTGACTCAATGACGCTAACCTGGAAGAGGTCGAATTGAATCCGTTGAGAAATTTTGACCTATCCGAGGTTGTTTGTTAGAGTGTGACTCGACGACGCAACTGTAAGAGATGAATTGAATGCTGAGGATTTTCGACCTATCCAAGGTTGTTTGTCATAGTGTGACTCGATGGCGTTAACATGTATGGAAGAGGTCGAATTGAATCCGTTGAGAATTTTTGACCTATCCGAGGTTGTTTGTCAGAGTGTTACTCGATGACGTTAACATGTATGGAAGAGGTCGTGGGAAGTCCACCAAGGACCTTTTGACCTATCCTAGGTATTAGCCAAAGTGTTATTTGACTTCTTACCGTGTGGAGTGCGCGGTTTTGACCTATCAGGTTGTTTGTCGAGTCTTTGCTGACGCTAACCTGTGGAGTAGCGGAGTTTTGACCAATCCGAGGTTGTTTGTCAGAGTGTTACCCGATGACGTTAACCTGTATGAAAGAGGTCGAATTGAATCCACTGAGGATTTTTGACCTATTCGAGGTTGTTTGTCAAAGTATTATTTGATGACGCTAACTTGTATGGAAGAAGTCGAATCAAAACATCTGTTTGTGGTTGTAGCCAAAGTTGCTCCTTGACCTTTGCCCTTGTTTTTCTATGAGTATGATTGGAAAATCATAATTTGCAAAGTTATATCTCTTCTGAATGTTGAAATATCCTCCAACTTTGACATGTTTCTTGGGATGGTAATCGATTAGATGCTATTAATATTACGATCTTCGAGATTAAGAGTTGCCCCCGCTTTTGACAAATCAAGGAACAAGTTTGATGAATTTTCATTCTTCGCTCCCTTAAAAGCTTGAAATGCTCCACCTGATGGTGGTTTTGATCTTGTTGGAAAACTTGGTCGTCATACAAGATGAAATTATGGGAATCGCTTCCCACATAGGCCAAATTGTTGTGCTAGAAAATCCATGTAGAGAAATGAAAGTTTAGCCTTGTGAAATCCAAAGACAGTATTTAAAGAGTGAACAAAAAACTCTAGAATTTTATGTGGAAAATCTCGAAAAGAGGAAAACCACTGGCCCAGAAATACACTATGTATTTATTTTGAGTACAAGTTTTCCGACGGATTACAGAATTATATGAGAATCGACAATGGGAATCCCAAAGGCAACAACATCCATATAGTAATGGTGAACAATGGGGTCACCATATGAAGGCGTCGAGATTGTATTTATTTTGGAGTACAAGTTTTCTACGATCATCAGATGAGAAAGGCGACAATGGGAATCCCAAAATCGCAACAACATCCATATAGTAATGGTGACGAGATCAGATCAACGACCGACAATGAAGGTCGATGGGTATGGTCGCGATCGGCGGCGGACCGGCGCTGAGATGATGAATGATCCGCGATGGTTAATGGCACCGACGCATACGACGACGATGGCCGCAGGTCGGGAAGTGCGCGTGACCGGCGATGGAGATTGACGACGGGCGACCGTGGCGGCGGCCCGGCGGTGGTTGGTAACCAATGGTGGGCACCATCGAGCAGCACGACATGCTCGGCGATTTTCAAGCTTTAGAGCTCTCTCCTCTCTCTTGCTTGGTCTCCCCTCATATGAAGAATGAGGGGCTATTTATATATTGAAAGAGTAGCGTCTCTATAAATACATGCAAAATTCGAACCACTCCTCTCCATCGAACGGCTCAAAATGATTACTTTGATCATTTAATGTATTTTAAGTATTTGAATGCTCAAATGAAGTCAGAATTATGAGATCTTGGGCTTGTTAGATCCGTCAGACGCCGATTTGACTATAAATACTCCATGTTTAAGAGCTATTTAGGGATTTAATTGATATTCTAAAGATATTTTATTTTAAGTTTCAACTGAGGATCAACTTGCTTTTGACATCAAGATTCGTGCTTCGACTAGTAGTATTTTAAGTGTCATATCAAATATAGTGAGTATAATATTTGCTTTTATAAAGTGCTTTGTTCATGAGAATAGTTCTATATTTAACCCTATATCATATAACTATAACATTTTAAGATAAATTTATTAAACTTATGGAAATTTTTTATTACCATCTAAATAATAAAATATGTGTTTAATATTCATAGTAGGGATGAATCTAGAGTATTTATTATTATAATTTAGTCTCATTATTAAAGATATTTTCATTTATTATTTTCTTTTGCCTATATATATATGCACTCATGTATCAAGTTTTATTTAATTCCATATTATGATTTTAGCTTTTTTGACAAAATTATCATAATCCAATCCTCTCTTGTTCAGCCGCCATCTCCTTTGCATCCTGTTTTGAACAATAAGCACTCTACCTTAATCGACGGAGCTAATTGAGACCTCAACTCATTTTCTTCCAAAGATCTCTTCACAAACTCACTTGATCATGGAGGAAAATTCAATAAATTGTGAACGTTGTGGATGGAAACAAAAGTGCACTCAAGAATACATAAGCCAAGTGAAGGCTGATTTTAATGGGACATGGATTTGTGAAATCTGCTCAAAAACTGTGAGAGAAGAGATGAAGGAAACTAAGAAGAGAGGAAGAGAAACTTTTGAGGATGCTTTGAAGGCTGACAAGTCATTTTGTAGTGAGCTCAAATCAAAAAAAGCAGCTATAGTTACAAATCGGAATGGATCAACTTCGATGGCAAATTCATCTTCTTTAACGACGATTGATGAAGATGAAGTAGGAGAGATCTCCGCCATTTTAGATTCTGATTGTAATGTTGAATAGGAACAATTTCTTAGGTTTAGAATAATAATGTTAACCTTTTTCATAGCTATAACTTAGGAGCCATGTGGGATCACTTTTATTTTTATTTTTATTTTGTGTTTTTATTTTATTTTATTTTATTTTATTTTGTTTAAAATTAAAACTTATTTGATTGTACTTATTATTTTTAAAAACACTCAAAATAACTTTTAGATGTTTTGAATATTTTTAAAAATAATGTTATTTATTTTTAAAAACAAAAAAAAATTACATAAAAAATACTCTGAATAAATATATTTTCAAAAATAACATAAAAATAAAAATAAAAAATAAAAAATAAAATTGACCTCAAACAACTCCTTAGCTTTTAATTGACTATAGGGCTTTTTGGGCTCATTTTTGCTTTTTATTTTTTATTTTGTGTTTTTATTTTGTTTTATTTTGTTTTGCTTAAAAAAAAAACTTATTTGATTGTATTTATTATTTTTAATAATATTTAAGTGTTTTTAAAAGTAATATTATTCATTTTTTAAAATAAAAAAATAAAATCACATAAAAAAAATTCTAAACAAACATATTTTTTAAAATAACATAAAAATAAAAATGAAAAATAGAAAATAAAATTGATCCCAAACAACCCCTAAGCTTCTTTTAGTTCTCTTTTCTAGTGCATAATTATTTATAAAAAAAATTTTGATTTATGTAAGAAAAATATGCTTAGATTTTATAATATTTGATTCCATGAACATAGAAACAAAGTATGAAACGATTTATATTTCTATTATAGAGAATGATAATTATAATTTGCAAGACAAAAGCATATCATCAATATAATTATACTAACTAGACCTAGGGGTGTAAAATGAGAGAGTTTGTTGTATGTGTGTTTAACTAATTTAAAATTTTATTTTTAGGAAATTGTCTCATCTTTGAAATTGGTCATGAACATTATTTTTAATTTTAACTTGGTCAAATTTTAGTCAAACCAACACAAGTCATCAAATTGAGTGTTTTAAAATTTTGAATAAAATATCAAAAGTATTAATAGATTTCTTTTTTTTTAATAAAAAGGGGGCCTAATATAAGTTTGAAGATAGTTTGGAGATCTAAAGAATTGTAGAGTTTTTTGTGATATTCATTGTAAACAATCACTAGTAGAAACTGCCATCTTCGAAAGTTATTGAATATCTGACATCATGTAACTGTTATCGCCTATTTAATATCATCTGATCATAATCTTCCAACCACTATTATCCAATCATCATAGTTCATTTGTTATCAACCACCCTCATCCAATAGGCACTGTTTGACTTTCGTCATTAATCTGCGACAATTCTCCAATATTCTCAACTGTATTTATAGATAATTAAATTTGTACCCATACTTTGTAATCCTATCTTATAGATTGAACTTATGATTCATAGTTTGTAATCCCATCACCTATAATTGAAGGAAAAAACTTATTATAACTATTAACTTGATAAGAGTTGACCTAAGGTTTAGTCAAACTCACTTTAAAAGAGTTTGGAAGATCTAAAATTTAAATTTCTACTAATCTCAACCTTCAATCTTGG
This sequence comes from Cymbidium sinense, assembly GCA_021442155.1. NCBI lineage: Eukaryota > Viridiplantae > Streptophyta > Magnoliopsida > Asparagales > Orchidaceae > Cymbidium > Cymbidium sinense. Next base: position 39,734,782 of record CM038219.1, read on the forward strand.
TCTCCTCTTTCATCACAACAAAAACAAACAAAAATGAGGATTTACATAGATACCACTCAAAACTTCTCATTTTACATATCGGACATCAAAAATATTATATTTACATGCATAATACTTAAAATTATCAAATGCATCAAACATACCACTCTATTAACCTCATCATCGCTCTCCATCCCCGTCGCATGCACAAAGAAATCCCTCTACAGTTTAACTCGTTGGCATCAGCAAGGGAGGATCGCTAGTTTCCTTTCTTGGCGCCCTCCACTTTGTCGGCGCTATAATCATTGATGGCACAAGAGCCGTTGTTAGAAGAACAAAAAATGTATTTGGTTCGGCTCCAAAAGCAAGTAGCAACGGGAGTTTGAATTGAAGACAATGGTGGAAAGGGGTGGTGGACCGATGGTTGGCGTTGGAGACGATGGTGGGCTCATATTGTGAAGTCGCATTTGTTGATGAAATGTGAAGGTTGTGATAGCAAGCGATATGGAGAAAGAGTGAATGAGAAAAAAAGAAACAAGAAATTGAAAGGATTCATTTAGATGTCTTTAAGATTTGCTCTATTTTGTTCTTTATTTTTTTGGCGAAGATGATGGAGGTGATTTTGAGAGAGATTTGAACGGAGGGGTGGGGATTTTTCTTATTTTTTAAGAGGTTTATGACATATATTGCGAGGTTTAAACTAACTTTTTTTAATTTCCAGTAAGCAAAAAACAAAGAGCACTTGGAATAGACAGTATCCAAATTCCTCAACTGCAGCATTTGACTTCAATATATAAGAATCATATAATAGTTCATAATATTGTGATTTTGTTGGTTTGTTGTGTGCGCTGAGCATTAGACGAGCATTCCAAAGATGATGATTGTCTCCCAGAGCTTTGTTACTGTGCAAACAAACTTTCTTATGCCGTAAAGTCATCTATTTTATTAAAAACTTTTGGCCAAGTCTTACTATGAAGCTTACAAACTAGTATATGAACAAGACCTTAGGTTTAAATGATGGCTACCGAATTTTATTTTCTGGCTTCATGATGTTTTTGCTGAAATTTGTTAGTGGAAGTTCAATCGATTCATTCTTCCTTGAAGCTGAAAGAATGCGGCAGAGATCCACATACCGTTAAGGCAATTGTTAGCAAGAGTTCCATCGTCGTCTTCCATCCAGCTCTTGTCAGCTACAGCTCCCTTGTCGCCGGAGAAGGAATTCATTGAAAAATCAACAACCTGAATCAATTTTGACTCAACGCAGATGCTGGGGTTAACATAGCCATATAATGAAGGAATTAGAAGACAGATTCAGTGATTAAAGAGTGTTAATGGCGAAGACAGCGGTGACTAATTCGGAAAGAGCATTGTAGCTGAGGTCAAGAAGCTTGAGCCGGCGGAGGATGGAAAGTTCCAGCAAGATTCAACTGGAAAGAAGATTGCTTGATAGAGAAATAGAATGGAGCTCGTCAAGCTTGGAGATGAGAGGAGATACAGAGCACTCAAGACCACGATTAAGCAGAAGAAGAAGGCTTGCTCTGCTGAAAATGGAGGATGATTTTGAATCCTAAGAGCAGAATGCACCATTCTAGAGTACCAGGCTTCGTCCAGGATCCGGGAGAGAAGAATAGAGCCATTGGTTATGGTTCCAACAAGGTAGCGGCATGGCTGCGACCTACAAAAAGGAGCAGATGGAGGAGACGAATGCGGAGACGGCGTTATGAGAAGGTAACCGGGAGCGGTATATTTGTGGAAATATTATGGGGTGTTACTGAAAGGTAAATGGAAAAACTGTAAATATTAGGGCCTGTTTGACAACAAGCATGATTTAATTCAAATATAATTTAATAAATCTTGTGAAAATTAAATCCTCAAAAATATTTGATATACTGATGATTAAATCTAAATAAATTTTAATATACTATTTGATTACTTATTTTAAGATTTAAGTTAGTAAATCTAAATAATAAATATTTTAAGATTATTTTTTTGTTAAATTTATTTATCACAAATCAAAATCAAAAAGGCTAATTAAATGATATCTATTTTCTCTAATTAATAAAAATTATATCAAATTTATATTAGGCCAAATAATATTTTACTCTATTTTATATAGTAATTAATCATTGGTTGATAAATATATTAATCAAATTAAAAGTAAATTAAGTTAAGATTAACTTCAATTTAATAATATCATTAATAAACATAACTTAATAAAATATAAAATTAATTAAATTTAAAATTTTATAATTGCATTAATTACAATAAAAATTAATATTTATTTAATATAATATTTTAATCAATTATTAATTAAAGTTAATATAATATAATATTTAAATTAGTTGTTAAAATATTGTATAATTAAATTAAATTCTAAAATAACATTTTATTTAAGTAATTTAATATCTTAAAATTTTGAGAGATTTACATACATATAACTGAAAAAAATGTCTATTTATTACGTAACATCCAAAACTTTTAATTTACACTCTTAACACCTAAGATTTCATTTGGCTAAGCTTTTTTAGTGCGTTTTACTTTTGAGAGCATGAATTTTTAATTTTAATACCCATTTGAATATTGTACTTTTTGAAATTATATTTTAGCTCCATTTTATTAAAATTTTGTTTTAGCTCTTTTTAAAAAATAAAAGATAAATAATTTTTCAAAAAATAATTTTAAAGTAGTTTTTCAGGATTCAAAAAGCTTAGCAAAAGAAGCGTAAGTCTCTTCCAGCATCGAAATTATACCACTCTATTCCGTCTTCTTCGAAGGAACCCTTCCTTCATTGCTAGTCCTCGCGATAACTTCTTCACACGACCTACTGCTCCTTCTCCGCTGGTATTCCTCCTTCCTAAAACCATTCGTCTGGCCTGCTGCTCTGTCAAACTTGTGCGCGGGAACTCCAGTGTCAATTGCGAACTCCACTGTGGAACTCACCTTCTTCATTGGTAGCCCTCGGGACAGGTTATTCACACAGCTTGCTGCTCCTTCTCAAGTGAAATCCCTCCTCGCTGAATCTACTTGTGTGGTCTGCTGCTCCTCTTCCGTTGTTTCAATTTTTTCATGTGTAGTGATAGTTGTTTAGGACTTTATTAGAACAGTACGACGACCTTGGGAAAATCCTTTTATGGTACTCTATAAAGTGAGGTAATTCTTCCCTTCTCATTCTTTGCTCCCAGTAATATTCTCACAACATGGTAACACTTGCCACAACTGTATTTTTTTACATCTGATGCCTTTCACATTTGTTAGATTTCCATGGATTCTGAAATGGTTTGAGATGTACTATGATCTAATTACTTTTTCTACCCAACATATGCATTCAATTCTTTATTAGGTTTGATAAACAATGAGAAGTTTGTTATATGCATGCTTGTGCTTAAGTTGCTATTCTTTATGAGTAGAGCAATGAAAATAAAAAAAAAAAGACTGAACTTGTTAGACAGTTTCATTCAATTCCAAAATAATGAAATCTTTAAGAAATGATCAAAATATATATTTTTTGGATTACTTTGCAGAGAAGAAGTTTGAAATGCATTAATTATAGTTTTTATTTACAAATTTATATTACTAATATGTAATTCTTGAATTACTGAACACACATTTTTATGTTACTGTTATCAACATGTTTGATATTATTTTTTTTATTTGTAGTTTTCTAATGATGAAATTTTGAAAATGAATTAGATGACAAATGAGAGTGAATGGCTTCTTATCACTTTAAGTTTGGAGGATATTGGAGTGAAGTTAAAAGTCAAGGTAGAAGAAGATATGAAGATGGCAAACAAAAAAATGATTAAACTTAAGAAGGATTTCATTAGTATTTTTGTGCTCAAAGAAAAAGTAGAAATGATTTATTCATGGCTTATTGGTCATGGCTTCAATCTAGACTATCATATATGTGCTATTTCTCCCAAAGAATACAAGATTATTAGGAGTGATGCTGAGGTGATAGAAATGATTCAACAATATTGTGGAAGTAGTGGTCATGTTGAAGTAGTAGTTACATTACAAGATGACAAAGAAGATGAAATGTTCTCACAAGGTTTGGAGCAATGTCACCCAAGTTCTGATAAAGTTTCTTTAAACAATGATGATTTTGAAAGTTACAACAATGGGTTTCTAATTACTCAAGGTGATGATGATAAAATATTAGTAGTTGGTGCATGCTTTAATGATGCAACCAGCTTTAAGTAATTTCTACGATCCACAACAATCACTAATAACTTTGGAATCGAAATCAAAGCTAATGATAAGACCAAAGTTATAGCAACATCCTCGCATCGAGGATGTCCTTGGAGAGTTCGGGCATCGCTATGTGCAGATGGTCATACTTTTGAAGTGAGAAAAGTAGATACTAAACATTTATGTCCTATGGTAAACAGAGCTGGAAATAAACTTGCTACATCTAACTAGGTTGCTCTTGAAATACATGACATTATAAAGAAACATACCACCGAAGCACATTAATGATAGGTTGGAGTCAATGTATGGATTGTCCTTACTATATATGAAATTATGGTGCTCTAGAGAAGTAACACGAAATATTTTGAACATTACAACAATCACCGACATATTATGGTGCTCAAGTATCAATGTATGGATTGTCCTTTCTATATATTCTTTTTGGTACTGTAGATGACAATTACAAATGGGTTCGTACTTTGAGAACCAAGTTTATTAATAAAAACCCTCTGACTCTCACATCACATATACATATGATATTGATGATTATTCATTTAATAGATTTTATGTGAGCTTTAAGGTTTGCATTGATGGTTTTCTCGTAGGTTGTAGGCATTTAATTGGGCTTGACGCTTGCCACCTTAAATCAAAATATTTGGGTGTTTTACTATCTGCTAACACTCTTGATGGCAATAATGGACTTTTTACTCTAGCTTTTGCAATAGTCGAAACAGAATCCAGAGTTACATGACAATGGTTTCTTGAAAATTTGGTTAAATCATCTAGATATGAGTTATATCCACTTGTCTTTATATCTGATATGGAGAAAGGTATGGGAGAGGCAATTAGAAATGTGTTCCTTGATATAGAGCATAGAGTGTGTATGTATCATTTATGGAAGAACCTAAAGAAGTATTTTCACTATTCTGATAGCCCAAAGTTACTGAACTTAGTTTGGTCTGCTGCAAATAGTTACAAAAGATCTGATTTTGAGTCCAAGTTAATAGAGATATTTACTATTAGTCCAACAATTCATTCATATTTGATTTTTTTATCATATAAGTGGTCAAAAAGTATGTTTTCATTTGAAATAAAGAATCAATCCAATACAAAAAATATGGTTGAATCATTTAATTCTTAGATTGGAGTGGCTAGATGCAAACCAGTTGTAGACCTAATTGACATGATAAAGGGCATGATCATGGAGCAAAGATCTGAGAGAAAGCTTAATGCAGCTGGATGGAGAGGAGAACCAATCCCATATGTTGAGGAGTGCATAAGAGAGATCACTACAAGGAATGAGTGCTTTATTATTAAACAATCAACATCATATAAAGTCGAGGTTGAAGTTCAAAAAAGATACATGAGGTTAACATTGATACTAGAGAATATAGTTGTAAAATATGGCAAATGATTGGTTTACTATGTATTCACGCAGCTGCATTAATTGGTACTAAAGAACATCCACTTTGTCATATTTATGTTGATGACTACTACCACGTCATTAGATCTTAAAGTTTTATTTATACTCTTAGACTACATTAATGTTGATTTGTGTTGACTACATTGTTTTCATTTCAGGTACAAACAAGCTAACGAAGGTGTAATAGCAACACTTCCTGACAAGAACCAATGGAGTGTCGTATGTGATGAAGTCCTCATCGTTGTTCCCAAACATTAAGGCCAAGGGGACGGTTTAAGAAGAGAAAATTCAAGAATTTTTAGAGATTAACAGCAATAAAAGAAGAAATGAGCATAAATGTTGTCGTTGTGGTCTTTGGGGTCACCATAGAACGACCTGCAAAAATCCGATAGAACAGTTTAGTATTGCAGGTGGTGAAGATAGCCAAGCTCCTACTTCTAGATCAAAATTACCAACAAGGAGAAATTTGAATGGAGCAGTGCATAATTTTTTTAGAGATTGGAAGATATTTTCAGTCTTTTTTTTGTTCATACATGTATCAAGTCATTTTATGAGTTCATACATGAGTATTATTTATCTCAGGCCTATAGTTGGAAGATACAGAAATGGGAGCATAAACTATTGCATAATATTAGAATGCAAAACAGCAAAAAGTTGCATGCTTAATGCTTTCGTGATTTCTGGTTGCTGTATTCAATTCAAAGTTTTTTTTCCCTTGATGAGAAAACTTGTAACACTTATGTTGGCCATATAAAGTCCATAACTTTCTCTTGAAACAAACTTCAGGTTGTTGCATTTTTGCGATTTCAGCACATCAACCAGCATTTAGAGCTCCAGTAAGTATATTTGTGATTGTTTGCTAGATTACAGAATACTATTGTCGGAATACATAAGATGAATATTATTGTCGGAATTAAAAAATATAATATAAAGTATTTTGAAATTTGATGAGCGGGCGATAGTGACGTATCTTACATTTACGTTCTTGAATTGAATTCTAAATATATTTATTTTACTTTTATTTTAATTTATATGAAATGTTTAAGACTTACATAAGATGAATACTATTGTCGGAATTAAAAACCAAACTAATAACATAACTTTATGTTGTAACATCTCATATTTGACTGACTTAAAATTTTCTGAAACCATTTCCTCGGATAACACTCTTCTTGGGTAGTTTATGTTCGACGACAATTGATCAATTTCATCAACTCATCTAAAGAAGTTGCAATCATCTTGGGTCCTATTTCGAGAGCACCTATAAAACCTTCGTCCATGATTTGAATCTCGATAAGCTTTAAATAGCGTACATTGCAAGTTGCAGTAACAAAAAATTTGAGATAATTAATTGATCATCGATGATTGAATGTCTTGAACTCATTTTTTGTCAAAAAAACACAATACCTAAAATATAAACATATATAAAATAAAGTTAACTAATTACACATATGGTAATATTAATAAATTAACAACACAATCAATTAACCTTAAGCTCATTTGTTAGCTTATGCAAACCTCGAAACTTAGCCTTTGTTCTTAACACTCAATCGGCAGTACTAAGAAAACTTTGTTAAAAAAAATACTGCTACCTTTTCATAAACTTTTTGGTTTTACTTTTGCCACCGTACAGTAGTTTTAATTTTCACCTTCAGAATTTATTGTTGCTAAGATATTTTTAACTTCAGATTTCATCGTATTAATATACATGGATTACTCGGGCAACAATTTGTACCAATTTCTAGATGCAATTTATAGTCAAATCAGTGAATTGTGGGACATATAGTCATTTTATAAAGAAATCCTTCAAAATCGTTGGCGATGAACATGTTAATCAACCTCCTACACATCTAAAATAAAAAATAAAAATGCTTGCTCATTTAGGGTTATTTGGTTGGGTGAAAAAGGAATGCAATGTAAAAAAATTACTTTATAGTTATTTAATCGAGAGTTTTATAAATTCATGAATTTATTTTTTTTATTTGGTAAAAAAAATATAATATAAAGTATTTTGAAAATTTGATGCGGTATGGCGGTATTGGCATGGTCAATACTTTACCTTGACCAAAGTGAATTCTAAATGCATTTATTTTACATTTATTTTAATTTATATTCTAACTAAATGTCAAAATTTTCAAAACCACCGCATTTATTTTATGGGGGATTTACACTCATACCATAGAATTCTTAGTGATTTACATATCTCACACCTAAAATTTACTATTTACTCAAATAACATCTAAATCTTTTAAATACATCATTTTTACCACCCGTCTCACGCCGTATGAATCGATATAACTCGTTTTTTCGGAAACAACTACTCTCCCCTCGGCTTCCCAGAAATCCTTGGCGGGATTATGTACCTTCGTTCGAAGAAAAATAGCGGGCCGTGGTCTCTCCCTCCCTCGTTCCCCTCCATCCCTCGGTTGAAGCCCACTCCTCCAACACGCCCGCGATTTCCCTCTCGTCTGCAGAGACCGATCAATCAAGCGAGATCTTGGCGTTAGTCTCGCCGTTCGTCTCTTCCCGTGACTTACATCCAAATCAAATGAGCCTCTCGTCGTCCCAAGAAAAAAAGCAAAGCGATCCAAGCTACGCCAAGGCCATCCGTAATCCTCTCAACCCATCGCTCGTTCATCCCATCTCCAAATCCTCTCCATCACGAGACTGGCCTCTCATTTGGAAACTTCAAGTTTTGTATTTGAGACTTTGAATAGAAAATTGAAAATCCAACTTATTGGACTTTAGTTGATCAATTATCCTTGTTTGGTCTTGTCATGCATGAGTCACAAGTTTTCACCTCAAGAGTAGATTCATTAACCATTAGGCTTAACTTGTAGAAACCATGCTATGCCTTGGAGCATGGATGGCTAAAATGAGTAGAAACATTTGAATACTGAAATGAATAAATAGATAGGATAGTCATAGAAAAATGCGTTTGCTTTACAGATCATTGGTTAGGCGTGCTGAAATTAATGCGACATTTCACGAATTTAGTAGCCTCTAAATCCTGGTACAATAAGTGCTCTCTATGTCTTACTTCTTTTGATTTATTTGATCTGATTATTCTTTTTTTAATTTATGAGTATAATTTCTTGTATTGCTTGCTAGTTTTCCTCTACGTAAAGAGGCATAAAGTCATATTGTGAAGAGTTTGGATTCTCAGATCAAATCGTCTGCATGAGCTTTGATGTTTCTCTTCTTCTGTTTTCTCTACAGTTTTCGAATACCAAACGGAAAGACTAATGTTTTTAATCCCTGCTACTGTCTGTACTGTCTCCAGATTATGTCCAAAGATTATTTTTGATTCTATTTTCCTAACTTCCAGCTTTATACTTTTTTTGTTAAACAAACAGAGATTCTATTACTAGGCTTACTGCTTCAAATATGAGTTTTTAAGTAGTAAAATATGTTCTTTGAAATAAAAAGTTAACGCATCTATAAATGTAAACTTTCTTCTCAGACTGTAATCACAAAACTACAAGTTGCTTTCCTAGATTTCAATCAGAATTCTTTTCTGCAATTTGGGTTTTATATTCTCTCTGAACTTTACTAAATATTAGACTTATGATGGTGGTAGAAGTAGTTTTATATAGCAAAAGATGTACTTTTATCAGTTTGGTAAAGTATTGTTTGTATCTGATTCTGATTTTGAGAACAAATGTATCCGAGATGAAAATTACAGATTTTGAGAACAACAGAGTAAAGAATGCGTGTGCTTTCTATGTGATCTGCTTTACACATGTAACTCTACAAAGTGCGGTACAAATGAGCCTGATTACATAGATGTACACTGCTTTATACTTTCTCCCACGATATTCTCTAATATCTTGAGCAATTCTTTCCTCCGGTTTAGTTTCTGATGGTTGATTCAGTTTCTAGTTGATTTTTCGCAATTATTTTCAATGTAATAGTAATGCAGGATTCGAGTGTTCTTGAGGCTTTTTTCCTTTTAAGATTGGTTGTTTTATGTGGTTTCAATGAGATCGAATTGTGTTTAGTTTGTTGTTTGGGTTTATTTTACTCTACTCTAGCTCATTTCATGTTATGGTAGTGCTTTATATGGGATTTTAGATAGCGCTTGAAAGATCACATTTATAAATAGGTTTTAAGTCAACATAGATGAAAACTCAAGATTCATAGAGAACAGCGTTTGAAATGAAGCAATAAAGTGGGCATTTTTCATGAGCAGTAACTCCAGAGGAATCATCTTCTGAACTAAACTGATTATAGATGTAAAAGGATCGCAAAGATGAATGTAAAAAAAGTAATAGATAATTTAACTTAAAAAAAGTAGAAAATAAAGTTGAGAACCTTTCAAAAATGGCATAACCCTAGATTTCTTAGAATGAAGATAAAATAGGATCATTTTATCGAATGTAATAAGATGCAAACGGAAATAGAAAAAATGAAGAGTAATAAGATAATAATAAGGTGGATGCAAATCTAAAAACTTATCTTACTATTTTGGCTTAACATTTACTTGTTCAAATTTCAGTATACCCATAATCTATTGATATGCTAAGTGCACTTCTATATATTGTTTTCATTAAATAGAATCACAGATCATGTTTTTTTTCACAAGTATCAATTTGAATATATTTAAGAAAAAAAGAATATCACTATCTTACTACATGTTGTTTATTGATGAATTAGAAAACTCCTACATGTTGTTTATTGATGATCCAAAACTTCTCTTTGATTCCATTGATGATGTGCTTACTGAAATGAAGAAGAGACATTTCATTTGCACTCCTTGGGTGTCTTTTATCAAACCAACCATTTGGTCAGTGCCTAAACAAGAATATTTCATCAAGGAAGCATGCAGAAGGATGAACTGGCATTTGGATGTGCAGTTTCCAAGCACATTGAAGCAGACTGTCGAGAAAGACTTGGATGGTTCAACTTGGTTTGATCTTCAGTTTGAAGCTGAAAGTGTAGTAGTTGAGATTGGAGAAGCCATTTTAGATTTTTTTTTTTTGAGGAATTCTTGCTTTCTTGGTGATGTAAAAATGGTGGAAATTTGGAATTTATGAGTGCTGAATTTTCTATTTTGTTTGTTCTTTACTTTTTTTTGTTTTTTGCTCGATGGTTTTATGGTATTTAAAATAGTCAAGTTATTTTGCACTATAACCCAATCCCTCACCAAAGATCTCTATATGCACCATACTCCTTGGTTGTCAAGGTAGAGGTCATATCTTGAGTTTGGATTGAGGCTTTGTTTAAAACGAAATATTCATTAGCTCTTGGATTGAGACTTTCTTACCCAAGTAATTTTAAAAGATTAATAATTTTCATCTTTAAAATTTTAACTTTCTAATTCTTGGATTAAATTTCAGAATTCAATCGATCTATGAATGCAATAAAAGAGAAGAATCGAAGCATAATAAAGGATTTTTTTAAAGCGCATGGCCGAATGTTGAGGCCATTAGAGAATTGGAACAATAAAATCAGAAATATGGACAAAATAATAGAAGATCAATACTCATGTAGGAACCAATTTACTCGGACATGTAGCTCAAAACTCAATTTAGAGAATCACGGGACATAAGGTGTTTGGTATGGGTCCAAAGGCTGAACAGGATGTTGAGGGAATGAAGAAGCGATCCATCTGATGGGTGAGATGAGGGAGAAGAAGGGGCCGTGGTAAGTGCTACATGAGTGGAGTTCCGTCAGCCAAACGGAAGAAAGGGAAAGGCTATCTGAAGTATAACAAAGCTAACAAACAAATCTTTGAGGAAGAGCGGGGAACAGGAAGTTGACGGGGAGGGCGTGAAGAGCTTCCACGCTGCCCGCGTTCCTTCCTGACAGAACGTAAGATTTCGTTAACCCAAGAAGTTCAGACGAGGGAAGTTCAGGCGGGAGGATTTCACCTTCTCCTAAAACTCAGTTATCGAGATGTATGCGTGAGTTGGGTGGTAAAAATGATGTATTTAAAAGATTTAGGTGTTATTTGAGTAAATAGTAAACTTTAGGTGTGAGATATGTAAATCACTAAGAATTCCGTGGTATGGGTGTAAATCCCCCTTATTTTATTTACTTTAGAAATTACATGTAAACCAAAAACAAATATCAAACCGAAGTGGAATATAAAAAAAGAAAGGGGAAAAACAAATCTATATAGGGGCTGTTTGGTTCGTAGGTGTAATGTAATTTAAATACATGCAATTCTCCTTTCCCGTGTTTGGTGTGTAATTTAATTAAAATTTTCTTTTGAAATTTCTTTCCCAACGTATTCTCAGGTGTAAATGAAATACCCCTCAGCGAATTCAGTCACGATTAACAACCGTAGAACTTCGTCTCCCGCTATAATCTTTTTTGCATACCGCCTTTGCATACCCGTGAGAGAACAAAGCCGCAAACCCTGCGGAGGAGGTGAGATCGCCTCAACATTGCTCGGCAATTTTAGATTCTTTTCGACCATTCTTGCAGAACCGTGGTTGCAGAGACCTTCGTCACTCTTCCATATCCGAGATTAGGTGCATCCCTTTTCCTCCCTTTCTCCACTTATTTGTTTCTCATTCTCCTTCTCCCCTGTGTTTTCTTAATTTGCATTTTAGTTGTTATTTTATTCTTCTCCTTCCCTTTCTCCCCAACCAAGTGGAAGAAGGATTGAGGAGTTTACATTCTTTGAAAGAAATGATTTTGGCGTTGCCAGAGTGGAATATTATCGAGGAAGGTGGATACAAGAGAACACCATCGAAGAGGTTTTCTTTATTTGCCTCGGTGTTACTCTCGCTCAAGGCGGAGATAGGTAACTGAGATCTGGATCTTGTTTTAGACATTTCTTTTTAGTGTTTCTTTCCGGATGAAAAGCTTCAACCTGGATTTATTGGAATTATGTTTCTTTATGGTTATGATGCTTAACTTCCCGATAGAAGGAATGAATATTACCGGGATGCACCAAGCCTTATTCTTATACTTCTGGTTCATACCAATTTTTCATGTTTCGATTTCTTCTATATTGTGGATTGCATTGATACTATTGTAGTGAGTATTATCGGTTGGCGGGAAGAATAAAGGTGAAGGAGAAAGCGTCTGGCAGATGAAATGGGATTGCTTGCATCGTTAGGGATTCAAGGGTTTAAACCTCTTACAGTTCTTCATTTTGTGCTTTCTCTTTTCTATATGAAAGCTAAAAAAAAATGAAACCTCATGATTTGCTTTGTAGATTAGATGCTGAATGGAAATCATCCAATTGTGTGATAACTGATAAGATAACATGTAGTTGTAATTCTTGGATTTTGTGAAACTTGCTGATTAAATTTATATTATTAATTCTTTTTTACTCTTTTGTACAGTTACTGAGGACCAGGCATCAAACTTGCCAAGGAAGGTAATGCTTGTTTTTACTTCAACAATATATCTTATCTCTCTCTTTGATGAATAATTATGGTAGTTTTTGTTTGTATTGATTTTGATTGTGTCATTTAGAATGAATTCATGCAATGTTGATTGTGATGTTTAATTGCATTTCAAAATGTATATCTGCTTTCTCTTTGCGTGGAGATTCCTGTTTTATGTCTCAAGAAAATTGGAAGAAACTAGAAAAAAAATATACTATAATTAGCGATCATTAAGGTCCTGACAATATCCAAGTCAACTTTTTATAGGATTAGTTTTATTTTTGTTATTAAAGAAAGAAAAAATAGGGTAAGCATGGGCTGATAATAAAACTAGAACACAATTTTGAAAATGGTTATTTTGCTTTGTTCCATCATGCAGCACAGCTTCGTGACATCAGAAATCTCCAATTATGGTACTACTAGAAGTGCATAAAATATGTTGTATGTTTCCCTCACATTACAGTTATTTAGGTCCGGTGTGCTTAATCATTTTAGTTTATTTCCACTTGCTTTGCCAAAGCATAGGAATGGTTCATACGAATTTACTATTTTAACTATTGTTCAATGCCATATCCACAGATACAAAAAATGATATTACTTTTTTTAAAAAAAAATTATAATTTTATCTTTTCCTCAACTAATTTGATGGCTTTGATATGCTCCTAAATACTTTTTTATTATTTTATGAGTATCAGCTTAGTGAATCTTATTTGTAAAAAATAATGGCTAACACATCTGAAGATGGTGAAGGATGGTCCTCTGATTACAATGACTATTCAAATGATGTTGAGATCAATGGAAATCAACTTGCTTCAACCATTCATGCATGCATAGCTGGCTCAATCACTATTATATATATATTATTGGACACACTAAATAGAAATCAATAAAGAATTAATCATGAGCAAAATATTCAGCGTGTGACATACCTTTCTAGATTATATCTTGGATCTGATTCAGATTGTATGAATATGGTTGAATGAAAAATCACCTTTTTCAAATTATGTAATTTATTTGAAGAGGTTTCTTGTAGACGCTCAATGTAAAATTGAAGAATAAGTTGCTATATTACTACATACCCTTGGGCACGACATCGAAATCGGTTATTCGATTCAACTTTCAATGATCACGGAGCTGTGAGTAGATACTTTAATGATGCATTATATCTTTATAGGAGAGTTACACATGAGATGATAAAACTGCGACATTGGAAACTCCACATAAAATACAATCGAGCGATAGATTCATGCCTTTCTTCAAAGTATGTTAGTGATATCTTATATAAGTATTTTACTCTTACTAATATCACTTATTAATTTTAGGATTGTATTCTGTTCTAGATGGAACCCATATTAAAGCTAGGGTTCTATGGAGCATGAATCTGCCTTTAGAGAGAAAACCACCCAAAATGCTTTGCAGTAGACTTGATTTGAAATTTATATGTCTTAGGCGGGTGGGAAGGTTGACATGATGCTACAATACTCGTAATGCCTTAGAACTTCATGATGGTCTGTTTATTCCAGAATATATAAAATATTTTTATCATAAATACCACTAACAAAAAAATTTTTAATTATATGAAAATTTGATTTACGTTTACTCACAGGTAAGTACTACCTAGTGGACGGTGGCTACTCCACTAGGAAGGGTTTTATATCTCCATTTCGTGCCACAAGATATCATCTAAAAGAATTCACTAAAGACCAACCAATGCTCAAGAGTTATTTAACCTTGACATTCATCACTCAATTGGAGGCGTGCTTTTGGTTCTTTGAAAAATCGATTTGGAATTATCAAGTGCGACCCATATTTTTCATTAGAAACACAAGTTAATATTGTTCTTGCATCTTGTATATTACATAATTGGATCATTTCAGAAGGGGGTGATGATTTCATTCTTCCAGAGGACGAGTGGGATATGAGAGCACATAATAGTGGGCATGACATAAGGGTTATAGAAGAATCCGGTGAGTGGTTGGACAAAAGAGACCAAATAGCTCAAGCAATGTGGAGTCACATGAACGAAGTTGGTTATTAGCTAGAATTTTGGATGACAAAAAATATCCTTGCTGGCACATAGTCCATATTTTGGGATGTTAGATTTAATATGCTTTAGTAAAACATATTTTAATAATACTCACTTTACATATTTTTTGATGTTGATTGTTTAACTTTTTGGTTGACATATATATATACTGGATGATAGAAATATTAATTTTTTGGTAGCATAAAGCATCTTTATTTTTTATAGATTTATCTTCATTTGACAAAATTTCTTCTATAAGATTATTTTTGTACTCATACTAACTACTACTATTTGTTTCAATATAATTATTGTCTAACTAGGTTAAATGGACAATCTACCTCCTAACCCTCCAGTAGCACTAAAAACTAAAAGAAAGTATTTTGTCTGGAATACAAAACGAGAATGGATTCCAGGGCTTTTGCAAATCATGTGTGAGTATGTTGATGCAAATATGAGAAGCGCTCAAGGCTTCAAAGATACTGTGTACAAAGGTGTTTCTTATAAATTGAAACAGAAATTTGGAATTGAAGTCACACCTGAACAATGTAAGAATCAGATCAGGCATCAAAGAGGAATATGGAATCACATCAGAGGTGAAGAAAAATCGTGTGTCTTGGGATGAAAATAAAAAATGATATTGATGGAGAGGAATACATATCACATATACAGATATTTTTTGTAATACATAGCTCTGTCACATTAAATTTTTAAGAAATTTATGTTAACTTTTTTTTACTTCTTGCATTATAGGATTTTCCAAAAGATGCTAGCTTTTTAAATATTCCAATTGGATGTTATAATGAATTGGAGAAAGTTTGTGGTGAAGGTCATGCCACAGGAGAATGGGCAAAGAAATTGAAACTTCATTTGGTACTCAACATATAAGTTTAGATGATGACGAAGTCTCCAAGTTTTGTCTATATAGATGCATCCCATTGAGTTTCCAGATGTCGATCTAACACAGAACTCTTCATAGAAGACAAAGAGATCAATACCTTCATCTTCGAAAGGATTTAAACACAAGAAGACTAAAAAGAATGAAAGTGATCAATCTCTGCATGATTATATTGTGATGATGGTTGATAGTGTAGCCCTAGTTGCAAATGCAATTCAGAGTTCAACAAGAGATTTTAAGGAGAGACAAATGTTCAATGAATTAATGACAGAGCTTTCTAGTATTCCAGAATTTTCTGCTGAGGAGATTGACATAATTTATGAAAACTTATCAAATAATCCTACGATGATTCGATCCTTCCTTTCAAGGCATACAAAATCAAAAGCTAGATTGATGCACAAGGAGTTAGGAAGATGATTTTGTGTTTTGTGTTTATGTTATTTTCATTTAAATCTTATTGTTTTATGCATGCAACGGTACTTTATCCTAAACTTAAATTTCTTTTTTGTTGAATATGGACCTAAGTGATAGTTAATGATGTTTGAATATAATGCACTATGATATTTTGTTGAATATTCCAAAACTTTGGATGTATGTTTTTTATTTTTCTTGTTCATCCAACTTTAAGATGCAGCTGAGCATTCAAATATAAGAATACATTGGCTTACATACATTCACAGCATGAAAAAATGTAATCAAAACATAACCCAAAGTTAGAACAATCATCGATAAGATAAATAATGTTAGTATGAAGCACAAATTTTGCATGTTTTCTTAATTTAGTTTTCCTTTTTACAAATTCAATTACAAATGTGTTCACCTTCTAAAGATGGCTTCTCGTTACCTTCACCGAAAGGAGTAGGTTCTTTTGCTTTATCTATCACGTTCAAAGATTTTTCCAAGTCTAAATCTCCTTTTTCTTCAAGCATGTTGCTACAAACAGCATCTTCCTCTGCTACAAAGGATGTTGTAACACTAACAAGAGGATAAATAGCAACCTTTGAAACTTGGTTGAATATAGCAATAGAAACACCTACAGCAGCAAGCTCCACTGAACCTGCAAGCCATTTACCCCAAAAAAGGAAAAGCTTCTTTGAATTATGATGATGATATTGTCCTTATTACATGTAATTATTTGTAGACTATCCTCATGATGCAAAAATGTTTTGTTGCATGAGCGAAAGTTTGAACTCTACAACATCACGCATGACTCTTGTCCATTTCATACAATACAGTGTCATCCCATCAATGCATCATCGCACCAAAGGGAATCCAATACACATCCTACTTAGAAGGTCACTCTTAAGGAAGCTATTGGCACCTTAGTCTAGGATAGAAGGAAATCAGACTTAACATCTTAAATGAATTTAAATAAAGTGGATTTTATTACAGTCATTTTTCCAAGTAGTTTGACACTTTCAAATATTTCTAAATAACCCCCAACAAATCAGTCATAGGTCATAATTTTCAATAGAATCTCTTCCTTTTGAGCAGCTTTAGAACCCTGACGAAATCCTCCAGCTTCCAAGTTCTTTTCCTCTTATAGATACTAAGAGCTAAGCTTCGAACCATGAAGTGCCCTCCTTGTCTGGTCTACCATTCAGTTCTAAATTATAGTAATGCACTATTCTTTAAACCCTCTTACCAATTTCAAAGAATTGACCCCTCTAGTTTTTTAATTAGAATGTTGGAAGTCCCCTGTTGGATGCAAACTTCTTCTTGAATTGTTGGCATGCGATTACGCTTTGACAACTTGAAGAAGCCAAGATCATCAAAACATAACCCAAAGTTAGAACAATCACCCATCATAAGGCAAGTTTTTGACAACACCATTTTAAATTTGAAGTTCTTATTTTTATTTTCATTAGACAAAATGCAAGATGAATATAAACAAATATAGTTAAGAGTTGCCTATGTTTTCCAGAGTTTTTGTTCCTCATGCGTTCAATGTGGCACGGTGTTTATGGCAATCCGGAGGTTCTTCTACCATGGTGTTCAAAAGAAAGCTTGCGGTTCAAGCATCACGGTTCATATTTGATGATCACGATGCTATGTTTTCCAATGAACTTGAGGATGAACATTCCTCAACAAGAGCCAAGAAGCATTTCTCTTTGACCAAACTTGAAATCGATTCCAGAGAAGGCGGCGGCAATTCGCATTGCGGAGGTATAAACCAAAGAAAATTATGTTGTTCCCCTTCAACAATTTGGTGGATGTATTGAATTGAATGCATCAAAGCCATAACGATAAATCATCATACTTTTCTACATTATGCGGTGGCTAACTACTGAGAAGAAGACTTACCGAAGTCTTATCTCGTGACTTGTGAAGCTTGTGCTTATTCAATTTATCAGAAGAGCAAAATGCCATAAAATGCATGAGGGGCCTCATTCATGGCATTATTTGTATTCGACAAGGATCTTGTGAAAGAACGCATCGATGGCACTCTAAGATCTCTTGACTTGCGGCGATCTGGAACTCCACGGGATCATGTCGCTATTTTAGTTGTCATAATTGTGTTATCTTTATTTTTAGTTTCTTTAAATTTGATTAAAGTGTCTAAATATTGTGTATTAAAAATCTCATTTCTTGGATCACACTTTCAATTTATCTAAATTATTTATAAGTTTTAAATAGAAATTTGTTTAGTTTCAATTTTTATATATACTTTTTTTTTAAAAATATAGATATATAGTTTATTAGCGTATGTATAATATTTTGATCTCACAGAATGTCTGTAAATTTGTTAACATTATTTTATAAATTTAGGGTTTGATGTATGAAATTATTATGCATCAAATGTAACCTTAATGGTTATGTAGCCGCGGCATTATTTCTTTTTTAAACCTCGCACTTAATGGTAATTTTGAATATATATAGAGCTTCCTATGAAAGCAAATTTAAAAAATCCTTAAAATAAATTTATTTAATGAGTTCCAAGTTATGTAGAGATACATCATATTGTTTAATTTTTCACTTTTAAAATAAATATATAATAATTTTTTTAAATTAAGTAGTAAATTTTATTTATAAAATATTTATATTTTAATATATATTTAATTTATTAATTTAATATTTTAATTAATAAAAAAAAAATCTCACACTTACCTCAAATATTTGAGTTATGTAAAACACGTCGTATCTGATTATTTCTTTTATATATCTTTCAATAGAAACGTAAAATATAATTTTCATATATTTACTTTACATAGAATCAAACAACTGTAAAATATTCAAAATTCACTGTATTCATTTTACACTGTATTCCTTTTATACTGCATTTCAAATACAGGCAAACAAACAGTCTCATAATCACCGAGATATGTATTTGATCAACGATCAAAAAATAAAAGGTGGAATCAACAATTTCTGGTGAAAATAATTATTTCGAGAAGATCTACAAGAGAGAAAATAGAAGCAACTTAGAACGAGTAACTCACCACAAGGTATGAAGAAGACATAGGTTTTGAAAATTTTTGGGCTAATAGTCTTACAGAAGAGGATTTTTCCAGGGTCATCGTACTGTTCTAATAAATCCATAAATGACTATCACTACACATTTGAAAAAATTAAAACGATGAAAGAGGTGCAGCATGCCACACAAGTAGATTTAGCGAGGAGGTATTCCACTTGAGAAAGAGCAACAAACTATGTGAATAACGTGTCCTGAGGACTACCAATGAAGAAGGTGAGTTCCACAGTGGAGTTCACGACTGACACTGGAGTTCTCGAGCACAAGTTTGACAGAGCAGCAGACCGGACGAATGGTTTTAGGAAGGAGAAATACCATCGGAGAAGGAGAAGTAGGTCGTGCGAAGGAGTTATCGCGAGGACTAGCAATGAAGAAAGGGTTCCGTCGACGGAGACGGAACGAAGTGGTATATTTAGTTATTTACGGTGCTGGGAGAGATTTAGGTGTTACAGGTGTAAATTAAGGGGGGTGTTGGGCAACAGATTTATTAGGGATTAAGAATGCTTAATATCGTAATTTCTATCAAATACTTTCAAGAATTTAGTAAATCTATCTGTGCCATAAATCCGATAAATTCAAAAATCGGGGTAAATTCCGTATTTGTTAAATCCGTCGATTCAACGGATTTAACCGGATTTAAAGATCGAGTGAACCTCACGGTATGACGAGAATTGGCCAGCTTATCGCAACTCCTTTCAACAATGTCTATTTCTTCGCTCACAACAAACAGATATTTCGCTTTTCACTCTCAAACCTTCACCCTAGCCACATTAAGCATCTCTCGGTGGATTGCTTTGGAACATGAAGATAAAATAACTTTATCGGATCTGTCAAATCATCGTGATTTAATCAAGCGTCAGATTCAGAAAAGCTATTACGGGAATTTTGGCCTTCCACTTCTAAAAGTGTGCTCTTGAGTGAGAGAGAGACTTCTTTTCACTCAAGATGGGATGTAAGGAAAATAAGAACACACTCTTTAGAATGGGACCATGACCCTATTTATACTTGAGTGTATTTCATTTTATTTTAGTTCAGCATTAAAATAAAATAAAACGTCCAGTCTCTACACATGATAATTTCATACAAAATTAATAAGATGTCTCAAAAGCTCAAAATTAATTGATCTTTATTTGATCACAAAATTAATAAGCTTAAAAATAAGATAGCGCATAATGTATAATTAAATTTATATGTGAGCTCACATTCAAAAATTCTCAACAATCTCTAGCTTGGGCTAAATATATATTGCTTGATAATTATATAATATTAAATACTTTAAGAGCTCAATATTTGTTATCTTCAAAGATGAATATCTTTATACAATCTGGTTTATTAATAATATTAATATATAATCAAAGTTATCTTTATTATAATTTTTCTATAAAAAGACTCATCAGTAATCACTAAATCAATATGATTAACGACATAGATCAAGTATGGATGTGTAGCATAAAAATTTCATATAATGTGATCATATATCATGTCTATTATCAATCATTGAACATTATAAGCAAAGTCTCACTATACTAGCATATCATCAAAGTAAATTACTGTCATACGAGCCACATGCTCATAAAATACTTTAAGTGGTAAACCTTTTGTAAGTGAATCTGCAATTATAAAATTTGTACTAATATGTTCAATAGATACTTAAGAACTCTAAACTCTTTCTTTTACATCAAAAAATTTTATGTCAATGTGATTTGATTTTGACGAACTCCTGTTGTTCTTTGAATACAACTCAATGGCTCTATTATCACAATTTATTTTTAATGGTCTCTCTATTCTATCAAAAATATTTAGCCCAGTAATAAAATTTCGTAGTCATTTTCCTTAATTTGATGCCTCATAACAAGCTATAAATTCTGCTTCCATAGTGGAAAAGGCTATAAGTGATTGTTTAGCACTTTTTCAAAATATAGCTCCTCCAGCTAATAAGAAAATATAACTTGAAGTGAATTTTTTACTATCGAGGCAATTAATAAAATTAGAATCAAAGTATCCCATGATCTTAAAGTCTTTTGTTCTTTTTAGATATCGCATAACTCATTTTACTGCTTTTCAATTATCCATTCCTGGGTTACTTAAATATCTGTCAAGCATTCCAACAATGCACTCAATATCCGGATGCGTACAAACTTGAGCATACATAAGACTCCCTACTACAAATGCATAAGGGATCTTTTTTATCTCTTTCTTTTCGAATTCATCTCTTGGACATTGAAGCAAACTGAATTTATCAGCTTTCGTAATGGGTGTAACTCCTAATGCACAATCTTTTATGCCAAATCCACTAAACACTTTATCAATATGTGTCTTTTGTGATAAACCAAGTATACCATGAGAACGATCTTGATGAATTTGTATACCCTACACAAAAGATGCATTCCCAAGATCTTTCATTTCAAATTTATTTGAAAGAAATTTATTGGTTTTATGCAAATGGCCTATATCACTACTTGCTAGTATAATATCATCAACATATAGCACTAGGATGATGAATATACTCTCACTGATTTTGTGATAAATGCATTGATCAAAAGTATTTTCTTTAAAACTAAAAGAAGTAATCACTTGATCAAATTTTTTATACCATTGATGGGAAGCTTGCTTTGAACCATAGATAGATTTCTTTAATTTGCATACCAGGTGTTTTAAATCAGAAGATTGAAAATTTTTGGTTGACCATATATATAGTTTCTTCAATGTCACCATTGAGAAATGCAGTCTTTACATCCATCTGATGTAACTCTAAATCATAATGAGCTATTAGTGTCATAATGATTCTAAAAGAGTCTTTCAAAGAAACTAGAGAGAAAGTCTCTTTATAATCAATGTCTTCCTTTTGAGTGAAACACTTAGTGATTAGACATATTTTATATCTTTCGACATTGCCTTTTGAATCCCGTTTGATTTCAAAAATCTATTTACAACTACTGGGTTTTATTGATTTAGATAATTTGACAAGATCTCAAACATCATTGTCTTTCATTAATTTTCATCTCATCCTTAATGGCTTTTATCCATTTATGAGAGTTAATACTTTGTTTGACTTGACTAAACGAGATTGAATCACTTTCTAATCTAATGTCAAACATATGTTCTTGGAGATACACAACATAATCATCTGAAATTGCTAATCTCCTCTCCCTAGTGGATTTTCTTAATGGTACTTCAATTTAAGATTGTTGTGATTCCTGATATGAGTGAGAGTTAACTCAAGAATATTTTGATTATTATTTACAACTTGAATAAGATCGTAAAATTATCTGATCATTTTCTATTATAACTATAGGAAGAGTAATAAATTATTCTTCAAATATAAAATTCATAGGTTTATTACTCCCATCATATTCAACTTTCTCAATAAATTTAGCATTGCCTGTCTCGAAAAAGGATTTATTTAAAGAGTCATAAAACTTAAAACTCTTCGACCTTTCTGAGTATCCAACAAAATAACAACTTATAGTTCTTGAGTCCAATTTTTTTTCATTAAGCTTATATGACCTAACTTCAGCTGGACATCCCTAGACATAAAGATGTTTAATACTAGGCTTCTTCCCAATCCATAATTCATATGAGATTTTAGCTACTGCTTTGCTTGGAACTCTATTAAAGATGTAAACTGCAGTCTTAAGGCTTCTCCCCAAAGTGATTCTAGTAAGGAAGAATGATTTATCATACTTCTAACCATATTCATAAGGGTCGATTTATCTCTCTTACACCATTTTGACTTGGGTCGAGTATGGTGTATTGAGCGATGCCACATTCTACTAAATATTTGGCAAAAGGTGCGGGCGTTTTTCACGATCCATCATATCATCATAGTATTCATCCAGTCGATTTGACGACTTTTACTTTCTTTCCAAGTTGATTTTCAACTTCAACCTTAAAAATTTTGAATACGTCCAATGATTGTGACTTCTAATAAATTAAATATAAGTACTCATAACGAGAATAATTGTCTAAGAAAGTAATGATGTTGTTGGTCATTCCAAGTAGTTGTAGGGAATAAACCACAAATATCTGTATGAATTAATTCCTAGATGTTTAAACTCTTATGAACCCCAATTTTCTTGATATTTGTTTATTTTTTCTTGATATATTCTATACATAGTTTATCATTTGAAAAATCAAGATAATCAAGAATTCCTTCTGACATAAGTCTTTCAATTCTATATTTAGAAATATGTCTTAAACGCTTGTGTCATAACATATATGAATTCTCATTCATTAATTTTCGCTTTGTACCAAACTGCTTGCATGTAATGTTCATTAATTTGTAAAGCAGAAATGTCTAATTTATATAGATTATCAAAGAATCGATTCAATAATATTTTAATATTAAAGAGACTAAATTTTTTCATTTCAAATGAACAAGAATAATCATTTGTCCCAAACAAAATATAAATTAAATTTCATCTAAACAATGGCACATAAAAGTCTCATGTAAATTCAAAATACAATCAAATTCTAGATATAATTTATATAAGTATATTGCTTCAACAGGAGTTTTATTATCATTTCCCACATAGATGAATCTTTCAGCAACAGTTGACATTCGTCTCCTTAGACAACCATGCATAGTCACACTTATGTGAGTAGTTGCACCTGTATCTATCCACCAAGTGTGATTTGGTACTAAGAATAAATTAACTTCAGAACAAACAAAGTTGAGAAGTTTACTCTTTTTCACCAGCCAATTTGCATACTTGGGACAATATTTTTTTACATGATCGACTTCTTGCAAAAGAAATAAGTAACAATATTATTTTATTTCATTCTTATCTTTGTGAAGACCATTTGTCTACAGCTCATTTTCCTTTATAAGTCATTTTTTTAATAACAATGTCACGAAAGGAAGTAGCTAAGTGAGTACTTTCTATTTTATCATATTTCAATCTCTCTTCCTCTTGCACACATTGAGCAATGAGCTCATTAAGAATTCATTTTTTTTCTTTTGAGTATTATAACTTATCTTAAAAGGATTAAATTATACAGGAAGAGAGATCAAAACTAAGTGCATAATAATGTAATCAGACATCTCTAATTTTAGTACTCTAATCGGTGACAAATTTGACATCTTCATAATGTACTCTTATGTTTCATTGCATTTATACGCATTGAAATGAGTTTACTAAGAATATACTCGATTCGACTTTTTCAGAACTAACAAAACTCTTTTTCACCAGCCAATTTGCATACTTGGGACAATATTTTTTTACATGATCAGCTTTCTTGCAAAAGAAATAAGTAACAATATTATTTTATTTCTGTTATACCTTATGCTGTGAAGACCATTTGTCTACAGCTCATTTTCCTTTATAAGTCATTTTTTTAATAACAATGTCCGAAGTAGTAAATTAATTACTTTCTATTTTATCATATTTCAATCTCTCTTCCTTCTTGCATTGAGCAATGAGCTCATTAAGAATTCATTTTTTTCTTTGAGTATTATAACTTATCTTAAAAGGATTAAATTATCTGAGAAGAGATCAAAACTAAGTGCATAATAATGTAATCAGACATCTCTAATTTTAGTACTCTCAATCTGGTGACAAATTTTGACATCTTCATAATGTACTCCCTTATGTTTTCATTGCATTTATACCGCATTGAAATGAGTTTACTAAGAATATACTCGATTCGACTTTTTCAGAACTAACAAAACGATTTGCTATTTAGTTTAGAAATTTTTTAGCATATTCTTCTTCATGCATTGCACCTCTTATAGTTTCTGGAATTGAATTTTTCATGATCATAAGACTCGTGTGGTTGAAATCCCCTTTTCAAAGTTAGTCATTTGTTCAATAGTATTTTCTATAGGATCAATCTGGATCGCATAATTAAAATCCATACACCCAAGAATAATGGTGATATGGTATTTTCATTTCTTAAAGTTAGTGTCATTGAGCACTGAAATGTTATTCAAATTGGCAGATATAGAAGAAACATTAACTAAAATGAATAAAAAATAATACTCACAATTAATAACATTGTTATTTTCATATGCATATACAATATAAACAAAATATTAACAAAGTATATGCATGAAATAAAATGTTTAATAAAATTATCACATATAAGATACCTAACACAACATTGCAATTTAGTTTTGGACATTAATAACAATAATTTGTAAATGACTCTTAAAATTATATCAACAAATATTGATAATAAATTTACGCATATGTATATCTTTAGATCGACGTATTGTATCTTGATTAATATAAATTTATCACATATTTGTTTACATAAAGATCTCAAAATAATCTTTCTTTTGATTATTTTTTTGCATAGATTTAATATAATTATAACTAATATTCATATATTTTAAAATTAAATAAACTGAAATAATAGAGGTGACTTTGGTGACATATTATTTAAATTTATACTAACTTCAAACAATTGACAACAACACAAACTTTAGAAACTATTTAAAAAAAATAGTTGATTTATATTAATTTAATTAGTTTAATTTAAATGCTAAATAAAAATATATGCATACAAACTATTTTCTGCTTGAAATAAAATTTAATAAGCTATATAAAAATAATAGCAATCGTTTGCATTTAATGTATAATTAATAGAATAATTTACCGTCTAAATATATAGAACCTTAGATCCGAAAATCTAAACAATGGAGTTAATGTTACTAATCATACATTACATGGGCTTTCTATAACTCAGTTAATAAAAGCTCACCAAATTTAAGGAACAAAAGATAAACTGTATCATGCTTTAAATGAAATAAATATAAACGTTTGTATTAACATATATATATATATATATATATATATATATATATATATATATATATATATATATATATATATATATATATATATATATATATATATATATACACACAGAAACATTTTATATTATAAATGCAATAAATTGTGCAAATTAAAATGTTTGTCATTGATATAATATTGTTTCTAAAGAAACGTTTAAGAAAATTAACTGATAATGTAAATTAATTACTCATGAAATGACATAAATGCAATATTCATCTTTACCGAATATAATGCATCAATTTCAGAAAAATGGTTCATCTTCTTTCATTTTTTTTAATATATAATAATAAGAAAATTAATTATACGCATTAATCATAATCTCACAAAATTCTTAAAATTAAAAAAAAAAAATGAAAGATGAAGCATGCTTGAATCAAATTCATATGAGTGAATATGAATTTTTTTTCTCAAATTAAAATCATAATGGCGATAATAAATATAATGATAACATAAACAAAAATTAAAATTGAAAATAAGGTATAAAGTAAGTTTTAGTTATATTATTTTACTCAAAATCAACAATATAAAAGTCATCTAAAGAATATTGATACTTCATGCATATGACCAAATTATTTACTCAAAAAATTTTAAATCACCTGCTTTAATCTAAAATTTTTAAATAAACAGTACAAAAAAATTAATAGGAAAAGTTATTTCTCAACGATTCAACGATAGCATTCGATCTAACTTGTGGAAACACTGAAGATAAAAATAAATTTATCGCTTGGATCTCATGTCAAATTATCAAGATTTAATTAAGCGTCACATGGGAAGAGCTATTACGGAATTTTGGCCTTCTACTTTTAAAAGGGTGTTCTTGACATAGAGAGATAGAAAGAGAGAGAGAGAGAGAGAGAGAGAGAGAGAGAGAGAGAGAGAGAAACTTTATTTCACCAGATGAGATATGAGGAAAATAAGAACTCTCCTTTAAAATGGGATTAAATTGATCTCTTTTAAATAGTCAGAGATTATTGGTTATTTTAAATATGAGGGATTAGATTGTTCCTTCTAAATAGTCTAGGACTCTTTTGATTTTTCATAAATAGTTAGGGGATCATTTTGATCTTTTAATAATTTTTTAAGTACTGGTGATAACTATATTCCTCGCAGACAGATTGTTTTAGATTCTCCTAGCATTTGCAATGTTTTTCAGTTATTCTATTAAGCTTGACCCTTGTAATGGATGCCTCACCTATGTACATTCACTGAAGAAACATCAGTTAAATGACCATATTTATATTTGAGTGTATTTCATTTTATTTTAGTCCATCATTAAAATAAAATAAAACATCCTTCTCTACACATGATAATTTCATACCAAATTAATAAGATGTCTCAAAAGCTCAAAATTAATTAATTTTTATTTGATCACAAAATTAATAGGTTTGAAAATAAGATAGTGCAAAATATATAATTAAATTCATATGTGAGCCCACATTCAAAAATTCCCAACATTGCTACCATAGGTATGTTGGTTTCTTATGTTTCCCTTACAACTCTCACGTCTCTTCGTGAAATTTTTTTGTTTTGCGATAGATTTGATTCCTAGATGAATGCTCTCATGTAAAACTTTGGTCTTGAGAGTGGTAGTAAGTTGATAGATTTCTATTTCATTACCCGAGTTCGCCAATTTCGTAAATTTCTTCTATGTAATCTATTTTTACTTCTTAGCCCACAATGTTTATGTTTATTTATTGTGAGAAATACACTTATTCTTAGGTTCTTGTTTAATTTGGGTGTTCTAATTGAGCTTGAATGACTACTAGAAGAATTAGATGGTTTCATGAAATAAAGAGAGTTTACAATTTTATATGCCTAAATAGTTATTTTCCATGCTTAATTATTTTCAGTGCAGAACACTCTGCTTGGTTGCTTGTATTTGGAATACAGTGTAAAAAGAATTCAGTGTAAAAGGATTACTTTATAGTTGTTTGGTTGACAAAATGTAATGTAAAGTAAACTGAAGGTTTTGACCTTGGCGGCGGGAGGCGGCGGTGCGGCGGTGAAACGCCCAGCCGCAGTGGCAGTGCGGTGAAGGTTAGCGTCGGCGGTCTGCTGGCCGGCGAAAGGCGGCGGTGTGGCGGCCGCGCCGCATCACTTTGATCGTGTATTTGAAATTCGTCCAAATCGGCGAGTTCAATCTACATAACATTTCTAGTATTTGAAATGTATTACATTATCGAAATTTTACTTTACTGACCAAACGCTTTAAATGTTAGCGTGTATTTGAAAATGCGTTAAATGCAAACACCAAACAGTCCCGTAATTGTGTAGTAGATTACTAGTTGCAATATTTTTACTTGAGTTTGGCAATTATCAACTTGCGTATCGTTTTATGTTTGAAGTGGAACCTTGTCAAAACCGTGAATGATCTGATTAACAACTAGCAAGAATCACATAAATCCTGTGAATGGTTTGATTAACAACTAGCAGGGCTGAAATGAGAGTTATAAAAACATGACTAATTGAAGTCTTAGAAATTCCATTTGGCATGATTTAAGCTAATTCTTGCTTAAATTCTACCTAAAATAGGATGTCAAATAGCATCTTAGTGTTCAATCTCCCAATCAGTTGTTTCTAGAGAAATTCAATCATGCATTAAAGTTTATTCGGACCAGCTACAGAAAGCAGAAGAAGAAACCTTTAGGTTTTCCTATATCCTTACTCTTTTAATTGTAATCTTCTCTTGTTTAACTCCTGTGACAGTAAGAAGGCGAGAAACTAGCTCAAATATAGAAAATATTACTACACGTTGCATCATAAACATCAAACTAATCACATTATACATTGTCTTATAATCTATATTTATTCTTAAAGCATAGACACAAGTCTTTTTTTCTCAACACTAATGCATAACTCCACAACATATAATGGAGCAGAAGTTCTAAAAAAATAACCATAACAAAAAATTGTCAAATAAATTGAGCGTCAATATGGTAAGGTTAATTTGCAAAATTAAATTAATTATCGCTGCAAATTAAAGATATTTATATCAAACAATCAAATTTAGTAACCACTGCAATGCAAAAAAGCCTACCCGGTTCTTCTAAATCTTACAAGTCAGAACCCTAATATTAAAGAACTCCACTGAATCAAAAAGGAACATCATCAACAGAAAGAACTGAAGTATAAGAAAAGCCTAAAGATTCGATTCTTAATATGGCTAACAATCAATTCCAATAGTAAGGGCTAAAGTTGACTTGTAAATAGTAGTGCATATATCACAAAAGTATAATTTTAGTTATCGAACCCATTATGTACAAATATATCAAATCTATCAAATTTAAAATTATCGTTCTTAATTAATCTTTAAAGTAGCTTCCTTAAGCATCATAAACTAAGCCCATCATTCATTTGCTTTATTCTAGCTATTTCAAGTTGGCATTATGAATCCTCATTTTAAATTTTTTTCCTTGTGGAGTGTTATCTAACTACTATCTATAGAACCTTAGGTTTACTCCTTTAATCCTCATTTAAGATTGTTTAATCTATCATATCTTTAAATTATTTCTCACATCATATCTTTAGTTGTTTGGCTATTAGTATTTAATTTAGTTTAGACATATTTCTCAGTATATTATTTTCTAAACAAATTTTTTGACTTTAAAATATATTCAGAATGTCATCGTAACATTTAGAAGCAAGCTCAAAAAGTTCGATTGATCTGAAGAAATTTAAAAAATGCTACCGAAAAAAATGAAAAGTACGATGTTGCGTAAAGCTCATAGAAATTACTAATGTTGATGATATTGCATCTGATCAGGAGTCAACAAATATCGAGTACATTTGTCATAAATAAATACATCGAAAATAAGATATTTATTGTTTGTATGAGACAATTTAATTTTAATCATGCTATTCTTTCAATATAATAGTCATTATTTTATTTATACAAAAATTTCAATCCTATTTTTAGATATGAAACAATTTTTAAAGGGGAAATCCAAAGACCTCGGTTTGACAAGTTCACAAGTTAATGTAAGAGATGAATTAACAATTCAGTAAGAGGATACACGAACCACTAGTAGAGTTCTGAAATAGCCAGAACATCATAACGTTGCTTTCAGAGACATACTCTGAGAACAGTTTATGCAGGGTAATATTTGTAATTATGTACTAAGGAGAGACAAATGGCTTGAGGTAGTTGCCACATTAAATAAGAAATTAGGAACAAAATACATAACCGTCATAGTTATGACACGATATAAGAACATGAAAGCAGACTTCCGTATGTTATATCAATTAACTAACCGTAGTGGATGGGGCTGGGACAAGATGTTGCATATGCTGATTGCACCAGATGAAATATGAGAAGAGGTGATTCAGGTAAATTAGTTTATTTGCTTAAGATTTAGAGATCTATTATGTTAAAATTGTAAATCTAATGATGACTTTTATCTTAACAAAATAAAAAATTCAAAACTCCGACGCTTTAGACGAAACCCCTTTCAACAATACTACATATTTGAAAAGATTTATGGTGATAATGTTGCAATGAGTTCACAGGCACACTCAACACGAAGCAATACATCAAGAGGAGATATTGAAACCAAAGCAACAAATAACCATGATGTAGAGCGGTTATCGATAATTTCATGTCAAACAATGAAATTGATTTTGTAGAGAAGAAGCATGAGACTTTATAACTCACAAATTGATCGCTCAGTGAAACCTGAATCAAAGTGATCATCAGTGACGCAAGAATCATCAAAGAACAAATAAACCATGGTTAAAAATTGGAACAGAAATTCATCAAACTATGAAAATATACATACACAATGGATGATTAACTTATTGTAATAGACATGATTAAAGTTTGCAATAATAATAAAGTTAGACTAATGAGGTGGGAAGGTGATTTTCTACATAGTTGGATAAAATACATAGTAGCAACACATCCACGCTTCTATGAATCATCAGCATGGCTCTAGGTTGAATTTGGAGTAATCAATTTCTTTTTTAGGCTTTCTTATTATATCATTAAGTAGTTGTACTTTTTTGTCAAATTGTGAATGATATGCTCTTTCATTTAGGTTGAATTTTATGCTTTTTATGTAACTGTATTTCACGTGATTTGTATTCCTAATGCAATTCCTTAAGAACTTGAACTGTGATGGAGTCTATGTATGGTATAGCTACAGTGGATGTGTACTATTGCATTCTTAGTTAATAAAATTATTAACGTCTTGTACTTTGATTATATTATAGGAATGACATACAATGCTAGAAGAGGGCTGCCTGAGCAATTTATTCTTTAATTGACAATTTTTTAGAGATGACTGACGCTATCAATGTCTTGCTTCCATCTATTATATATGATGCTCAAGCATCCGATGAACAAAAACTACATCCAGAGACATATGTTTGTTAGACAATACACTGAGCATCAATACGTACTTGATATTCTTAATGAATATCCACAACGTTCATACATTTGCTTTAGATTACCGACACAAGCATTCATACAGCTTAAAGATCTTTTGGTCAATTGTGGATTATTAACTAACACAAGAAACATAATTGTGGCAGAACAATTAGAAATTTTTTAAGAAGTGTTGCACATGCTCATAGTTATAGACAATTTTGTGAATTTTTTCAATATTCATTGAAAACAGTAAGTTAATACTTTAATCAAATGTTGCAAGCCATCGTTTCTTTATCCGATGTGTTCATCAACTTACTGCTAGCACAAGGTGATTGTCATTCATTTATATATGACAATCCCTAATTTTATCCATTTTTCAGTAATTCCATAGGTGCAATCGTTGGAACACATGTATTAGCTGTTGTTAATTCATGATTACAGAATATATATCATAACATAAAAGTATTTACTTTAAAAAATGTTATGGTTGTTGCTTTATTCGATCGGCAATTTATTTATCTAACTTCAGGTTGGGAATGATCTGCATCAGATATGAGAGTTTTACATTGGTCAGTTGGGGAATGAGGGTTTCGTGTTCCACAAGGGAAGTATTACTTAGTTGATTCAGGTTACGCCAATAGAGACAAATTTATTATACCATTTGAAGGCTTCTGTTATCACTGACTATCGTGGAGGTACAACTCGTAAATATATAGGGTCACAAGAGTTGTTTAACCATCGTCATGCATAACTACGGAATATGGTTGAGAGAACTTTTGGGATTTGGAAAGAAAGATTTCAGGTCTTGACTTACATGCGTAAATTTCTTTTGATTGTACAGGGTGTCATTATAATTGCTTGTGGTCTACACAACTATATTGGTTATTATCATGGAGATGATTATTACTTTAATATATCTTAAACATAAATGCAACAAGATAGGGATTTAGGAGAGGTGACTGTAAATGATGATGACCCAGATGTGCATGCAACTATTGGCGAAAGAGTTCAAGGAGATAGTTTGAGACATATAATAGCTATCACAATTGGGAAATACGGGTAAGAGTGTAGCTTTATAAATTAATAAAAAATAATATTTGATGATATAGTTTACTAATATTAATTTTTTGCATATACAGGATTGGGGCAAAGTCATCACAACGTTTGACATTATAAAAGGAGTTGAAAAATAAAATTGCATTATCATAATAATTTTTATTAGATCTAAATAATGTAATATTTATTTATATTTTATAATAAATATAATATCTTTATTGAATGATAAATTTTAATTTCAATATTACATTCTTTTATTTATTTATTTTTATATTCTTTAAAAAATTATTATTTAATTATAACAGACTTAAATCCTCGTATAACTTATCAAACATCTTTCTGGATTTAACAGGATTTAATAAATCTGTTACCAAACACTTTTCAAGATTTAACAGCTCAAGATAAAATTCAGATGTACTGAATTTACTAAATTCTACTTGAAATAAATTCAATCTATTGTCAAATAACTCCTAAAAATTTATGATGTTAGATAAATAAATAGGCATTTTTTTCCGTGCTATATTTTTTTCTGTAAACCCTGCTATATTTTTTTATTTTATTTATTTATTTATTGCTTTTTTCCTTAAAATGTAGAGGAGAAAGGGTAGAGGGAGAAAGATTTCTCACATAAAAGGATATAAATATACACATACATTCATCATATAAGTGTGCAAAAATATGTTGCATGTATAGGTGTACTTAGGATTGAAATCATATGCATGCTATATTCATGATGGAAAGGAATGATTTGACATGTATCATGTGTTAGTAATTCAATTCAATTAATCTTAAGATGCCTTACATGTTAATTAAAGTTACTTAAGGTAAAATCTAAACTTAGGATTAATTAAATCATTTAATAAGTTATTCACTAAAGAGAACTAAATCAAATTAATATGCTTTAGAAAGTGACTTAAGGTAGGGATGGAAGAAGATAATCCCCTTACCTCTCTTTATAACACTTAGTTGTTAAGTGTAATCATATGAAACAAAAGAAAACATAAGTTAAAATTCTTAAATCAATTAAATAACTTCAAGTGAAATCAACCCTTTGTATTAAATGAAAGTCTTTTATACTTAAAAAATCATAATACTAATGCTTAGTTAAGACATACCACACAAGCCTTAAAACACATTAGGATTAAGTCACACTTCTAGCTTTATGTTAGGATGGTGCATGGTGTGATGTATATGTTTTATTTTGTGATGTAATATTTTAGACTGGATTTTAGGATGTATTCTTCATAGACTGGATGGTAGGCTGTGATTAGCCAAATCATATTTTCTGGGGATTATGCTTAAGGGGTCACTTAAAAATAAATAAAAATGCTCTCTTTGCAAGTTGCTTAAGCCCCTGAGCATAATCCAAGTTAGGACAGGTGGGCTTGGTTACCCATGTGTAGGGTGCTAAGTCCAAATTATGATATAACTGCTTGGGATTGTATGTACATTTGACTAACCTCTATTTTGTAGGTGTAATTAGATTTACTTTTCCTATTTTTAATGTAATTTTGCAATTAGAAATTAGGATTAGTGTAATGGGATTTAGGACGAGCATTGGCTTTGTCCTGGGGTGCCATGTGATGTCTATGAAGTGGAGCAAATCAAATCAAATGAAGACATGGAGATGGAAAAGACATGAAGGCTTAAAGGTTTGAACACTCCCATAACATTCATTCATTATAAATTATAATTATTATTTTGTAATTCTGGATGTATAAAGGTAGAGCTCGACTACCCATCTTACCTTTTTGGGTTGTACGGATAGTACCCGGCTACACGAGCCTCTTATTCTTGTGCCTAGTTTTATAAAATTGATTGATGTTATGTTTAAATTATGCATTAGAAACAACATGCTTTTCATAGTTTCTTATGATTGATGCTTTAATGTGTGACCTGGATGCAATTAGACTCTTAGAGAAAAAATAATTTTTTCTACCACAATTAATCACTCATAACCAAATTTTAAATAATTCATAACCTCACCATAAAGCTTAGGAAATAAACAAGATAATTAAAAGAATTAGCAACCCTTTAGCTGAATGGTTGAATGCTTCATAACATATATGCATATTGTTTCATCTCTTGAAAATAAGGATTTCCATCATTGCATGATAGGGGAATGCTTAACTTGTGAGGGCATCCCTTATGGTTGAAAACATCCCATCTTCTGATTTAGCCAACAATCAACTTTCATCATGCATTTAGGTATAAAGAAATCCCAATCCTTTGTCAAAATGAATGAGTCAAAAGTAATAAATTTTGAAAAGATTCTGCAATAGATTAATTCATTACTCATACCACTCATGCTCTAGTCTCTTAAAAAGTGAGTTTAAGGACTTTAGTCTCTTTCTAAATTAATAACAACCTAACTATCTTGCAATTTCATAAGACTTGGCCACATGGATTTAAAACATAGGAGGAGTTAGCTGATTGCCACTCTAGGAGATTATAATTCTAATAGTTGGGTGATTTATTCTCTCTTGTAGAGGTAAACCTTATGCCCATCTTCACTTCGATTTATGTTATGTCTTAGTTTATGCTAAAGCTCTCCAGATTTAGGATCTGAGGTAGCTATTCCTTTAGACTACAAGCATAAATCCTTGCCTCTTAGGCATTTTCATAATTTTGTATTGTTGGATTATAAGCTCTAGTAATCTAATAAAATTTCAACCTAAAACATATAAGTCTCATCACTTTCAAATATTAAAAGCCCAACTATATAATAGATTGGAATGCTCACTAAGTTTCCTAGTATCATGAGCATTCCCCACTCATCTCCTTTGGCTTCCAAAATAAGTCTATCCACTTGATCTATCCCGATTGATTTTCCAAATATAGCCAATCCCTCGATAGTCCAACCTTGAAATGTTTGGAGATAACAATTGCCTACTTTAATCGAGAGTATTCTTAAAAAATTTCATTTACTAAGATGTAATTAACTATGGGGGCTTGCCCCATAGGGAACTCTAGAACCTGATTTAATATAAACCCTACTCTATTCAACCATATAAAGCAGGGAAAAAATCTCTAGTACATTCGAAGACCCAGTGATTAGGTCCATTGAAGGGTAATGTCTCTATCTTTCAAGATAGTATATCATACCTTGTGTGCAGATCATTTCAATAAATATCCCTACGATCCTGTGGTGTCCCCACATCCAAAAATAAACACCATGATTTTTCTCACACTGGGGAGGGTTCCTCTCTCCATCTCTAGTAGATAATTAATGTCTCCAAGCATCAAAAGTGGGCTTATGTTTCATGTAAGCCCAAGATTATCTTTCTTTTTGTTGGCTCTTAGCTTATTTCATCTTTAAGCAAAGCTAGCCAACAACCTTTAGGTTATAAGACCTCACTCTTTGTAGGTCTTAAAGCTTATATTGGGTCCCCCTAATAGATAAAAATAAATTAATTAATGAAAGGAGATGACTAAATTAGAACATCCTTACCGCTAGCTTAGTGAGGCAAGGATCATCCTATATTTAAGAAAAGTTCATTAAAATTCAAACTAAATAAGTAAAGTCTTTAGAAAAATTTTCCAAAAGCACTTACTCTAAATAAAATCATGCACTTTACATAAACATAAAGTTTGCAAAATATAAAAATTTCAAATCTATTTTCAAATAATAAAAAATAACCAAACCTCATTTAACATTATTGACCTCATTTTTGAATGAGGTTAATATTAACTTAAATCAGTAATTAGGATGTTTTAATTTTAATTAAAAACTTCCTAATTCAGTACTTGGGATACTACACTTAGTGTCCTAGGGAATCAACTTAAATTTTCAATTTGGATTAACTCAAATCAAATCCAATTAATTCAAATTGAAATTTAATAGAAACAAAAATCAAAATCAATTAATTAAACTCTAAATCAATTAATCATTAATCCAAATTAAATTTAATTTCAACTTCCTTTGAATTTACTATGAATTTGATCAAGTTTGAATCAAGACATATGATTTGGACTCAACTCAAGTGATCAATCTGAGTTAACCAACTTAAGTGATCAATCTGAGTTAGCCAACTCAAGTGATCAATCTAGGTTAACCAAATGATCAACCTGAATTAAACTATTCAAATGATCAATTTGGTTTAACCAAAATAATTCAAATAAATTAAATTGAATTGAAACCTCTTAAGGTTAATAAGATTTGATTAAGGTCATGAAATAACCCTAACTAAATTCTAATTAAGGTACATAATCATCCCACACTAAAATCCAAATGGCAAAAGTGGTAGAAAGTCAAAGGTGCCATTCCATTTGCTAAGCCCACTCCTCATCCTCCATTAAGAGTGTAAAGTGAGTTAGCTAGGTTCCAAGGATTGCAATACCCCCACTTCAAATCCAAGGAAAATGAAATAAAAAGGGCAAGAAGGGGTTCGGCCAAGGAGGATACACACACAAGCACTTAGAGACTTCCATAGGCCAAAATAACCTCTCCCTCACCTTCACCATTGAAAAAGAAGGAGAAATGAATCCTCCACCACTTCCCAAGCCACCGGCAAGTAGGAGAATGGCCAACTCCCTCAAAATTGAAAATCACTTTGGTCTAGGGAGCAATCCACAAGGAGATAGCTCAATTCCTTTGGCACGCAAGCTTTTGTTGAAGTTCTGAAGCTATTAGAGTTGATCCCATCATCAGAGATTGTCGGACCGGAGGTATGCCATTAACGCCCCCCTCATTTTTATCAAGCTTTTCGACCTTGGTCCATCATGAAGGAAACTTGATCTCAAGTGAGATCAAGCCACATAGATTAGTAGAGAATCATTCCATGATCATTTTACTATTGAAATCATTGAATTTCATTTCTTGGATCATGAGAAATTAGCAAAACACTACCAATAGCTCTCGATTTATGCAGGTTTGGTAGGGGATGAAGTCTCAACTATCTATTCCTTCTAAAAGGAGCGGATGACTCTGACCGCGAGGGCGATATGATTTTCTCCCTTAAAGACTGAACAATCAATCATCCATGATCGACCCCCGAGATCATCTCGTTTTGCTAACGCGGATGTCACACAGATCTGTGTGGACCAATCAACACGTGCAATGCGGCAAAACATGCCACGCAAGCGCGTGGACCTCGCCTACTTAAAAACCATTAAATCTCGTTAAATAATGAATTAAAATTAATTAAAATTCACAAAAAAATTATAAAATTTATAAAAAAAATAGATAAAAATCAGCAAAAATGCAACTAAAGGCTTTATGGATTCATTTTGATGAGCGGAATCCATAAAAATTAAAATCCCCAATTTATATTGGGTATTTTTGCCTTAATTTGGGTTTAATGAAAAATTATTAAATCCTAATTACTCTCTAACCACTAATGCAATTAACATGAAACTTTGGAGAAATAAAATTAATCTTAAAACACACCCTCTGAAAATTTTTGATGATTTAATTCAGTTTATATTATAAGAAATAGAATTTTCAATCCTAAACTCCTAATTTAATTAAATAAATTAAAATTAATGAACTTAATTTATGGAAATGATTTAAACAACCTTAAACCAACTTAATAAATCCCATGAACATTAAAAATTCATTAAAACTCATCTAAACTTAATAATTCATAAATTGGCTTAATTAATCAATTAAATGAATTAAATAATTCAAATAATTAACCATAATTTAATTAAATCATAATAAATCAATCAATAATCCAAAAATTATGAATGTACCCTCATTGGAAACATATTTCAGTAAGGAATCCATGAAAATTTTAACTAAATCTAATTAATTGCTTAATTTATATTTAAAAAATAATTAAAACCCAAGTACACATAATTAAAAAAACTAATCAAGATGAAACTTTGGACATAAGAAATTGGCATGTTTATTAAATTTTACAAAGAATTGATTTCAATTTAAAGTTTTAAATTTAAATAACCCATAGATCAATATTAATCAAATAATGGAATCAAAAAATAATTAATAAACCTTTATAATTAAACCAATCTAATAAATATTAAACCTTAGCATAAACCCAACTTACAAAAAATTTTAAATTCAACTTAATAAAAAAATATAAAGAAAACAAATAAATTTGATAAACAAAATTAATAAATTAATCAAATTAAACTAATCTAAAGATAAATATAAAATCAATCTAAGATTTGGTTAAACATAAATAATTAATAACTTAATAGCTTAAATCAAATGAAAATCTAATCAAACCTTAAACATAAACTAAATTTATAAACAAAAAATTAAAAGTAATTAATCAAATGAAATAAATAAAAATAATATAAATTAAATGTAAATTAAACAAAAATTATAACTTAAATTTAAATGAAAAAACATAATTGAGTAACACAAATGAATTAATAAACAACAATTAAGATAAATCAATGAAAATTAATAAACTCAATGAAACATAAATCATAAATCAAATAATTAAATCAAAATTAACATAAAAATTAACATAATCAAAAGTTAAGACGTAAGTCAAACTTTAACTTAAACATTTTTCAAGTAATCTTAAATCAAATTAAATGAAATTAATATAATCAAACTTGAAGTTAAGACATAAGTCAAACTTTAACTTAAACATTTTTAAGTAATTATAAATCAAATTAAATGAAACTAACATAACTAAACTTAATGTAAAGTTAAGATATAAGTCAAATAAAATAAATGAACCAACCTAAATGAAATAAAATTAACATAAATAAAATTGAACCAATCAAAATAAAAATGAACCAACCTAAATGAAATGAAACCAACATAAAACAAATTGAACTAATCAAAGTAAACAAAAGTGAACCAACTTAAAGAAATGAAATGAAATAATTTGAACTATAACTTTAATTAAACTCCAAGCTATTAAAATCATAACTAAAATAAATAAGATAAAAATATCATTAAAGAAAAGAAAATATTAAATACCTTAAGTAAAAGAACTTAAAGGTTAATGAAACATTAAGAATAATGCAACTTTAACTTTGTAAACTCATTAGATAATAAGAATCAAATCAATTAAAGTAAATCAAAGTTTA
Organism: Cymbidium sinense; assembly: GCA_021442155.1. Lineage (NCBI taxonomy): Eukaryota > Viridiplantae > Streptophyta > Magnoliopsida > Asparagales > Orchidaceae > Cymbidium > Cymbidium sinense. Next base: position 39,774,343 of record CM038219.1, read on the forward strand.
CATAAACCTAAACTAAAATAAACCAAATCAAATAAAACAAATTGAATCATATTAAAAGAACAAACTAAATGAATCTATATTTCAAAAAGAAAAGAAAAGAAATATCAAAACCAATCTAAACATAAATAACATCAAAAGGATTAATTAAGATACTTAAGGTCCAATATAGTATTGATAGACACCACCAGACGCAGGAGGAGGGTTCTAGGAGAAGGGCATTCGATGTCTCCACAACCACACCACTCCACTCCTAGTCCATAATCACATAACTTCATTCCCCATCCACCATCACCGGTCCAAGCCCCTCCTTCCACAGTCTCTACCATGGTCCAGAAGTCTGCATCTGGGGAGAGGACATCCCCATTGGTGATCTGGCTATGGCCTAAGGATCCCCCTTCATCTATCCCACTAGCTAAGGTGAGGTCGAGCTCTCCCATTTGACCTCCCACTTTAGCCGTGGTAAAGAGAGAGTGGCGACCCAAAAGTGTCATGGTCTTGCCACCACTAGGCATCAGCAGTAGCAGAGGAAGGAGGGATACCAGTGCAGTCCCCATGCCAATTGATCCCCCTAGGTAGAGTACTCCGTTCATAGATAGTGTCCGGTATATAGACTCAGGCAAGCATAGTCTTGTAGTAAGTGGGTGTTTATACCGGTTCATCCAGGCAGAGTAGGAGATTGTTCACTAGATGATATTGTAGAAAACTACTTTACCGAGAAGAAATAGCTTCTTAGGAGTGATCACTCAAATCAAGAAGAGGGTAGGTAGCCTTCGACCTTGATGAGAATGACTTATTAGAGGATTCAGCAAGAGTTCATATGGTCGATACCTGGGGATCGCTCCATAGAGACTATCATAGTCAGGAATGTGTCGTGATTGATGAAGGACACACCTCTCACTCAACCCAACACCTCCTTCAGTAGTCAGGAAGAAGGATGAGCAAATCAACAAAATGGAAAGAAGTTGAGGATTTATTGGTAGCAGTTCTAGCACTCCAAAACTAAGTTCCAGTTTCGCAACCCAGTCCTATGGAAGTCGATCGACCTGAGCTCTTACATATCTTAGATCCTCTCAAGATAACCTCTCCAGTGGATCAGGATAGTGATAGTTTGCATAGGAAGGTTATAGACAGTACCTCTGTGCATGAGAAATACATTAAACAAATAATGGGGCAACAAGTTAGGGAAGTGTTGGTGCAAGCCCGAGGTAGCTCATCCATTCTAAAGGGTAGACCTTACATGGAAGAATTCGATGTATTCCAACACCTCAAATAATTTGTTCCACCTTCCTTTAAAAGTTTTGATGGTTGTGGGAACCTGCGGGAACATATGGTATATTTCAGATCTAGCTATTGCAACATCCCTGGTAGCAACACTCTTCTCTTTCACTTGTTTCTTAATAGTATTTCAAGGGTTATATTCGATTGGTATATTGAACTGCCCAACAGTTCAGTCAAAACTTTTACTAAGTTAGAGCAGCTCTATATCAAGAGATTTGTTGGAGCCTAGCAAAGGGTAACTGTGGGTGACCTCGTTGTGGCCAAACAAAATCTTAACGAGTCCCTTATTGATTACATTCTCAGCTAGCATAACCTGAGTATGAAATGAGAACCACAATTATCCAAACAACATGCCATCAAAATTCTTCTCAAGAATATCCCTGGTCTGGTTGCTTTCTTGCTCAAGGGCTTCATAATCAAAACCTTTGAGAAATTAATCAACAAGATGGATAGTCTACAAGAAGAAGTCAAACAGTTGCTTCTCTAAGAAAATCGTCTAAGCCCAAGCCATAAAAAGTATTTGAGAAGAGGTTAGGGACAGTCGTGTTAGTAGACAGGGGGAAGTAGCCAGCCAGAGTTCAGCTTGAGAGACCACGAGCTCAGCAGCCACCATTGCCACCTATTATTCCACCACCTCAGCCATCATACTTGCCACCGCAGCTACCACATTAGCTGCCTCCATCACCTCCACAATAGTATGCACAATAACGATATTCATATCCACCACTAGGTTGCTACTATCTACCTACTCTTCTGGACAAATTAAACAAACCTTATTCATTCAAGAGGGAGGTAGTCAGGAAAATCTTTAAAAATCTCATAAAGAAACTAGATTTCCAGCTATCGGAGCCTAGGAGGCCAGAGGAAGTGGGCAAGAGTGATGATCCTAACTTTTTCCCCTACCATCGTATAGCCATGTCTTAGAAGATTACATCACTTTCAAGGACTAGCTTGAGTGCAGCTACAAGTCGGGTGTCATAATTATCCTTAAGAATTACTTATTAAAATAACCATCTAGCAACCACCAACATCAAGCAACTTTTCTTGTAGGTGCACATACCAAACCTCTAAAAAGATCATTCTAAGATCAAGAAAATTTTCTTATAGGTGCTTGAGGGAGCTCATACCTCCAACATCAAGCAAGGTTTATAAGTTGCCAAAGATAACTCGGGGTGGGTGGGAGCTCAACAGCAGCAGTAGTAGTCAACACTTCCCAAGGATAGCCAAGTAGTGCAACCACCATCCCAGCCTAATATTCCTTCCACCGTTGCAGCTACTACTGCTTCATCCAGCTCTTCTTCTACTAGTAAAAATATTATATCTGTGGATGAGGGCACTAAACCCCTCGCTCTACTTACTTTACTTGAATTTTATTATGTACCTCCACCTAGAAAGAAATCAATGAAGAAAGTAAATTCACTTATATCTTCTCTACTTTTGATAGTCTTGATGATCTCATTCCAATTGAAAGCTCTCCAAGTACAAATAATAATAATAACACAAATAATTCTGATCCTTTCTCTTATGATTCAAAATTGGATTTTTCCTTTTCTGAATTAATCGGGTTCGCTCAATGAGATTGACTTGGAGTCAACTGACTCCGAGGGTCCCATAGAAGAAATTGTAGGTATGCATGATGAGCAGGTAGAACTTTCACTAACCCACCACATGAAGTCACTGAAGTTAACCTACATAATTGCAAAGTTCTTCCTCCTAAGGTAGCACCTCTGGATAAAGGTAAACAAGTCATTATTTCCAGTGAGTAGGTAGCCCCTCTATAGGATGCTCCACCTATGGATATGCTTGTGGAGGGCCAAGCCAGAGTTGATTACAACATCATAGCTCACCTTAAGAAGTTTTCAGCTAAGTTAAGCATATATGACGCCCTTGTCTTATCCAAAGACATGAGGGAATATCTAATCAAGGCCGTACTTGATCCTGAGATATGCTTAGCTCAACTGGCCGCTATTGAAGAGGAGGCATGCCATTCGAAGGAAATCTTAGAAGTTACATTTAGCAATGAAGACCTACTTCTAGGGACGATCAAGCACAGCTGCCCTTCTTACATTATAATGGATGTTGGCAGATATAGGCTATCCATAATGTTGGTTGATCCAAGTGCATCAGACAACATTATAAGTCTAAGAACCCTTGCTTACTTGAGGATCGTCATCTCCAAACTCCAAAAAAAAGGATGATGTTCAGAGGACTCAATGAATAAGGAGGAGGGCTATGTTTCACATTATAGACTCAGATACATCTTTTAATGCTTTGCTTGGGAGAATGTGGATATATAAAGATAGAGAAAAATAAAAATAAAAATAAGAAAATGAAAATAAAAATGAAAAAGAAAATAAAAGGGAGCGCAATATAGACTTGATGGAGGAAGTGGAGCCTGACATTAGATTCCACCACAATTCGTTATCCCATTTGAACATATGGGAAGGATGACCTGACCTCCACCAGGCAGAGGAAGAGGACAGTTCAGAGGCAGTCCCAGAGGTGGCAAACCTCCTTATTGGTCACCCAATAAGAGATATGTCCCAGCTACCAGGAGTTCACTTGATATCCATATAGACTTAAAATCTAGTTCAGAGAATGAGTCCTATATGGTTAGCACTCCAATAAACCCTTCTTAGTAATAGATTCCTTTGGAGGTGACATTTAAGCCAGATAGCAATGAAGATCGGCCTCCAAGGCAAAGCATAAATGTATCCAAGTTTATATGTGAAACAAGCATTAGTTGGGAACCTCAGCTCTAACCCCACTTTCCTCATAAAAAGTTGAGAGTTTCATAGTTAAGGAGGCCCACAAGTCATCCACAGATGTGAAGACTCAGAGGTTCTTTCTAGGAACATCATCCTCAAGTCAAGAAGTTGATGTAGAACATGAGGATTATTCATATAAAAATTTAATAAAATTACCTTTTGATTTGTACTCATCGTGTGTTCTAAATTTAGCAAAGAAAGGATTGATTCCACATGTTTGGTCTGAACATAAGTTGGATTACTTCAAGAGGTTATGGGACAAAAAATGCAGACATTCTTAATCAAGACCAGGACTATGATTTAGTATAGTGGGTCCAGTCGATGATGGTGATTATTGCTTAGTCATCACCAATCATTTGGAATCTGATAGATTCTTTTTAAATCACATTAACTCATATGAGGAGGTGTGCTTAGAAACTTCAGATAGTCCAGATGATTTTGAAGTCAAAGATGCACCGCTAGAGTTCAAGGAAGAGATCAAGTCAACCATCGATGAACTTAAGGAAATCAACTTGGGAACTGAAGATAATCCACTACCGACATACATCAGTTCCTTATTGAATGAAATGAAAATCAATGATTTAGTTAGGCTATTGATTAAGTTAAGGACTACTTCGTATGGAGTTATGAAGAGATGCCCAGTTTATCTCCTGACGTAGAAGTTCATAAACTAACAATAGAGACTAGTGTTAACCCTATCAAGCAAGCTCCTAGACGCATGTGATTAGATATTGAACAACAAGTCATTTTTGAAATCAAGAAAATGATCGATGATGGCTTCATCGAAAAAATAATACCCTACCTAGTTGGCTAGGGTCGTCCCATTTAAGAAGAAGAATGGCCAAATTCACATATGTGTCAATTTTAGAAACTTAAATAGGACATGCTTAAAAGATGAATTTCCACTATCGATACCATATCTGATGGTGGACATTTCCTCATCTCACGCAATCTTCTCTTTCATGGATGGCTCATCTGAATACAACCAAATAAAGATGGCCCTGAAGATGAGAAAAATACTTCTTTTCAAACCCCGATAAAATTCTATTATATAAGGTCATGCCTTTTGGCCTTAAAAATGCTGATGCTACATACCAACAGGCTATGACTCGAATCTTCAATGAACTCATTCATCATCAAGTTGAGTGCTATGTCGATGATCTCGTAGTTAAAAGTAAAGAAAAAGATGATCATCTCTTTGACTTGAGAGTATTTTTCGAGCAGTTAAGATAATTTAACCTCAAAATGAACCTTTTAAAGTGTGTATTTGGAGCAACTTCAAGAAAATTCCTCTGGGTTTATCATCCTACACTGTGGAATCAAGATCGACGGAGAAGATCAAAGTAATATTAGAAATGTCACCCCCTAAAAGTTTAACTCAACTCAGATCATTCTAAAGGCAGTTGCCGTATCTAAGATGCTTTATATCCAACCTATCAGAAAGATGCCTGCCATTTTCAGCACTTGTCAAAAAGGATGCCAAGTTCAAGTGGGATAACAAGTGTCAGCATGCCTTTGAAGACATCAAGCACTACTTCATGACGCTGTCAGCTCTAGTAGTCCCTCTCCTAGGCAAACCATAGATCATGTACAGCTGCATTAGATGACACCCTTGGTGCTTTATTGGCTCAAGCCAATGGTGAAGATAAAGAGAATATGCTCTACTACGTCAGCTGTCATCTAATCTCTGCTGAAGCAAACTATCCACCTATTGAGAAACATTGCCTAACATTAATCTTTGCATCCCAAATGCTATGTGTTCACCTCACTTTTAGGATGAGCTCTCAACCCCTTCTCTTATACTTTAAGGGTTCCTTAGTCTTAAGACACATCTAGTGATTAGGTGGACATTCAACCTAGCCCTAGAGACTTAGAAGAGTTAAATATTGGTCATACCTTAGTGTATTCTCTTATCTAGGAGCCTATGATTGTAATGAGCGGTAAATGGTTAGTGCATATTTGAGATTTGGTAGCAATTTCTTTGTTGTTACCTTTCCTATATTGATGGTGATCATCCACATTAAGATACTACCTATATACATTAACAACTATTTTATTTTTATGATTTTGTTCTCTTAGTTGACTAGGATGGCTTTGATGCAATGGTCAATTCATATTTAAGGGTTGGTATCAATTTTTATTATTGCCCTTTTTATTTGGATGGTGCCCATCCGCATTCAGATACTACTTTACTACATTAACAACTATTTTGTGGAGCGAGAGTCCAAAAAATTACATTATTTTATATATCTCTCATTTTAGTGTTTATTGGGAGTTAAATAAAAAAAATCTATAAGTCTTTCTTTTTGTACATGGTATTTATTGTATTTATGTAATAATATTCACTTGTTTTTCTAAAATAATAGAGTATGGAAGGTGCATCTAGTGAACCATTAATTGTAGAGGTAGAAAAATATGATGAGCAAACTGAGCATACTCTAAATGAAGAATAAAACCTTACTAGTATAAGTGAAGATGAAAATGTTGTTGGGAGTTATGATGGTAACAATGATGATGTGGATGAAAAAAAAACTTGCAATAGGATCTATCGGTGTAACAACTCAATTTCAAATGCATTTGGATTGTTGTACAGCTAGAATAAATGCATTAAAGAAGCAAAAAATTCTACACTTTCAATGAGTTAATAACAAGGATGCAAGTAGTACTCAATTAACTCATAATAGAGGCATGCTAACAATTTTTAAATATGATCATAGTAAAGTCAAAGAGATTATTGAACATTATATTTTAATTAATGAAAAACCATTTTCAATTGTTAATTAGTTTGGAAGTCTATTTTACCCATCTTTGTGAAATATTTAAGGACAACTACCTGTAATGATGTTATGCTTGTTTATGAGAAGGAAAAGGAAAAAAATTGAAAAACATGTTGAAAAATATTAGTAGAATAAGTTTCACAATAGATATATGAAAATCAAAGAACCAAAGAATACCATATATGGCTGTGACTACACACTTATGTTGATTCTACTTGGAGATTACAGAAATGTATCCTTAGTTTCCTTCATTTGTGTCTTCCACACACAGCTGCTGAAATTGTTGATACTTTTATAAAGCACTTATTGATTGGGGAGTTGAGAATAAAGTTTTTATAATATCGATAAATAATGCCTCTAAAAATGATAGGGCAACCAAGTTATTAAGGGACAACTTTAGAGTGAAAAAGAAGTTATTTTTTAGGGTAAGTTGTAATGTATTCGTTGTTATGCACACATATTGAGTTTGACAGTGAAAGATGAGGTCAAATTCATTGAATCAATTATTGACAAGATTTGTGACACAATAGCTTTGTTAATTCTTTTGAAACTAGGTTCATGAGATTTGCAAATGTAGTCCAACAATCACAATTGCTAGTAAGTAAGCTAGTGATGGATTGTCCTGGAAGATGGAACTCTACCTATTGTATATTGACTATTGCATTGCAATTAAGGGAGGCTTTCTTTTCATATAGTGAGAGAGAGAGATTGCATATATCAATTGGCCCATAGAGTACTAAAATAACATTGAAAAGTTTCACAATGTTCTTGAGTTTTTTAATGAAGCAACAAACATTACTTCAGGGACTGAGTATCCAACTTCTAATTTATTCTTATCTCAAATTTATATGATAAAGAAAGTATTAGATGAAGATGCAATTTCCTTTGACTATTTTATTAGAGAGACGATAAAAAAAATGAAATAAAAATTTTATATATATTTGAGAGAATGCAATCTTTTCATGGGCTTTGATTGTTATGGATCTAGAAGGAAATTTGCTATGATTGAGTTTGCATTTACAAAAATTTATAGTGTTGAGGACAGTGTGAGCAATATTTCACATATATGAAACATGATATATGAGCTTTATGAAGAATAAGCTACTTGTTTTGAGCTCAATGTTGAAGGTGCAAGTAGCACAATTGGAGCTAGAACATCAACTACAAATAGTGGAAGTAAATATGCTAGAACAAGTCAAAGTGTTGTTATGAAAAATTATGGTGGATGGCATGATTTTGCTGCTTATGTCACTAAAAAAATCTAGTGAAATGCCTATACAATTAGACTTGCATAACTATTTAGAAATAACTTAGAGATTTGTCCTGATGGGCAGAGTTTTGACTTTATTACATGGTGGAAAAATAATCAAATCAAATATAGGATATTATCAAAGATGGTCTCTGATATATTATCCTTACCAATCAGCACTGTTGCTTCTGTGTCAACTTTTACTACAGGAGAAAGAGTCATTGATACCTATCGCTCCAAATTAGATGTGGATACTGTGCAAGCACTCATATGTGAATCAAATTAGTTTCGTTTTCATTTTGGGCTAAAAGGAAAAAATCATGTGTTTTTTATTAGTTGATTATAAAGTTATGTTATTTATTTTTATCTGTAATATAATATTTTGTTCTTTATTTTTACCTATAAGCTAAAGGTGATGTTATTACTACACTTCTTTTTTATTTTTAAATGCTTTTTTTTTTATCCTGAATACTTGTAACTTAAATGAATAAATTGATTTTATGTTTCAAATATGAAGTCTCTCTACTTTGAAGGACACAAATGTTGAAGTTATCAGCTTCAAATATTCATATGCAAGGAATGTTATTGGTTAGAAATACTTTGTTTTATTATCATTTAAGTTTGGACATGAGAAGTGTTGTCACTTCTAAACTATCTTTTATGTTTGCTTCAATGTCACTTAGGGAACAATTAAGTTTTAAGGTTTTTTCAGTAAATGAGGTTTAATCTTTTTTTGTCTTTATAATTGTAGTGGTTTAAGGGATATTTCTAATGTAGGTATGCTATTTATATACAAATGTTAAGAAATTTTTTTTCTTTACTTTTACAATTATGTTTTTTCTCTCTATCTCATTGTAGATTTTAAACTTACATGTTTGCAAATTTGCAATTAAATTTGAAAACAACACTAGCTAGGTATATTACTTATATACAAGTGGTAAGTAACTTTTTCACATCTTAATTTTGATATGCTTGCTATCATCTATATCTTAAATTTGATATGCAGGTTGGAGGCCAATTTATTTGCTTTATTAAGTGTTTCCATTAGACGATTAAAGTAAAATTTTAGTCATTCATATACCTGTTTGCTTTGGTAAGAGTTTTAATTTCCTTGTAACCTCATTGATATATAAGCTTCATATTACATGTATGTTTGTTTCCTTTAGTGTACAATTTTAAAATCTACATATTCATAATGCATTTTATTGCTCTTAAATGTTGGTTTGTGGAATGTTGTCTTTTACAAAATGGATTTTGTTGCTAAGGATTTTGTCTCTTATTTTTTGTGGAAGTATTTTTTTTTTTTGTTGTTGTCAAAAATTGATGTTTTCAATCTCAAAATCAAGCTCAGCTCGAGCTTTCGAGCCAAGCTCAAGCTCACGAGCCAATTTCAAGCCTTCAATTTATTTCACGAGTCGAGTTTGAGTTCGTTGGTTGAGCTCGAGCCAACTGAAAAATAAACAAGCTGAGCTTGACAAGTCCATGACTCCAGCTCAACTCGACTCGATTACACCCCTAGTAAGTACTTTATCTAATACTAGGTTTCTATCAAAGTTGCCTTATGGTTATGTCTTTTACTAATTTTGTTAGAGAACATGAAGCAAAATTTATAATAAAATAATCTTATTAATAATAAAACATGCTTAGAAGATAAAAATTTTACCCTTATGAAGTTAAATTTATTTAGATTGTCTAAAATTTTATTTGGTAATTCTAACAATTTTTGTATGATTTTTCTAATCTTTTTATTTTGAAATTGATGATCTCTGTGTTGGTCTATTAAATAATTATCAAAATATTGTTGATGAACTAGATGTTTAATTTCTTTTAAATGAATTTATTTACTAATTTGTTGAATGCCCTCTTAAATGATGGATATGACCAAAGATACACAAGAAGAATTTGGGGACGTGCCCCAAATCTGTGGCATCTCCTTCGATGCCTTTAACTTTATCCACACTTTAGCGTTAATTCCTTCATGGCTTTCTACCTACAACTTTGGCCATCCAGCTGAATCGCAATATGGACAACGACTTTTGGTTCTTCCTAAAGTCCTTCATGGTGATAACTAACATCGAGGAACAATTTTAATCTTGATCGACAAATGCCTGAAACCCTCGATCTAATGTATTCTTCAGCTCTATCAAATCTTATAAGAATCTTCAAAGCTCAGATTTTAGGCCTTTCCAGCAACAATCATAAGCTCCTTTGAGCTCAGCTGGAAACGCTCATAATTGGATACAATGGAAAAGCTCATTTAATCCTTCAATGAGTTTTTTTTTTTAATATGATAGCATTGATATATTTTCAGCTTTTATTGATATACCTGAAAATTTATACTCTATTTAATTTCACTATTTTAATTAGATATGAAGAGATATTTTTAAAAAAATAGAAGCAATAGAGCTCAACTTTTTCACATACTATTATTTGTGAGAATAGTAACACGAGAATTTAACTTAGAAGATATTCTAGTATATCTTGATTTGGAGAACTTGCAAGTACATTTCAAAGTTGAAAGACATTAGAAAACTTGCATAAAAGTTGATAGAAAAAGAAAATGATGTTTACTTTTTGGGTCTATGTTGCAACGTAAGGTGCTATCCATTAAAGTTCTATTTAGTTATTATTATTATTAATTTTTTGGGTTAAGATTCAAGTATGATAGATTTTTTTTAGGTCTGGTGCAAAATGTTGGCTAATAAAAGAGAAGCACGAGACTAAGTTAAGTATTGTAGAGATAAGGATGCTCAGGTGGATGAGTGGCTTTACTCTTAGAGATAAAATGTGAAATGAGTATGCTCGGGAAAAAGTTTGAGTAGCTCCATTGGCAAATAAAATTAGAGAGAGTCGTCTTAGATGGTTTGGTCACATAAAGTGTCGGTCGTCTAATGACCCTGTTAGGAGAGTAGATGCATTAGATTTGTCTTATGTTAAGAAAGGTAGAGGTAGACCTAAAAAGACATGGTTAAGATGTATAAAAAATGACCTTAGTAAATTTGAATTAAATTAGAATTTGACACATAATAGGACACAATGGAGACGAAGGGATTCACGGAGCCGACCCCACTTAGTGGGATAAAGGCTTGTTGTTGTTGTTGTTATAGAAATACAAAATTAAAAATGGCATTGAACTTACCTATATAAACTGAAGGAGGAAGTGCATAATGCAACAAAAGTGTGAACTGATATAAAGGATCATCAGTAATTAGGCCAAAATGAATTGCCCCTTTGACTATGCCCACACCCGCAAGCGGCAGCAAAGCATAACGCACCACTATTACTCCAATAATAATTGAACGTTTGATGCTGGCCTTGCGAAACCCTAAAAAAAAAAAAAAGAGAAATTGAATGATCAACATTGGACTCTTTTTTTAAAAGGAAGAATCATAAAATAAATCTTTAAAAAAGCTTTCGAATGAATATTGACCTTTGATGAAATTTCCCCCCATTACCAAAGTCATGGTTGGGATTGCTCCAGATCTGCATATTTTGTAGAGATGTAGCTTGGATAAGTATACCTCACAAACAATTATATTAGCTAAATAAAAAGATGACTTTAAAAGATATATTGAATTTCAAATAAAATATATGTATTATCTTTTAAAGTCATCTTCTTATGTGATGGTCGAGATCGCCAGGCGTGATGATGGAGCCCATGGAGATCATCATGCATGGCGGTGGAGCCCAATGGCGATGATAGGAAGCAAGTGGTATAGCAAATGGAATAAATCTACGATGAAGGAAAATATGATGGTAGAAAATATAATTAGTATAGTAGATAGGATAATAGATAATGGTTATGATGGTGGGATAGCTTATGGTGGATGAGAACTCAAATTATTTTTAAAAATAAATTTAAAATGCAAAAATATAAAAAATATATTTAAAAAAAAAATTGACCTCAAATCGTCCATTAATTATTAAAATTCTTCAATATAATTTACCCTAATAAGGTTGCTGAGTTCTGAATCACACGAAGAGGAGGATCTTCACCAACTAGCAATTTTTTTACTGGGTAAGATACAGCAACAATAAGCCCAACGAGCTGCATGAAGGAATAACACATTCAGCTCTCTTTTTTACAAACGTACCTATTTTGCAAAGTGTTACAGTTTTAAAAATTCTTAGATGGCAACTTAAATTCATAAATACTTAATATTTTTACATTAAATACTAATTTGTTTTTCGTGATTATGTCATATACATCGAATTAATAATTAATGACATTTATCTAAATTTTCCGGTTCTGCCTTATAATTGAATATTGAAATAAACAAGACTTTCTTCTTGAACTTACAGCAAGAGATAGGGAGGCGTAAGCTATTCCGTTAGTATTGCAAATAGCAGGAGCACCAAATGGACTTCTTTTTCTTTACATGTGTTGGGAAGAATAACAAGAAGCATGTTGCCGACATTTCCTGTTGAATAATCAAATTATTATTTATTAGAGTGCTTCTGACTGCATAAATTTTTGAAGGAAAATATATATTTTCATCTGATATAATCAAAATATTAAGAATTTAAAAAATTATTGTGGATGACAGTTGATAGTTCTATTATGTTTTTCAATATATGGGTGGTATTAATTAGTATAAATTGAAATACAGGAATTTTTTTGAGGCCTTTCGTTCCATGTATATGTACCAGCTGCACAGCAGGATATTACGAGGCCCTTCATATGGGAGGGGGTTTTTGTAAGTAGAATTATTAGTAGTCCAAATGCTGAACCTATTATAAAGGTGAGCAAGATGTTAACTGTTATAAACCACCTGCATAGTCAGATCAAAAAATAAGATGGCGTCTGACATCTGTAGAAAATTTTGATGAAAGCAACTATAAATAAAATAAAATAAAAAAGTGGTAATTTTTTTATAATATGATTAATGCAAACTTACGATGCTGCGACGCTTTGAGGAGTCAATGCTTGGGACAAATTGCTTGATAGCAGAGCTGGGTTAAAGACATAATATACAACCTGTTGATGAGAAGTTTTTAGTCGTATCTTTTGCTCTATGATGCATTACACTTGATATGAAAAAATATTGAAGTTCCAAAAAAAATTTCCTTAACATCATTCAGGTGATTTCTTGCTGCTTCACCCAAAATGCCGATGTAATCCGTTGCAATAAACAATCCAATACTGGTCACAAGAAGCACATCTAGAACTGGAAATGCTGCAGTCATGAATAGCCGAAAAATCCCCATCGCTCGAATTTTATATAATCACCTTTATATCTTCTGCTTTGCCATAGATTTTTTTACCGAAAAATTAATTTGAGCCATAAATTCTAATAGAAATTATGATAGAACACTTTGGCCCCAATTTAGCCTTAGAAATCATTAGATCATGAAATGTCAATACTAGCATATAATTAGTTAAGCTTTCATGTAGGACTAGTTATACCAACTTTTAAGTTCATTTCAAGCTCTCTTGCAGAAAATTAATCATACTTTGACATCAATTCGTGGTTTTCAGAATTAGAATTGTATTCAAAACTCAAGCTTTGGGGGTATTAACCTCAAACAAAATATGAATATAAACAAGCACTAAAAGTAACTTGGTGGGTGGGAAGAGAGAGAGAGAGAGAGAGAGAGAGAGAGAGACTTCTAATTTTAATCCATAGTTAATATGCATCAAATACCTTCTACTCAAGAGAACTCTTGGAGTTATAACAGGAGGATCAATTGAACCTTTGGCCCTCGGTGGTGGAAAGAAAGAAATGTTGCCATCTTTATAGAAATTGATGAGTTTAAGGACAAGTTTTTAATGTCATTGTTTGGCAGATTATTGCCATTTTTTAAGATTAGTTTAATAAAAGTGATGAGAATGATTTAACACAAGGTTGATTTTGAGGTTAGGACAACTAATGCAAAATGATATTCCCATTAATCTCTTGTTGAAATTGGCGTTTATTAATAATATGTAGGGATTTCTTCGATGGGTGGAGAAGAATTTTGGGGTTGAAGTGGAGTGACCTCTTTAGGCTTATGGGTTTAGGACAATTCTCTTACCTTGAAAACTAAAAGCATATGTATTAGATCGCCATAATTTGTGACATCCATATCAAAAAAGCCAAGGTCTACCTAAAAGTATATGAGCAACATCCATGGGAAGAACATCACACCAAATTTTATCACTATATTCTCCTAATTGAATGGGTACAAGACAACGCGTTGAGATATAGAGATAGAGGTCTTATCTACCCAAGCGACCTTATAAGGGTGGGTGGGTCTCGGGTGAGCTTCATCCCCAAAGCAGGTAGCAATAACATTCATGCAACTACCACTATCAATGATTAACTTACATCTTTTCACCACTCTTAAAATAAGTGTGGAAAATTGATGTCTCAATCATTATTAGCTTCGTAGTTGCTAACACATATGCTATGAGACTCATCTGCATCTTATCACTCTTCTTCACAAGGGTCAACCAATTTGATTATCATTATTTTCATTTTGTTGATCCTCATTTTCATAATCTAAGTGTAAGTTTCGACGAGGACAAGTACTTGCATAGTGACCAATTTTATCACATGTAAAATAAGTAATGCTAGAAGTCTTAGAGCTAGATGTTCCCACTAAAGCTTTTCCTTTTGTTTCATTGGGTCCTTTAGGAACTACTAAAGTAGGAGGGTTAACACGCGATTGAGAGTTGTTTGTAGATGAAGTTGTGAATCGCTATAAGGTTGTGATCTAAGATATTGTTCAATTTGAGTGCCACAAATGCATCCTCAAGAGAATAAATTTCTTATCATTTCATTACGAATATCGTTCGTAACCCGGATCTAAATCTAGAGATTGTTGTGTGGTGATCCTCTAACATCGTCATCAATTCATCAAATCGTGTCATATACTCAACAGATTAAAGATCCTTGTTTAAGCGTAGTCATTTCATCCATAAGTTGATCATGAAAATTTAATGGTACATATTTTTGCTTTAAAATTTCTTTCATTTCATCCCAAGAAGCAATAGGTGGTTGTCCTAATCGTTGATATTTTTGTGTGAGATTAACCCAATAAGTCTTAGCATGACTAGTTAGTTTCATGCAGGCAAAACGAACTTGTCTTTCTTCTGACATGGGCATCCAATCAAAATATTGGTCCATGTCTACTAACCAATCTAAGAAAATTTTAGGATCAAGTCGACCATCAAAAGTAGGTGGATCAATTTTAACCCTACGAATAATATCATCGGGTTCTCTAAGTGTATGGCGGGGCAACAAAATTAGGTGGCTCTCGTAATGTCGAGGATAATGCTCATAAGGAGTTCGATGAGCATAACCTTCATCTCTCTTAATTGTCTCCCTATTCATGAGGTGGGTGAGGAAGTATCATCAAACTCGGGATATTCATTAAAGTTGTTCTAGGCGATAACGGGTCTAATAGGAGAATGTGGATGAGGTGGGAGAGGAAGAGGAACGGATCAACATGATGACCTCTCTCTTCAAGTTGGTGTTCTAGGATTGGGTTAGTTTAGTGAATGTGTTGTAAGCCTACCAACTTTTGTTCTAAGGCTTCAAATCTTTTTTGGAATTCATTAAAGGTTTGTTGGTGCATAAGGGTAAGCTTTTCTATTTTTTCTAGTAAAAATTCATAGGAATCATGTTTTTCATCTAAGGATTGATCTTGATATCTATGACCACTGTGAGTTGACATGATGATATTCTTTTAAAAATATTAATATAAACAAATACTTAATTAATTTTTTTTTAAATCAATGTAATGAAATCAAAGACGATTAAAAGTAAGTAAATGCTCTAATTAGATAAAAATTTTGTATGATTTTTTTTAACAAGGAATTGCAAGATTACTCTAATGCAAAAAATAAAACTCAATACTAAACAAGATATTCCCAAAGAAACATACTTGCTCGATACCAAATATGATGTGTAGGACCGGTGTTTTTATGATATGATGTTTATTACAGATAATTCTTAAATCCTCACAAAGAGTAATGATAAACACACACTACTATTGAGCACATTCACAATATTATAAATTTAGTGAAGTTGAAAAGATCTTAGTTAAAGTTATGTCAACCACACTTGAGATCTGAATCTTATAAGTACAAAGAAATAACTGAAAAGTTATGAACGATCTAACCTGTAACAGATTTAAAATAACCAGCAACGAAGCGGGGATAAGTTGAAGTCGACCTCAAGCGGTCAGGCGTTGTGGAGATCGCGTTCCTTCCTTAGATCCTTCTAAGGGTTGTGAACTCACTCAAGTAGTCGATCACTCAAGAGGAAGAATAGTAAAAGAAATTTAAGAAGATAACTTTCATTCCAAATTCAAGTACCAAGCATTACAAGAGTCTCCCTATTTATAGGAATGAAAAGGAGTTAAGAATACTCAAACCTAACTCCAAACTCAAACCTAACACCATCATAACTACACCTACCACCATTATCTACCCTACTATCAAACCTACCACTATTATCAAACCTACCACTCATTCCATACCTACTACAATGACTCATGGGCCATGACATAAGAATAGCCCAATACATATAAGCTCAAGACATATACAAAATATAAAAGCCCAATAATAATGACTCATGGGTAAGAATAGCCCAATACATATAAATTCAAGACATATACAAAATATAAAAGCCCAATAATACATAACTTAAATTATAACAAAGCCAAATCATTTATTTAAGCTTTATGACGATGGCGTCGACGATGGTGACGATGATGTGCATCAAAATTTAACTAAAATAGGCGTTAGCTAAATAAGCATACAAGCCAAGTAATTATATTTTGAATAGTTGGACTTAACACCGCACTTAGGTAGCCAAGCTATCTTAATTGGATTATTCTTAGGGGCATAAGCGTACAAGAAAGAACATCTATGCTCATTTATTATTGTGGCGGCCTTTAGCACAATCCTCTACATAAAATATCATTAGGCAACTAATGACCTAACATTCAATCTACACACAAACAATCTAGCATCAAATCTAAAATATTACATCATAAAATAAAACACATCATCATAATATATCTTGACTAACCTAATACTCAATTATTTAGCATTTTAATGTGTATGCTAATGCTTAGTGTGGTGTGTCTCAATTAAGCTTTAGAAGTATGATTGTCTAAATTTTTTGAATTTTTAAATTAATTGTTAAGGATGGTTTCACTTCAATTCTTTAAGTAGATTGGTTGATTGTAATTTGCATATTCTCATTTTGTTTAATACTTAATATTTAATTATTATAAAGAGAAGAAAAAGGCTTGACCCCTTCATCACTATCTTAAGTTATTTTCTAAAGGGTAAATTATCATAGCTTTGGTTCTTTCAGTCAAACACTTGTGAAATTTTTTTTTAGTGGGCCTAAGTTTGGGTTAGTTTTAAGGAATCTTATTCAAACATGAAAGGCATCTCAGGATTAACAAAATTAAGTCACCTTCACATGTGTAATTTTTTTCTACTTCCTTTCATTACCAGTAACATTCATATTGTTTCACTTTTAGCCTTCTTAATATTTAATTTAACATATATACCTGAAATATACCCATAATTATGCACACTCAATGAATATTAATGCATGAAGTTGATAGAAAAGAAAGATTTCATCTCATAGCTAAGCATATGCAAACATGTATTATAAATTTAAGCAAGTACATGTCATTGTTAAACTAGGGAAATGAGATTATCTCAGACCTTCTTGGGGTTACAAGAAGCCTCATATTCCTGAGATGTCCAGACTATATACCTGCTAATTCAAATACATACAAACACACATATAAGCATAGAAACTAAACCATGCAAAGGTTATATGAAATCTTTTATTTATGTAACGTTCAATAACATGAAAAGAAAAGTTTTATCTTATATTCTAGCACATGTATACACATAAATGAAATTAAGCAAGTACGTGCCATTATTAAACCAGAGAAATGAGATTATCTAAGACCTCTTTGGGGTTACTTAAAGACTTATATTCCTGGGATGTCTAAACTATATACTTGCTAATTCAAATATATGTAAGCATACACATAAAACATGAAGATAAAACAATCTCTTACTATCTTTAAGTCACAACTAAGTGGAGGTTTTATTAAATGCTTACAACAAACATTGATTTAAATTTTATACTCTTTGATTCATTATTAATTTATAATTTTAAAATATTTGAATTTTATTAGTGATAATAGCCACATCATATCATAACATTTATCCAACTCATACAATTTGAATGCAATCATATTCTTTTAATTTTGTTTTCGAAACCATGAACACATGAAACAAATGGCATGCACATTTACAATAATTGAAAGGAAGTAATCAAATGTCACCACATAACATAACATACTTAATTTCATTGAATCCTAAGGACAATCAAGCCAAATAAATATTCTTTAACACTAACCAAAGCTTTTATAAGATTTAGTTTCAATGTTTAAGTTACCTAAGGTGGAGAAATGAAACTTAGGATTAACTCCATCCGATGTTGGTTTTTTAACATATTTAAGGAAGGAAATTAAATAGGTTTTATGAGTTAACTAAGTTCAAGCCATTAATCACTTTGACTTAATTACCCTTCCCCAAGCTTCTTTAATTTAATCAACTACTTGATCATGAGCCTTCAATGATATGCTTTGAAAAATAAAATCAACAATGCACTTAAAGGAGTCAATGCAATTAGGCTCATGTTTAGAGTTAATTAAATTAAAGGAGAAAAATATTTAAGTTAAGTACTCTTATGATTTCCCACACCCATGGGATAATCATAATTTCTTTAATGACTTTATGTTATTAAACACACAAAGGGATTAATGGGTTATATTTGAGTTATCTAAATCAATTTTAATTTTAATTCTTTTTTATCATTAATTTTTCTTAATTATTCCTTAATTATTAAACATATTAATTAACCCTCTTAAGAAAGTATACTTGGAAAAATAATTAAGAAAGGAGTCCTAATTATTTCTCTCATCATACCCACAATTTACATTAATTAATTAACACTAATTGTTTAATTTTTACTATTCACCAATTTTAATAATCGTTTAATTAATTAAAGAGGGTGATTAGGGTTAAAATTCTAAACCCATTAAACCACATGGCAAATAATTCTAAGAAAATTATCAGAGGACATCTCATAAAATCATCCTATAAAATTTAAAAATAAACAGCCAAGTAATTTGGCCTTAATTAAAATAATTAGCTTGAGCTTCAAACTATAATTAAGTATTGTTCATTGGTTATTAGTTAAGGATTTTATTTTTATTAAATTTTCCTCTGTCTAAGCTTTCCAAAATGGGTTTATTTATATTTTTTAGATTTTTCTACAATTAGTTATGATTTCTTGATGTTTTAGCCATTTAGTTATGTTTTTAAGCCTTAATTAATCCTTTAAACCATTGGCGCCACATGGATCGCAGCGATGGCGCTTTCCAAGTGGGTAAAATATGGTATTACTTAAATCGTCACGACATGATTCAATGGTAGCTGACGTTGTTTCACCTTGGTCATCCGATCTCATATTGGGCCGAGATTGATTTTGAAGGGATTAAATCGAGATTTCTAACATGATTAGTCATGATTATCTGTTCTAATCATAAGGAATAAACAGCTAGTGATCCATCATCTCACGAGCGTTAGAAGATGGACACCATCTGCCTTTCGTCGCTCGTCGGAGCTCGTTCGACAGTGGAATTGACTTCAAAATGATTAGAAAATGAATCAAAGGAGATTCTATGGGGGAGATCGCATGAAAACACGATTTACTTCAAAAAAACACCAACACCTAGAGGCCAAGACTACGATTGCAAAAATTTTATCTCGCCGAAGCTATAGGCGTGACCGTCGATAGAGGTAGCTTCGTCTTGAAGAGACAAAATTCGATGAGAAGATCTTGAGTTACCATCGATCGATCTGTAGATCAAATGCCACCACAAAGCTCAGTGAGTTAGTCTAGGGACTTCTTCTGGTTTTTGAATCGCTTGGGATATGATTCATTTTGGCTCACCAAAGTGAGGTAAAGGTGTGAGAAAAGTTAATTTGAGTTTGGTGTATGTTTGAAGAATTTGGACGGATGGAGCTCTTGGGTCCAATCGGGAGCTGATCTCGCTGATGGTAGAGTGCACGGGAAGCTTGGGAGAGGGTATGAGACTGTACGGAATATTCTAGGGAAGCTCTCAATTGAGTCTGAATGGATGGGGACGAGTATACTCTCCTCCCCAGCTAAACCAAGGGTTGGGATTAGTTCAGCCTTTGGTAGCTGTCCGGCCATAGTAGCTGGTTGGAGGTGGCATAGGACTGCTGAGGTGGATGAGTATAAGAGGCTGAGAGAGTGTAGTGGGCTGCCATGAGGTGCACACTCCTCCTTAAGTGGACAAATGGTTGCTCATGGGTGCGCTCACCCTCTCTTAGCTAAAGGCTGGACCCAACAACCTTGGGTTAGGTTGGGTCAGTGGTCTTTTGTCTAAGAAAGGCAAAATGTGGCTGGCAAGGGGTGGGGAGTTGGAGAACCCTTCAAAATAGATATTTTATGACATTTGGAGGGCTTGGTTCAATGGGTTTGACCTAAAATGGGTTCACCATGGTTAGGCCCACTTGGGCATGCCCATAGTGACCTATGGATGAGTCATGTCAAGTTTGGTTGGGTTTGGGCTTAGTTTGGTTGGGTTTGCCTCAATTTGACCCATGTAAGTCAAATGGGTCATGATGGGCTAAGTTGATCATTTTGACCAAATTGGGTCAATGTGAGGGTTTGGGTAAGTTAAACTAATCATTTGGAATGAGTGAGTGTCATTAGTTTGATTCAATTTGGGTTAGATTTGAATTTGATTCATATGATCTAATTTGGGTCAAATGAGTCATGTTAACCAATTTGATCAAATTGACCAAATTGGCTTGAGTATGAGTTAGGTCTATGTTCAATTGATCATTTATAATTGATTGGAAGAGTTGATTTGAATTCATTTGAGTTATGGACTATGATGCACATACACGGACACTTCTGTTTTTAAAAATATAGGATACGAATACGCATTGGACAGGGCATTATAGTAATAATTAAAATTAATGTGTATAAATTAAATAGATAAAATATTAAAAATAATAAAAAATAAGTTATTTAAATTTAAAATTAAATTAATTACTTAAGTTATATATATATATATATATATATATATATATATATATATAACTTAAGTAATTTATTTTATTTACATTAATAATTTTAATGAATAAAATTTATTATCAATTCTAATTTATAAATTTAATTATAATTTTTAATAATTTTAATTATTTGTAATAAATATATCTTATTATTCTCTCTTTTTATCTCAAATATCATTCTCTAAATTTCTAAAACTCTCTACAATAATTGAAAATATAACAAATTATATTTAAAATATTTTTTTAACTCAATTATTTAGGACATGCGTATCCCTTTAATTTTTTAATATTATTTTAATCACACTTTTCCAGTATCGCGTGTCGGTCGATTATTGGCGGTGTCGACATTTGCACTTATAATTTTAGTGCATCATAGGTTATAGAGTGATTTAGTTCAATTTGACCATTTGGGTCAAATTAGACTAAAACCAATTGGATTAGGTTGAATAAGCTGGGTCCAATTGAAGGTTGGATCATGTTTAATACTCAATTAGTGACTAATTGGAAGCATTGATTTCAATCAATTTGGTCTAAGAGTTGATTTGGTCTAATTTGACCCTTTAGATTAAATTGGGTCAACTTGGGTCAAAGTGTCAAATTGGCTTGATTGGGTCCCATTGATTGTAGTGGAGTGTTTGATAATGACTTACAATCATCAGTGAAGGAATTGGATGGCTTGGTTTGATCTATTGGGAGTTTTATTAGAGTTTGGTTTAATTACCCCATTTAGGTCACTTTGGGTCAAGTGGTTTGGTCAAGTCAACTTGGATCAATTGAAGTTATGGATGGTTGGGTTGTGTTCAATGATGAATTCGAGGTTGATTGGTGGTTTTAATTACAATTGATTTGGGTTTGATTAGGTTTTGGCTCATTTGAACCTTTTAGGTCAAATTAACTAACTTGGGTTGATCAAATTCACTTGGTTCAATGAGCTTGGTTGCAAATGTTGGAGTAATTTGAAATGATCTATTGAATACTTATGGTGATTAAGAAAATCAAATTGAATTTAGTTTGCTTGAATGTTTGAATGGAGTTATAAGATTATGGTGGGTTAACTTGGGTTAAGATCCAAGTTAATTTGGCTTAGAACTTAGAATGGAGAACCAAATTCAATTAAGATTAATTGAATATGTTTGAGTTGTTTTAGCTCCAACCACATGAGCTTAAGTTTGGATGAGTGGATGGGCATGAATTTTGATTTAGGCCTTGGGGTAGGTGAAACCTACTTGTCCTAAGGTAAACTCATGCTTGGGGTTATGCCTATAACTCTCTAGGTTTAGTGTTCTCTTAATCACTACAAGTGTCCTAGCACTAATGAAGTCTAAGTGTCTAGAAGGCTCTTAGATCTAAGATGGGAGGGATTAATTCTCACTCCAAAAGTGAGATCAACAGAAACTTTATGGGTATGGGAAGATATATCTAAAGCCCTATAATAAGAAAAATACTTCAAATGAAAAGGATAATTCTATCACTCATTAAAGAGATAGGCTTGAGAAGATTATTAAATCCCCTCAAGATGTGCCTAGCCACCATGCAATTACTTTCTTGAAAAAAATAAGTTCTTTAAAGTTATAGCCAATCCTTCATTCAACAAATCAAAAATAAGATGGTCTAATATAAATTCTAAATGCATAATAGAAAACAACAAATAGAGGGATAGAGAGTGAGGGAAAATTTTATCATGATTAAAAAAATTTAACTATTTAATTTTTAAATTTTCTTTGCATAATTCGGTAAAATTTAAACTCATACATATTTTCACAATAAAAAAAATTCATAGTACAAAATACCCAAACTTAAGTATAAGACAATCTAATATAATGCTCTTTCTTTATGAATCTATTTTTTATTCTAACTTTGAGATCTTGTAGTTGATCTAGGAACGTGCTATGTCGATGAACAATCAAATCAAAGAAGATATACATTTTTTTTCAATTATTTGAAAGAACATATGTAATATTATAAAATATGCATATTAACCATATTCATCAAATGCATATGAAATTTTAGAAATTTACTCATGCACATACTAGAAACACTCTCAAATAATTTTAATTTTCTTAAAACTATTTTAAAATTTTAATAATTGCTACAAATATTATATTAATTATACAAATTCTCATATAACTCTAAAATATAAATAAATTTAAGAATGCTTTAAAGTAGTCAAAATGTTTCCAAAATTGATAATCATGCATCACCAAGATCAATTTAGAAATTAATTCATATTAGAATAATTAATTTTTGAGTTTGAAAAATATATGTAAAAAAAAAACATTTTGGCTTCAACAAATTGCACCAATTCACATGATCAATCAAAATGTTGTGTTTAAGTGCTCACAAATTTATCAAAGATTTTTAAAATATATTTATATTTAAAAATTAAAATAATTTTTATTAAATTATTTAAATTACTTCTGGGCTCCAAAAATTCACCACCGACCTCTCGATGAAAAGAGTAGATTAAATGTCAGTCAAATTTTCAGAAGGCGGATGAAATAGTTGATGACACACTACCTAGAGATTTCACTCTTATTTTGTGAGGACTTTAGATCTGATTTCAGATTTTATATAGGAAGAAATACCTATAGTTAATTACACCTCCTAATACTGAAAGATCACTTTCAATTAAGGCTAGTCGTTAGATCGCTAAATGTGCAGCGTATAGTAGCAGCATATGGAGTTTTGAAATTTAGGTTTATGAATTCATCATTATTTATCTTAAAGCAAATGGTTGGGGGAATAGTGACACGCCTGATCAAGATCCTATGGTTCTATCATCTCAGGCTATCATGGTCCTTAGTTTACTTAGTTAGAAGAGGTAGTCAACCCAATATGACTGAAGGATCCTTGTCAGTAGTTATGGGTTGCATCATCCAAGGAGACCTTATAGACTTAGGGTGACATTTATCTAAGGAGACAAGATTAAGTCTAAACCTTAGCTAATAGTGGCTTTTTTTTGTTATCAGTGCACCTTATAGTTCACAACTCAAAGGATGGAGTCTTTGGAGAGCATATAGGCTATAATTATTGTCATAATATAATGGTATCATTTGGCAGTGAATCACCCGATTAGAAGACTCAGTGTACGAGAATATGTGGAACTCTTGGCCAATAGATAGAGGATACAAGCAATGTCCTTACTAGCATGAGATTATTTGAGAATAAATATAGCAGCGCATTTGACTTGACATCGGCTTTTTTGTGAGCTAGAGTTTCTTAATTTTTTCACAGAAAACAATTATGGATGGGTGGATGGATTATTTTAACTTTAATTTTAGATGTTGGATTTCATTTAATCATTTTAAGTTTGATAATTCATTAGATTTTTCACTTAGATTGATATTTGATTTATGTTAATTTGATTTAAAATTTTAAATATCTTTTGATGGTAGTATCCCCTCTGATTGAAATCTTTATTCAACACAGCTATCATCAGAGTAGACCTCATTAACTCTACTTGTTTGCTAGTAGAGGATCGGGTCTATGACTTATATTTATGAATTTAAATTTGAGGTGATTTCAGATAAATACTTTAAAATTTTGAATAATAATAATAATCTCCTGTAGTTAGATTCTACAATTAAAACAGCCATCACTTAGGTATATAAGTCTGCTTGATCATTTAGTTTGTTGTTCAGATCATCATTCTATTAATTTAATAATAGAAGATAAAATCTAGATTTATATTTTGAGAATTTTGAATTTGAAATTATTGAATATAAATATCTTAAATATTTTGATAATGATGACTCCTTCTGTTGATATCCACTAGTAAATTGACTCAACTCACCATTTCTTGCGCGAGGATCGTCTATAGTTAGAGCCAATGATTATATTTACCATCTTAAAATAGAGATTCAATAATTTTAAATATAGAATTTCTCTATTAAAATTATTGATGATCATCTGCAAATATATAAATCAAATCCTCGCTTAGTGACTGAGCATTTGATTTGAAACCAATCTTATTAACTCTGATCCTAATAAGGAGAAGGATTAGATTGATTAAGTGGGACTTACGACTTTACCATATAGATAATGTGACTCATACATATTTGCTTTCAGATTCATTAAATTTTATGCAAGTTATAAAATTTGCATGTTTTACAAGGTAATTAGGGTTAAGAATAAAATATTCCTCATATGTAAATCATCAAGGAACACCTATATAATCTTTTGAGGCACTATACTTGAATTTATTTCATCTCATGATATGCATGCATAATTCATCTCATTATTTGCATGAATCTTAAACATCAATCATAATTTCATGATTGTCTCATAATGTGTGTACACGTTTCAGATTCATATATGATTTTCACTTAAGAGCGGTTGCTCATATGTACACGTTTTAGCTCAACCAATCTTCTACATCAAGTTTGCGTTGAGATGATTGCAGAGTCCATTTCATTAAGAAACTTACACATATTCCGAGGCATTTGATTGGAGTGTATTAGCTTCGTAGTGCATGCAAGATTCGCTTCATTTAAAATTCTAGATTATTACTACGTATTTCGGTGTGATAAAGTTAAATTTGATCTACAGGCTTACGTTAAAGTTCGTATAAGGAGAATTCTTTTATACCATATGCGCTAGAAGAAAATTTTAAAATAAGTATAATTTAAAATATAATTAGTAATTTAAGTATCTTAAAAATAAAATTTAAATATAGGTATAGTATTTCTGACTACTATAAGTCGCCCTAAGCCTATATATGTATTGTTTTAAATTATTTTGTATCGAAGTTGCGTAAATATATGTAAGTCGCGTTAGCGGCGACTTCTATAAGTGTATAAGTAGGTGTATGGCGAGCGAGTGGTGAGAACTCTTGTTAGTGTTCGACTATTTGAAATTTGTTTTGTTAGTGTTCGACTCGTTTATATATCGAGCTTGAAATGTCGTTAGTGTTGTTTTGTTTAACTAAGCAGCTAACGAGCGTACCTTTGACAACGCTTTTGATGAGGAGGATTGAACGAGTCGTCTTTTGCATAACAAAAGTTTTAAACACTAAACCATTATTGCATTTGTGATAAGTAAATGTGTTCGTATGTATATATAATGATAATAATAATAATAATAATAATAATAATAATAAATAATAATAATAAATAATAGTAATAAAATAATAATAATAATAATAATAATAGTAATAAATAAAATAATAGTAATACAATAATAACAATAATAGTAATAAATAATAATAATAATAATAATAATAATAATAATATAATAATAATAATAATAATTTACAATAATAATATATTTACATATTTCATAACTTTAATTTTTACTTAAATAATCTTTATTATTATATCAAAATCTATTTTTTCCAAGTGAAATCTTTTTGCATGAAAGTCTTAGTTTATAAATATTGAGTTTGGGTGTGAAATATGTAAATCGTTATGTATGTAAATTCTCTAATAATAATAATAATAATAATATATAATATAATTTTTTTTATAAATCAGTGAACTGATCGTAATTGTTCATGTTCGCTCATTTATATCGAAACGAAATAATGTTTTATTACGTTGTTAGCAGCAGTAGAATAAATTCATAATCACAGTTAACAACGATTTTGATAGTCTAATGAGCTTTATCTAACGACGATTATACCTATATTTAAATTTTATTTTTAAGATATTTTAATTATTAATTATATTTTAAACTATATTTATTTTAAAAATTTATTCTATGCGCTATCTTTAATGTAGTAATTTTGAATACAAAGCTGTCTTGAAACATCGCATAATACATGCAATCTTTGATTATTCAATTTATTTGCTTTCTTTTTACTATGAGGAACTTGTCTTCATGATTACTCTAAAATGCATGTCCTCTTTAATTCCTTCATCTCATTTGCACAGATTTCAAGCTTTAGGTTTACATGCAAATTTATCTTCAAATGAGTGCAAAAGAAGCCCCTTTTAAAATTCTAGAAAGTGATTCTCTCTTTTGTTCTTACATTATTCTCATTTAATGAGTATATTCCAACACATAGCACCTCTTTTTTTATAAATAGAAGGGATGGGATGTTTAACTTCTACCATTTTTTTTCCTATTTATTTACATCTTTACAAGTGTTGAGCCAGTTTTAGGAGTTCAGAAATTTGGTCTAAACATTCAACTTTCCACTAAGAGGTATATCATGTATTTTTGCAATATACGCCTTGCATCTAATTTATTTTACAGATATTTATTATTATGATATTTAAGCCGCTTAGTTAATTTTATATTTGATTTAAGTTGATTTAATCATTTATATGTGTCTTTTAGTTTTGTTCTTTGTGATTCTTTATAGTAAAAATTTGATAAAATTTTAGCAGCCTCCTAATTAAGGAGATTTTATCAAAATTAGGTCATCTAAAAGAAAAGCGTCGTGAGTGGTATTTTATAATACCGTGGTTGTAAGTCATCTAATCTACTTATCTAAAAAATCGCATAGACTCTTTGCACTACTAATATCAAATATAATATATTTTGCACATTCAAATATTTGATTTTACACTTTAACAATATCTGTGATAAAATAGTGAGATTACGCAATATTATATCAAAAATAATATTTTGTTCACTATTTTTTTAATATTTTCTGTAAATCATAGAGAGAGAGAGAGAGAGAGAGAGAGAGAGAGAGAGAGAGAGAAGATAAGAGGAAAAAAATGAAATATTTTTTTTTTCATTTTTTTCCGTAAATCAAGAGAGAGAGAGAGAGAGAGAGAGAGAGAGAGAAAGAAAGAGAGAGAGAGAGAGTCTGCCCTGCAGGAGGAAACACAAAATAATAATAATAATAATAATAATAATAATAATCATAATAATTATAATAATAATAATAAAAGATTTTTATTCATGTGAATGAGAGAGAGAGTGTGTCAGAACTCTAATAAAAATGAAATATGTGATATTAAGTAATTTTTATATTAATTTTAATATAAATTAAAAAAGTTGAGCTGAGATGGAGAAATATAATTAAAACCTTGATGAAAAATTACATTAGGATTCGGTATGTAATATTTTCTCGTGTGCGAGAGTGGTTGTTGGCAGATTAAGAGAAGGATAAAACAATTTTAATTTTTTTCTGTAAACTAGAGAGAGAGAGAGAGAACTATAAAAAAAAAAAAACTGCCGAAAGAGGAGAGATACAGAAAGAAAGATAGATAGAAGTGAGGTTTTATATTTGTGAATAAGGAGTTGTTGTTGCTGTAACTTGTTTGAGACTGTTGAGAGAAAAGAATAAAAAAAACAGAAAAAAAAAAGGAAAGAAAGTGTACAAGAATGTTGTAGCAGGTAGAGCTGAAGATAAAACGTAGGGATGTCAAGAGTTTGTTCAGGGCAATTTTTTTAAATTAAGTGTGATTAGAAGCTTAATTAAATAATTAAATATTAATAAAAAAAATTTAAGAATAGGTATAGTCATTTAATTAGTGGCGACCATGCGTCGATTCGGCGTGGCGTGGCCGTCTAACGGAATGGAGCGGCAATGGGCGGCCAAACGAGTTAATTTTTTTTTAAGATGTGAAGCCGATTGCCGGGAGGCGGCTTTTAAGGTGTGATTTTTCCCTAAATAAGTAACAGCATCACGGTTTAGGGCTTGAAATAGTTCGTGATCGCATCAAGTTGATAATAGTTTAATGGATGACAATCATATGAAGTTAACCAATTCATTTCAGAAATGGACAAATAATAAGAAGTTCATTATGACATAACCAAATTTAACGTATATGACTCTCAAGTTTGTAATGAAACGATAAATAAAATGTATGCAGACAAAAGTATCTCCCTAAACCAGGTGTGACAAGTCTTCCTCCGTAATGCGCATGGAATCACCTCAGGGTGTGGTGGATGCGAGATGGGCGATCGTGGCGATGGTGGCCTAGCTATGTCGCCGACGTCTAGCGGCGGTGCTCCTCTCGCGCACTGTCGAAAAGAATCACAAATATAATAGTGTTAATATTATAAAATCTAAGTAGTGCATTACAACAGGAAAGAGAAAGATGAGCATTATCCTATTGGAAAATGTACCGTCACATTAATATTATGAGGCGATGACTGCGGTGACCAAATTTGTTTTGCATATCTTATAAGTTACCTACATTTTTCATTTTCATATTGTATTTTGAATCTATTGATGCAAGGTCGACCTTACGAAAGTTAGGTGGACGATTAATCCATGCTACACTGCGAGAGATGGCCAATCGACAATTTGGTAGAGTATGAAATTCATTTATATGTCATCTTTGTAGAGTGTAATCTTGTGACACATACTGAGATGGTTCAACCGTCCCAAATCAATCCAATCACATGTGGCATGGACAATGATATATGATCGTTACGCCACAATTACAATAGGCCATTATCTAACAAATCAACTTTGAATGATCTTTGGACTGTCAAAAACACGCATCTCACTTGGGTTGATATTTACAGTTCGGAAATGCCTTGCCTCCCTTTCGATCGTAAGTGGAGATCCTTTGAGTATAAATAGACAAGCTGACTTCCTCTTACTGAGTAGTAGTGGGTAACCGTTTTATGAACAATGCTACTAAGTTGTAATAGATAACAGTGATTAAAGCCTGAATCGGTAAACCACGTGCCCGTTTCAGAACACCATTAAAATACTCAAATGCATTCATCATCATTGTCCCAAAACGCATACCACCATCGTGTACAAGGGACCATTTTACAGGGTCATGCTCTACAAGCCAATTGTACGCTTCTTCTTTGACATTTTTAATATCTAACATTAAGCGATTGACGAATATCATCGGTACGCCATACATCTTTTGGCATAGAAACTCAACATCACCAATCCTCAACTCTGCTTTTAAAATTTTCACGAAATGGCGAAACAATACATGAGCGCACGAAAAATCTCTTTGCATCCACGTAACATACCAGCATGTTTATCAGATATTATGCACAAATCACGCGTCTAGTTGACTCTACAACACATGCAAGCAGCACAAGAACCACAACCACAAATTAACATTCTATGATTCCACAATAGCAAAAGCTAGAGAAAACAACCTATTATTATCGTCGATTCCTACAGCTGTTAATAATGTACCACGATATTTGCCCAACAAAAGTGCGTCCCAGCTCAACAGTGCAACTCCATCCCATTATTGATGGTCCAAAAGCCCAAAAAAATCTTTAGAAATGTTGTAGTGGTAGATTGAATTAGGTACTGCGGGTAAAATCTACAAATTGATTCCATATAAAGGCGAGTCCTATGGGACTCTTCCATACCAAATATTGCTTTTATTGCCTTATCCTTGCTATGCTTTCATATGAAACTTTAACATTAAATTTCGACTCCATTCTACCTATAATCCTCTAGGCTTGGATCAATCAACGGTGCACGATCACGCGTATGATGAAGTACGCTATGAATTTTGAACTACCGCTAGATGACCGGATGCATTTCTTGACACATCCCATGATTTTCACCAACTCTTGATATTCTCCAAGCACCCCTAATCGTCTCTTGCTACAATCAAACGCCACTTACAGCCTTAGACTATCATGTTGTACACAACCGTGTAGTTCTTCCGGTTAGAAGCATTTGGAATTGAACATTATTACTTATGCACCACCAACAATAAATTGCAAACTCCATTTACTTCTTGAAACACATACAAGGTCATTTGGAATTTCAATTTCATTTGTTAGACATTTTGTCGGATGGTGTCAAATAAACATTGTTGTCCCACTCCCGTAGTTTCACACAGGACATACTGGTTTGTGGACAACATATGACTCATTGTCAATATTGCGAAATGAGTGATTTTTTTCAGATTATGACTATTATATTCTGCAAACAGCTTCGGCGAACCAAAATCATTAATATCCCGCCGGACTCACTACTTGAGCCACTCACGATACTCATCTTATTTCGGCACACATATGGTTCATCCGAGCGATAAAGCGTTCACGCCATAACTTATAAGTTGAGCAATAAATTATCATATTAATTATTACATGTATAATCAGATAAATTTTGATGATATACTACCAGGGAATCAACTCATCAAAGCTGCGTTGTATCCCCGGAGGTGCTTGTGCGATGAAATCCTGTATATGTGTTAGCGGTATATCGCGACCTTATACCGGATCGGTGATGTGGATGCAATATTAACATCTTCCACTTTGACATACAACCGGCGTCGGCGGAAGCTTGTCAAGTGTAACTCGCAAATGTCATCGTTAGATATTACGCTATAAATCCGCTACCACTGATAACGACACGGTTAGAGTATGGTGCTGGATCAATGTGCAAGCTTCATAATTCGTTCCATTCAGTAAGGTGTTGTGGCTGAACCTTAACGGACGATTTCGACCTCCACATAACTTGAATTGCTCATCGATACTCATTCTCCATAGAAAAGAATCGACAAACAAATTCTCTATTCATTCTTTGCAAAACAAGTTATATGAATAATGAGAAATTTATATTAATCGACACCTAATTATCTACTTTTTTACTTAACACACAACACAACCTAAAATCAAATCCCAAAAATATCTAACCATACTTAACCCCAACGTCTATTAATTTATAAATTGATAAAGAAAGTGATTTACTGTGTGTTTACGAAGAACGACGGAAGTCCGCTAAAAAATGTAGAATCCGCCAAAGGGAATTTTCCTCAAACGAAATGGAGGCTGGAAATTAGCTAATGTTGACTTCCAACCCGGTAAATGGGAGGGAAGTCGTTAAAGCGTAAAAGCGGTCGGGAAAAAAGAAGTTTCTATCGAATACACACGGACAAGAGCGCAATCTGTGGTCAAACCTACGCGGCGGGAAGTTTGAGAGGGGGAGGACCGTGCTGGGTGGAGCGGTCGGAGCTCTAGGCGGAGGAAGTGATTTCGAGTCAATCGAAACTAAGAGATAGGGCGATCGTCGATCGGCCCTAATAATATCTCGGGGCCGGTCAGCCAATTAGTGGGCGGCTCCATATCTGGCCTCGCTAGTTCGGCAGCTTCAGTATCTGAGTCGCCAATTAGTGGCGGCGGCCTCAATTGTGCGACATGCGTCACGTCATCACTAATTGGGCGTCTATACATATTCTTAAATTTTTTTTTATTAATACTTAATTATCTAATTAAAATTCTAATGATACTTAATTTAAAAAAATTGACTTTGTTCGGTGAGAGGAGAAAGAGAGATTAGGCTTGATGCGTGGGGTTGCTAGAAACGAAACTAGAAAGGAAGGTTGGCTTGAGATAGCATATGAGGAGTTCTTACTTTGTAGGAGTGGATGAGATGGAATACTGGAAGGTTGTGGGCTCGAGGAGGTCACCGGTGAGAGGAGCGGCGATGGGAATGGAAGCTGGAAAAAAAGTTTACAAAATGAGAAGGACAGACGGCTGAGAAGTGGAGATGCCAGTGCTATCGTCGACGACGATGAAGCTGTAGAGTGCTTTTTTTGTATTTGGAGAGGAAGAGACATTTGCAGTGCCGGACATGGACACAGCACCTATTTCAAAACTGACATCTTTGAATGACTTCGACGATAGTCAAAATAATTTTGCTTCAATTTGCATTAATGATCGTCAATAATTAACTTAAATTCAACCCAGTTTAAGAATTCTCGACTTATCAATTTCAATATTTTAAAGTCTATCAATAATTCTCATCAAATAGCACAACAATTTCATGTGCAAGTGACTTAAATTGGACTTTCATATGAAACTTCATTTGGCTATACATATTGGCTTTAGCTTTAACCACTTCAACTCGCATCACAGAATATTATATGTGTAGGTCAATAATGCTAAATTATTTTAAATTAATCCAGAAAAAATAGAGGATGTTGTAAACATTACTTGGAATGAATCACACATTTATATGGATCCGAGAGGGATAGTTTGATAATTTTTATATTCTTGTGCCTACATGCCTAATATTCTCTAATGTATTCTCTTTTTTTTTTCAAAAGTTTTTTTGTAGCATCAAAAATCTAGAGAAAATTATGACATAAAATTTTGGATAAGAGTATCCTATTAAATATTATATTATCATTTAATTTTAATAAAATAAAATCTTTTTTATACTTTCTAATTAACTCCTTTTAGGTATGTGTGTGCCTTTCTTAACATAAACTAAATTTAATATATCTACTCTTCTAACTAAGTTATAAGATGATCGATATTTTATATAACTAAATCAACTTAGATAACTCTCTCTAATCTTATCTTCTATTGGAACATTTTTGTTTGATTCTCAATTGTTTTGAAACAAATTAACAATTAAAAGAGTTGACAAAAATAAAATTTTTAATGATTTTTAATCATTATTATTATACATTCTATTTGGCTGTAAACTAGCATTCCTAAGAGTTGATCAAAAGAGTTGACAAAATCGATATAATGATATTCTTGTCTATTTAATTGGTTCAATAGTACAGTACTTTGATCTTTATGAGAAAACGGACAAACAGTAATTTTGTTTTTTATTATTACATAATTAATATTGTTTCCGTTATTACGCTGATGTCTATTAAAAATATTAAGAAAAAGAAAAACAAAAAAATCACAATTAAGAGTTAAGAAATTTATGGGCTGTTTGGGATCACTTTTTATTTTTATTTAATTTTTATTTTATGTGAAAATAAAAATATGTTTGGTATTTTTATGAATTTTTTGTTTTAAAAAATAAAAAATAAAAAAAATGTTAAGTTGTTATTTTTTAAAATTTTTAATGGAAAAAAATAAATTAAGGAAATTAATTATTACTCTAAGGAGCCACTTTGGGCCACTTTGTATTTTTTATTTTTTAAAATTTTAAATAAAAAAAATATTTGATATTTTCTTATTTTAATATAAATAAAAAAATGTTTGGGGATACAAATGACGATGATAGATATTGACCTACATATTTGTTTTATTGCTCGAATCGAATCAAATGCAATCGATTATCGATGAAATTGATGTGCATAAATTAGATTTGAATTATCATCGAAATAACCTGAAGAGTACTTATTCATAAAAGAATCACTTAGAAAAATTCAAAATGTAAAAATATTTCAAACAAGAATTTTCATACTTGATTCAATTGCACATAATAAAATCGACAAGCTACAAATACGACATAATGCGATTTGACCAATATTATTTTGATTATCGCTGATGCTATTTAAAAAATGTGAGCCTACATAGATGCATTTGAAACATTAAAAATACAAATGAAAGACACCTATTATAGGAGTTGGTGCATAAACTTGAAATATAAAATACGTATGCATATATTTAAATTATATGAGAAAGATAAAATTTATGAAAAAATATAAATATATTTTAAATAATTATTATTGATGAAATAAGTTAAATTACTATTATTATTATATAATAAAGTTAAATTTAATTACAATCAATCAAAATTTAATATATAAATTTAAATTTATATTATATATGTAAACTCACATGACATATTAAAATTAATCTACTATTATCCTACATTCAAGATAAATCTTGTTAGATTAAATTAATTAGAATTAATAATATTATATAATATAATTTAAAAAAATATAAAAAATAAAATCTAAAATTTTAAAATTCTGAAAAATATGATGGAGTATTTTAAAAATAAAGAAAAATAGATTTTATATTTTAATATTTTTGAAAACAAAAAACATATTTGTTTAAAAATAGAAAAAAATAAAACAGATAAACAAACATATTTATTATTATTAACTTTTATTTCTTAAAAATAAAAACAGAAAATAAAAAATAAAAAATGATTCCAAACAGTGCCTTAATAAAATGAACATGAATTATTTTTTTAGGTAACGTATGCAAAACTTCAAAATGTTTTGGAGCATTTTTGTATGATATTGAAGAGTTCAGACTCGCATGAGATTCTCACTTCAGCTGCAAAGAGAAAAACATTGGGAACATTGTGTGTTTTTTTCTTTAATTTTAAGTTAGATTGGATGAAAACAACAAAGAGTTATGGCCTAAAATAAATGGTGTTGAAACCAGTGGTAGCTCTAGATCGAATTTTTGACACACGATTTTCTAACTAGCGTTCTTTTTCGATGAAGATAATTCAGGAGGGATTAACTTGACAGACTTTGTTATCAAGTAGTTAGGTCTCAATGTGGGACTC
Source organism: Cymbidium sinense (assembly GCA_021442155.1). NCBI lineage: Eukaryota > Viridiplantae > Streptophyta > Magnoliopsida > Asparagales > Orchidaceae > Cymbidium > Cymbidium sinense. Next base: position 39,809,666 of record CM038219.1, read on the forward strand.
TATGTAAATTTTTCATCGATGTTCTAAATAATGAATATCTATTAAATTTTAAGACTTGATGTTTTTGTTGAAATTTTAAATGAATCAAAACTAATTTGAACTCAAACTCATTGCAATTGAATTTATAAATCAATCTATACTCATATATAAACTCAATTAAACTCAACCCAACCCAAAATCAACTCAACTAAGCCCAATTGGTCCACATTCCAAAGTGACCAATTCAACCTATTTGAACCAAGTTTCAATCTAGCCCAAATTGGATTAAATCAACTTAACCAAAACCTCCTATGATGATTGTTGATCACCCTAGGATGATCAAGTGTCATAAATGGGTCACAAACCAGTCAACCCTCTTAACCCACATGAACCCAAACTAGCCAAAATTCATTCTACACCAAAATAATTAAAACCAAGGATTCATACCAACAAGTGATCAAGGGTTGAACATGACATCAATGAGTATAACCTAACCCAATGGTCATTTGACTAAGTTACCTTTAATTTTAACCTAAAAATTAGGTCAAATGATCTAAACCAAATTTATTGCAACCAATGGCTCAAGTTTATTCCAAATTAACTATTGAATTTGACCAAATCCCCAATTGAACCTAATTTGACCAATTGAACCCAATTGACCCGTTTAGCCCAAATTGACTTCATAGAGCAAGAAAGAATCCATAGAGCACTCCAAGCTTCCTTAAGCTCAAATTTCTTTAAGTCGAAATAGCCCCTCCTAATCAAACTCCTCATTACTTCACCAAATCTAAATTAACTTCACTCACACCATCCACACACCTCGTCGAGCAAGAAAGAATCACCTCCCGAGCCCTCCGGCCACGGACGTAGGAGTTCGATCAACACCGACCTCCAAATTGACAAATCTTGGTCCACCAAGTGAATGATAAGGAATTGGTTTGCATCCTGCTCAATAGGGCTTCGTCTCCACTTGACGAAGCTTCCTCAATTGAATTCGCCGTCTTGCTCTGGCAGGTCATTTTGGAAAAATGAGGTTTTGGCGAATTTTGGTTGGAGCTTTGTGAAGGAAATGTGCATGTGATCTTGACTGTTGGATCCCTTCGGATCCTTCGTACAAAGGTGTGGGATCCATTTTGAGTCGTTCTGAAGTCAAGTGAGCTTGGTTCGAGGAATGGCGACGACCTCGCTTTCATGCCACGGACAATGGATCATGCACCGTCGTTCGGATCAAAACGGACGATCGTGATTAAATTTGTTAGAATATCTGATTTTATCCTCAAAATCGGGTTTGATTTACCAACCGATCCAAGATCGGATGGCGAAATAAAAGCGCATTCACACGCCGGCGAAGTTGATGCGCGTTTAAGTGGTCAATCTCGCCACATGGAAAGCGTTGGCCACAATACGTGGGGATTAGGCTTAATTACGTCTAATTAATTATTTTTAATGACTGAATCTTCCCAAAATTCATAACAAATCATAGAAAAATTGGAAAAATGCATATAAATACTTGTTTTAAAGGTATTTCATAGGAGAATTTATAAAAAATATCTTTAATTAATTTTGAACGTAAATATAGCTTAATTAAAGTTTAATTCAAAATTTAATTAGCTTAATAACTCCTTAATTACTTAGGCAATTAATCCAAAACTTTGTGGGTTCATTAAAGGGGATGATCTTTGTCTCTCTTAATTTTTTTGGAAATTGTTGCTTAGGTAATTAGGGTAATCAACTTTAATTAGCTTAATTACCTATAATGTGATTAATTGATTAATTAATCTAATGACAATAACATTAATCAATTTTAAAAGTCAAATATCATTGACCAACTAATTGAACAAAAGGAAATGGTCAGCCTCCCTTCTAATCATTTTCCTAAGTTCATTGCACTTGGAAGGAATTTAATTAGTATTAAAGATTAATCAAATTACTTTATTAATTAAGATTTAATTAACCAAATTAAAATCATAATCACATCATAATTTAATTGATTAAACCATGGGTAGGTCTTTAGGTGTTTAATAAGCTAAAGCCACTTAGGGAAATTATGGTAATCCACATGTGTAGGGAAACCGTAAGAGTACTTAATTAAGGTTCTTAATTTAAGTAACTATTAATTATGAGCCAATTGCATTAGGACCCTCTTATTTCTTAGGATCATTGTTAATTTAATTTTCAATTCATATGCATATCATGTTGGCTCATAATTAAGTGGATAATTATATTAAGGTAGCATAGGAATGGGTTAATTAATGTATTTAATGCATACTATAACCTAATTAACTCATAAAATCAACTTAATTACATTTTATTAAACCAAATTAATTAACAAACATGGGAATAAGTTAGGATCATCAAACCATTTCTCACATCCTTAAATCAAATCAAAACATAAAGTTAAAATGGCATAAGGAAGCTTTGGTTTACTTTAAATGGCTTTATTTAATATGATTTTGCTTAGAGAGAGATAGAATGAGAGGGTGAAGTGAGAGAGGAAGAGAAAGAGAAAGAGATAAAAAGGTGGAGAATGGTTTGGATTCGATAGTCTTGGTCATGCGGTGATCAAGTGGAGCTAATGCATGCAAAAATAGTGACGACGAGAGCTCTCCTCTCGCTAGCGAAGACATCGATGAAAATTTTGAAGTTCAAAACTCTCATCTTTTCTCCCCTTCCGTTCAAAATCCCGTTTACAGCAAGTTGCCACAGTACAGTTTCAGGTGGAAGAAGACGAAAGGGAGATGAAGAAGTTATTATTATTTTAATATTGATTTAATTACTAAAATTTATACTTTAATTAATTTTGTAATTATTAATTATTAGATAAAGAGTAATAAAGATATTATTCAATTAAAATATATTTTTTTTTTAATTTAAAGTTACTTAGATAATGATTAATTAGTATGCTATCTTAGATCAATTATGACTTAATGAAATTAATTTATAATTGATTTAAGCTAAATGAAAAATAACTTAGACAACAAAATAATATTATTTTTATGTAAATTGACCAAATAAAAATATCATTTAATTCAATTATTAGATTATTAATTAATAATTAATTAAGTTAATATAGTTATAATTAATGATATCCTCTCAAATAAATTAGATATAAATAAATAAATTAAAAATATATTAATTGAAATAATTTATTTTACTTAATTATAATAATCCTCTAAATTAAATTTGATTGGGTAGAAATTGTTAATTTAAATATTTTAACAAATTATAAATTAAATATTAATTAGTCTAATTAAGTTACAAATGTATTAAATAAATATAATAAAATATAGTTTTAATGTAATTATTATTAAAATTATATTTGATCAAATTACCTTAAATACTTAAATCTGAAGAATATAACTAAACAATTACTTAGGATTTAGCTAGATTTAATATTTATCGCATCATACAGTTTTTTAAAATTTAAATGATTAAAAATTTAATAAATTAGAAATTGATATGGTGCTCAAAATACCGTCAAAGTCAGAATCTTAATATCAAAAGCGGCGCGATTTAAAGTCAAAATCGAGATTAAGCGAAATATCTGAAATCTTTGGGATATCAATTACATCCCAAAATAGCTCTTAAATATAGAGTGTTTATAGTCAAATCGGCGTCTCGACGGATCGAGCCTAAGATCTCATAATTCGACTTCATTTGGGCATCCAAATGCTCAAAATACATCAAATGATCGAAGGAACCATTCTAAGTCAATCAAGAGAGGGTATGACTTTGCATAAATTACAAAGCCTCCTCCCATCTATAAATAGAACTATATCCTCACATGAAGGGGAAGAAAAGTGAAGAAGAAGGAGAACAAAACAGAAGAAGAGAAAAGCAAGCGGAAGAAAAGAGTGACCATCGACCCGCACTGAAATTACCCGCGTGAAGTTACATCTCCATCATCATGCTGACAACCTAATCATTATTACATAGTTATTGTTCTACCTCATACACCATCTTGTAATCCCACATTGGGAAGAATTTGTACTTTGCAACATATATAGTGGAACATTTTTCCAGGCCCGTGGTTTTCCTCTTTTCGAGGTTTTCCACGTAAAAAATTCGTCCCTACTGCTCTTTAAATATCGTGTGTGCTCGATTATCGACAAGGCTAAGACATAAACTCTTACTCTACCGCATCACGATTTCTAGACGCATAGCGGTTTGGCCGTCACGTGGAAGAAAAACCCTTCAATCATACTTCCGTGAATATCCGTCATGGCCAATAGGCGCACATACAACGGGCCTCCGCTCCAACTCGTCACTCTCAAAACCGTCCTGAACCAAGAACGTCAAGTTTTGCCTCAATCCCTCGATAGGCATGACCCGAAGGCGGGCGGAATCTCTTTGGAGGATCGTATGCGTCGAATGGAGAGTCCCAAAATAAGATGATCCGGCTTTTGCAAGGACTACAACGGCCGAACCGACAAATGAACCCCCCCAAGATCGGTCGTTGCGGAGGAGGTCAAAATGCTAATCTTCCCGGCGTTAGAGTTCCTCCCATGAAACCATAACGATCTCCAGGCGCTAGTTACTCATCCATCAGCGGCGACTCAACGATTACTAATCCACCGTTGTTGTCGATAGCTTCACACATGCTCATCCGTTAATCACGCTCGTCGACATTAGCGATGCGATGCTTAATGCGAGATGAATTTCATCTTCAAGGCAGAAATTATCTTCACACACCGCGGTTATGTGGAGTCCTCACCTTTATGGAGCCATTCTTCAACATCCCATTCCGTAGGTTTCAAGCTTAGAGCATTGATTCTATGATGGGGCAAGCGACCCACATGAACATATCGACCATTCTGGGTATCATGCATATCCAACGAGCTCACGACACCTTTGCTTTGTAGTTTTTCCTATTACCCTCAAGGCAAGCTGCACTTCTCTTCTACTCTCTTTCGAGGGATCCATCCATACCTTTAACGAACTCGCTAAGATCTTTGTGGAGCAGTTTATTGCGAATCGGAGAATCATTAAAGATTCCTCCCATCTTTCCGTGTCCGGAATGAGGGTGAATCACTGAATACTTTCGAGGTTCTCCTTAGAGGCTCGCCAAATACACAGTAGACCAGAATTATTAAGAGGAGTTTTCCTGAGGACTCCGTCCGGGCCTTCTATTCATCCTTAATGGGACCGACGCTCATTATCTTGATTTAGTTCATCGCGCACTCTCTGATGAAGCTATTAATGCCCATCGAAACAATTTGAACAATCAGGAAGCACCCGGGAAGTGCGGCAACGACCATCAAGTAATCGTGATCTCCCTCCGTCCCTCATATCAACGACATGAACCTCGACCGGAAAAAAACATACACACCGAACACATCTCGTGTTAACATCGATGACTATTCGCAATGAAGAAAGCATCAAGTGGCGCATCCATTGAAACCAAATTGAAATCGGGAGCAATATTGCCACTTTCATGAAGTCGTGGGCATACTGAAGCATGCATACAACTCAAAGAAGAAATCGAGAGACTCATTCAACAAGGATATCTACGGCGATTTGTGAAGAGTCGACTACCTCAAACAAACACACCTCCGTTTGAAGGGCAACAATCATCACAAAATAACCAAATAGTCATCAAATAATTGGAGAAATTGAAACAATGTCGCGGGAGGGCCGATACTACTAACCAAATTCTCGTTCGCCTCAAAGAACCGGAGTTAAAGAAGTCTCGTGATCATTCCATCACTTTCAATGACTCGGACTTAGAAGGGTCCATGTTCCTCATCAAGATCCACTCGTCATCAATCAGGATCGGTGATCCTTGTTATAATGTTAAAAGAATTTTGATCGACAATGGGAGTTACGTGATGTCTTATTTTACTCAACATTTCTTAATATGGTGCGGCTGGGAAAAGCTCCAACCAGCTGCTGGACCATTATATGGGTTTGATAATCACCCAGTACGGGCAGAAGGGACAATTACCCTTCGTTACCCTCGAGAATTTCCGACAAGTGACTCACTTAATTCAATTCATGGTGGTCAAGTCGGATTCGCATATAATGCAATCTTGGAGGCCCCTCAATCAATTTTGTCTTCACTTATTGCCTCATCGAAGATAAAATTCCCCCGGTGGAGTTGGGGTGGTTTGTGGAAACCGGCATCATGTTATGTTTCGACAAGCTCAACCACGCCTTCCATCACCTTGACATTGAAGACTTTAATTTTCGAGATGAAGTACCTCAAAAGCTTCTCCGTAGAAGATTTACTCTCAATAGCATTATCGGATGACCAACCATTAACGGTGCAAGTGGGATCCTTACTCTCGGAAGAACAAAAGGAAGAATATCTGATTTCTTGCGGTCAAGACGTATTTGCTTGGGGTTGCGGACATGCGGGTTGATGTAATCACGCACTCCTCAAGATTAATCCAACGTTCAAACCAATCAAAAGAAGCGAAGTTTTCCGATCGTCTTCATATTGAACAAGAAGTCAACAAGCTCATGGAAGCGGATTCATTGGAAGTACATTATCCAACATGGCAAATGTTGTCATGGTTAAGAAAACAAGTGGAGCATGGAGAATGTGTATTGATTACACCGATCTTAATAAGGCACGCCCAAGGATAGTTTTCCTCTTCCTCGAATCGATCAACGGTGGATGCTACGTCCGGACATCAAATGCTTTTTTTTGGATGCTTATTACAGTTACAATCAAATAAAGATGAACCAGAGATGAAGAGGCTGACATTTCAAACATATAAAGGTTTATAGCTACCAAGTCATGCCATTCGGATTGAAAAATCTTTGGTGCTACTATCAACGCCTTATGAATAAGGTTTTAAAGACCTAGGCCACAATGGAGGTGTCGTGGATGACATGTTAGTAAAAGCTTAGAAAAGTCACAACATATTTGATTTGGAAACATGTTTTGATCTTCTTCTTGCTATAACATCGACTTAATCCACTAAATGTGCTTTTGGGGTTACGTGGAAAATTTCTTGGATTTATGGTAACTCACCGTGGGATAGAGGCCAACCGAGAAAATCAAAGCTCTCAGATATGATCCCTCCAAAGAATATCAAAGAAGTCCAACGTCACGAATGGTCGAATTGCATTATCGCTTCTAGCTCACGGAGATAAATACTTACGTTCTTTAAAATATTGAAGGGAGCTAAAATAATAATTTTCAATGGGTGATGAATGCCGTGTGCTTTTGAACAACTAAAAGTATCTAGCATCTCCACCTACTATCCAAACCTATCCAAGGAGAAAGCGTTATACTTGTATCTTGCGGTTTCTTCCCCATAAGCTCGGTTTAGTACGAGGAAGATGGGACACAACAACCAATTTATTATGTCGGTAAAATTCTCTCTATAGAAAGTCGTTATCCACTTGCGGACAGGATGGCTCTGGCATTAGTTTTTTCAACACGAAAATTGCGTCCATACTTTCAAGCTTACACCATCGGCGTTTGCACTGATTTACCATTAAGAGCCATCCTACGAAACCGAAGCATCGGAAGATTAATCAATGCGTAGCGGGAGAATTTGATATAAATTTTCTACCTCGGCCATGATAAAGTCTCAAGTACTTGCTTTATAGTGGAATGCACCAACCCAACTCTAGGAGCTATCTACTTGCTTTTTCTCCCAGTGGACCCTCTATGATGGAGCTTGAAGTCTTGGTGCTGGTCAGGAATCTTACTTATTTCCCCACGAATACCTTAGAGTATGGACTTGCTTAAAATTCTAATAATATGGTGAATATGAAGCTCTGTGGATTGAGACTTCATGATTTGAAGCTCAAAACTTAGTAATTCATCTTGACTCCCAACTTGCCTCCCAAGTTGGAGGAGATTTTAATACTCACAATCCTCAACGGCACAATATCTTCACTTGGTAAAATCCCTTCTTACTCATTTCAAAACATATCAAATCATCCACATACTACGAGAAGAATACCGTGGCTCTTTCTTCTACTACCGAGATCTATTTAAGAGAAAGCATGTTGAAGAAATACATTATCCCAGCATCCAAGGGTCATGGGAAATTCAAACTATTGATGAGGAAAAGAATATTCATCGATAAACCCGATCTATCTTTCTACAAGGAACCCTTCACGAAGATCCAACTTCCATAACTCGTCTCAGAAGACAAGCTTCAAACTTTCTTTATTGGAGGAGAATTATACAAGCGAGCTTTTCAGTCTATCTGCCTTTTGCCTTGAGGCGCTGCGTTAAAAGAGGTCCACTTGGAATATGTGGAGAACACCTTGGAGGAAGAGCATTGGCCTTTAAAATCATGAGACAAGGGTTTTATTGGCCTACAATGAAACAAGGCATTGAGTTCACAAAAAATGTGCAAGTTGTCAATTGCATTGAACCTCCCTCACATACTGAACTCTCATCCATTCAAAGCTGGCCCTTTGCTCGATGGGGATTGATATCATGGGACCTTTCCCAATCGTGTCGGAACAGCAGTTCATCATTCTAGTCGACTACTTCACCAAATGGGTAGAGGCGAACCACTCGCCAAAATCACGAGGCAAATGCTAAACAATTTGTCCGGAAAAATATAATATGTCGATTCGGCCTTCACAAAGATCATCCGACAGGAACTCAATTCTTGGAAAAGTCTTTCGTCCTTTTGCAAAGATCTTCACATTCAAGCATCTGTAGCATATCCTCAAAATGGGCAAACCGAAGTTACCAATAGGACTATACTCAAAGGACTAAAAGCGTCTTGAGAAGGCGGGGGCAATGGGTTGATGAACTTCAATGTTCTTTGGGCCTACACTACATCACGCACCGGTGAAACGCCATATAATTTGTGTTTTGAGTGCAGTAATACCGTGGATATCGGGTTCCAAGTCAAGAGTCCAATTTTTTGATCATGGTAGTAATGAAGAAAAACTCCGGACCTAGATCTACTCCACGAAACTTCGTGATATGGCTGCCGGTTGCTTCATATCATCCGGGTGGCTCGCCACTTCAGAAGAGTAAAACCTGCCCCATATCTGGTGACTTGGTCCAAAGTCTTGAGGCTGAGAAAAGGCCCTCAATGCAATAAACTCTCACCTCTGGGATGGCCCGGTATGTGGTTATAGCTATGGTCGAGCCATGAGCGTTCAGCTCGAGGACCAAGAAGGAAAAACTCTACCTCGAACTTGGAATACTAAGAATCTTGAAATATTATCGAACTCTCTACATGATTATTGTGACTTTTATCTCGTTTGTCATTTCACCCTAACGGTGGGGGTCAAGACTTGATTGTTGTTCTTGTCCATTGTTGTTGCGTATTGTTGTCATTTTCTCTTGAAGTTTATACCCGCATCATATGATTATATCATTGAACTAGTGAATTTGCAAGCTCTGTTCTAACAAGATTGACTGCTTTTCCTCCCACTTGAGAAATACACAACTCATGTTATATCTCAATCGCGATATGATCAATCCCAGGGGACTTGATGGACCTCTTCCATACAGTTAATGTCATTAAGCAAAAATTCGACAAACAACCTAGGAAAGGTCAAAAGTCCTTGGTGGACTTCCCGATCTCTTCCATATGCGGTTAACGTCATCGAGTAACACTCGACGAACAACCTTGGATAAATCGAAAATCTCAGTGGATCCAATTCATCCATATTAGCAATGTCAAATAATACTCTGACCAATTACCCCGAATGGGCAAGAACAAGATAAGGTGCAAAAAAAAAAAAAAGAAGAAAAGAAGAGGATATATCCGGATATTGTGATCAATATGATGATATAAGAAGAAATTAAGTTCGATACACGTTAATGATATTGCATAGAACAAATGACAACTGATACTACATAATATCAACATCCTCATTCTCACTAGAGAAGCTCCACAGAGCCACTTACCACTCCTTCATCTTCCGAATGCGAAGGATCTTCGATGCTTGGGCGGGGATATACCTCTATCTTAGCTCGGTCTTGCGATGTACCACCGGTTCCTTTCGAACCCTCAGATGAAGCCCTCCTCTAAACTGCTTCGTTCCAAGTCCTTCACTTCAATATCAAAGATATGATTACGAGCTTCTGAGCGAAGTCTTCGATAAAGCCCGATAAGAGAATTCTTGAAGTCTTCTCGCCTTCAAGGAGATCTCACTTGCCTCCGCTTCGACATTTGCTCCTTTTGAAAAGGCGATCTTGTAATACTTTCTTATCGATACAAGTGTCCGATTTTCTTCTCCTTACGGCGAGTCTCTCGCCTCAATCATCATCACGCGGCGTTCCTCCGACACTTGAGAGAAAAGAAGTCGACATATTCGCTTCTACACTCGGTCACGATCCTCCAAGGTCGCCACCTCTTTAACTTTAGCATTCGCTCATACTGCTTCATGAGATATTTTATCTTTACAAATTGTATTCCATTCATCTAAGGCAACACCCAAATGAGCCATCATTCTGACCGTTACCTAAAAAAAAAAAAAAAAAAAAATTACCAATATTATATATAAGGAAGAAGAAGAATAGAAGGAAAAATAACCAATTCATCACCGTTGGCGTCATATGTGATTTAATATCTCTTGAGAATTTGTGGCTTAGAGTACGAACTCCCCATCATGAGTCAAAACAGAAACTCTCGGATGCCAAGGGAACATTATCTCGTAAATATCCGTAGCCATTTCGACGAGTCTCTATTTTGTAAAGATGGAACATTCTACCGTGATCCTGACTCACGGAAAGAACCTTATGAACATGAGGAGACTTCTCAACACCTTTGCTCGACCTCTTCAATGGAAGAGCATGAGATCTTCTGCACGGATGGAAAAGCCAACCTTGTACATCCTATCTTCTATATATTTTCCAATATGATGCAACTCATGCAAGCTCTCTACATCGAATATTAAGGGTTGCTAGAATCTCTCTCACGAAAGCGGATGGGAGGTCATTCAACCTTCCCCATCTCTCAGGAGGCCCCACTTCACAAAAAAAGATCCACTAGACCAATTCTTGGAGGGATCCGTGCCAAGAACTCTATCCAATTTTTATGGCTCGATAAGAAAGCGCGAGCATCACATGTAAATCTACACATTCGCATAAGTATTGAATATTCAAAATAGCACGCTCTCACGAAAGACAACCGGCGATGACCACTAAAGCGAAATGAAAGCGTGATAGAGCCACATCACATGTCTTGAAGATCTCAATCATTTCGAGCTAGGAAATCGCAATCCGACGTAAAATCATCTCGAAGCTAAAGTATCACGGTGGAGGTGAGCAGATCGATCCCTCTTGGCGCCACTAAATCATTGGGAAAATGAAATTTTTTTGGAAACACTATTAAGTATGCGATGTAATAAGGGCGGTCTATCATCTGCGTAATATTAGGCCTCTTCCATACCATCGCCTGCAAATATATTATGAATAAGTAGAGGAAGGGAGAAACATCAAAATCTAAGAGTTTTGTAAAGGCGCTCACTCACCCCTTGCTTGGACATCCCTCTTTTGACTCTTTCATGACTTTAGCTAGAATTTTTAGTCTCGATCCAACAAAAGGCGTGCATAAAAAAAAAAAAAAAAAGGAGAGGGAAAGAGGAGACACTATTCCTCCCCAATAGAGTGAGAACTACCTCTAAACTTTTGACTCATGCAAGTGGCTCGATTATTGTTTCTCCGCCATCTTGACAATTGCCATGGAATCATGCATCGAAGCACCCTACGGGTCTTGATCGCCTCAATCCGGTCGGTCCAGTAGGTTAGTTTACACCCCTGGGGCGGAGCCTTGCATGATTACGGGTCTTGATCCTCAATCCCGGTCGGTCCGACTAGGTTAGTTTACACCCTTTCGAGGCGGAGCCTTGTATGCGCGTTGATCGCCTCAACCCGGTCGGTCCGACTAGGTTAGTTTACACCCTTTCGAGGCGGAGCCTATGTGCAGTCTTGATCGCCTCAATCCGGTCGGTCCGACTAGGTTAGTTTACACCCCTTCGGGGCGGAGCTTTGCGTATGTCGGGTCTTGATGCCTCCGATCCGGTCGGTCCGTAGGTTAGTTTACACACTTTCGGGCGGAGCCTTGGATATGGGTCTTGATCGCCTCAATCCGGTCGGTCACTAGGTTGGTTTACACCCTTTGGGAGGCGGAGCCTTGTCGTATGAAACGCGGTCTTGATCGCCTTCAACCCGGTCGGTCCACTAGGTTAGTTTACACCCAGGGGAAAGCGGTCAGTATGATCGTAGGTCTTGATCGCCCAAAGGACTTTCACTCAAGAAGAAGGGGAGGGAAAGGTATGCCTTTCTCCTCACCTAGGGGATTTATAGCCCTCACAAGGGTAAAAGGGTAAAACCCTCAAATTAAATTCAAAAACTCTCAGGTACATTAAACATGCCCGTGCCAGTGTATGAGCTGTATGAAGAGCACCAGCATGGCATGAGCAGCGACGCTGACCATCCGTAGACCCATCCGTTCTGACCAACGTCATGACCGGCCGTCAGGACCGGGACGACAGGCAGACCATGCCGACGAGCCAGCGAACCGTCAGCGACCCGACCGTCAGCGACCGGACCGTCGCGACCCACGAGCGACCCGACCGACGCTGACCAGCGCGACCCTGCCAGACCCATAAGCGGCGTTCTGACCCAGCGGCGTTCAGCACGACCCGACCCAGCGGCCGTAGCCGTTCCGCGACGGCTGGTCGACCCGATGGGCGCCCATCGGCTGTTACAACCACAAGCGCTTGGGCGCCAGTCCGCCTGCGCCGGCGTGCATAAGCGCTGCCATGCCTCTGGACCCAAAATGCTCGAAAACTTCCGTGAGCATCCAAATAAATTCATAACCTCGGAATCTCATGCCAGGCGTAGATTTGCTTCCATAATCGTAATCTTGGATTTATATGAATATTTGAAATATATTGGTCATGGGTTGATATATTTTGGATGATTAAGACAATCTCATCCAAAATAGGGGCAATGATATGTGCTTTATCAAGTAATCAAAGAATCTTAATATCAAAAGCGACCGATTTGAGTCAGAGTCGAGATTAAGCACAAATATCCTTGGAATCTTTGGGATATCAATTACATCCCAAAATAGCTCTTAAATATAGAGTGTTTATAGTCAATCGGCGTCTCGACTAGCGGATCTAAGAGATCTCATAATTCGACTTCATTTGGGCATCCAAATGCTCAAAATACATCAAATGATCGAAGGAACCATTCTAAGCCGTCCGATCAGAGAGTGTAGACTTTGCATAAATTACGAACGCCCTCCTCCCATCTATAAATAGAACTCTATCCCCATGAAGGGAAGAAAAGTGAAGAAGGAGGCTGAAACAGTAAAGAAGAGAAAGCAAAGCGAGGAAGAAAAAGTGACCATTAAAGCAGAAATTGCATCGGAGTTATCATTCATCAAAGTATTTACTGTACAATAATCATTACATGGTTTATTCTCTACTCATACACCATCTTGTAATCCCATTGGGAAGAATTTGTACTTTGCAACATATCCATAGTGGAACATTTTCTTGGGGGTAGTGGTTTCCTCTTTTCGGGGTTTTGTAAAAATTCAACTCCACTCGCTCTTTAAATATCATTGTGTGTCGATTATCTGATAATTTAGCGCACTCTTACTTCATCACGATTTCTAGCAGCGAAATTATAATTCTAATTGAGTTAAATCATATTAGCAGTCTCACGTTATCAAAAAAAAAAAAACTGCCGAGACGAGTCCTTGTACCAAAATCAGGTATATCCTATTTGTGTCAATCTTTTAATAAACTACTGCCCTAGCCTCTTCTAGGAGCTGACTCGCTCGTTCCAATGGCAGTGACAGCGGTTGTCGCTTCGAGGTTTCCTTCGGGCCAACAACTGAGTCCTTCTTCGCCTCCTTCGGGTCATAAGCGGGCTTCGAAGGCTCCGACGTCCTTACTCCAATCTTTGAGGGGAAGCATCGCCACTCCCTCTTCGTCAAGCTTCGTAGGTGATAAGCTTTTTCTCGCCGGAGGGGTTCACCTGAGCAGGCGAGTATGTTCATCGTCATTGAACCGCATCTTTGTTTTGCCGAAAGTGATTTCGGACTTTCGTGATTCCGAGGCATGCCTTAATACCCCCGCTAGCGAAGTAAGTCGCTATTTTTTCGTTCTTCTGTGATTTTTGTTTGAAAGGCTGCAGTCTTCTGGATTAGCTCTATTCGTTTATTTCGTATTGCAATGATAGTTAATGAACTTTGTTGCTATTGGTCGGTTCATATAGTTTTGTCAAGGATGGATCTGTTGCGATTGTAAATTGGGAACACTTATTTGCTGATAAACATAGGATGCTGATTCAGGATTGTTCCTACTTTTGTTGGGTGGAAGATATTCTGGTTAGATAGAGGATGTGTGCTTTTCTGTATATTTACCGACAATTTATATGCAATTGATCATGCATTAACCTCATGCATTGTTCGGTGATGATATTCTTTCACCTGGAATAGTTATTCTTCAGAAATGAAACTCTACCATTTGCATGGAACAACCTTATGGACAATCCTTTACAGCTATTTTTTATAGGGGGATTTACATATATGCCACAAAATTTTATCTATTTCATATGTAATACCTGAATGTCTATATTTACTTATATAGCATTTTAGTGTCTAAATCATATCAAAGCACGAAGGATGTTTTACTTTAGATTAGTTAATCTTAGTGTTATTTTTAATATGATTTGGAGAATTAAGTGTTCTGTAAATAATCTATTTGGTGTTATTGAATCGTCAAGATTTGCTTATTCCCAGACCTTTACAGGTTTGGGCATAAGAAATACTATTTGATTTCTACAAGTACACTTCTTATTTACCTTAAATACAAAGTTGATGTTCATACAGTAAATAAAGTAAGATCTTGCTTCAAATTGGAAAAGATATAGCATAGAATTTTTTCCACTCTTCATCCTCCACATTGAATGATTTGTCAACATCTTCACACTTAATGCTTTGTGATCCAAAACCTAAGTAATGATACCGTTTGTTTTATTTAAGCTTTGGATGAAGGTATACTTGAAGACAGTTAGATTTTGGGTGGGATGTTTTATGAATAGCATTTTAGTGTGTTTTGGTGGAGCTTATGCTGATAGTTGCCACATGATTAGTTAAGGGAGATGAAGTGAAACTAGTTTTATTACAACAACAAGCCTTTATCCCACGGTGGTTGCATGAATCTTTTTTCTCCATTGTGTCCTATTATGTGTCAAATTCTCATTTAATTTAAGTATACTAAAGTCATTTTTTATCCATCTTAACCATATTTTTTTAGGTCTACCTCTACCTTTCTTAACATAAGACAAATCTAATACATCTACTCTCCTAATCAGGTCATCGGACGGCCGATGCTTTATGTAGCCAAACTAGAATTACGAGGATTCTTGCTTTTATTGAAAAATGAAAATTTGGTAAGGTCCTCATTGAGGATTCTTGCTTATTGATTGGATTGAATCATCTTTGGATATAACATAGCATATTCTTCCTTGTTTTATCGTATTGGTTGCAAGTGGAAGTGGAGAGTGCAAATGAGGGAGGCGTGCTAGTTAGATAGAAAGTGGTTGCATCAAATGTATATTCTAAATTGGTCCCAGTTTCAGGTTTGTTTGATAGATCATCAATGTGAGGGCATCTTTTAATGGTTGCAAGAGCAATTGGTTGTATTGCACCTTCACAAAGAATAGATTGGTAATGACATAACCCTAATAACTGAGTTTATTTTTTTGGAAGTTGCACTGAAAGAATTTTACAACGTATTCATACATTTAAACCTTCATAGCTACTCTTGATAAAGAATAACCTAATATTTTATTCACCTTGTGGACAAGAGGTTGATTTTGATCAAATAGATGACATGTGGACTTGCATGCTAATCATGATAATTTCAAGTCCATGTTGCTTATCATCATGCACATACTTGAATGTACTTTCACAATGGAAACCTTATGATGAAAAGCATACTAAGCATATAATTATAATATTTATGGTAACATCAAAGGGGATTGACTTGGATGTTGAACTAACGAAGAAAGTTATAGTTAAGGAACTATCGTTTGATGGTAAACTTGATCTAAGACATTCTTAAGATTGGTTAATCGACATGGATAATACTTGGAGTGAATCCATTTCATAAGGATGTAGGGTTATGTTTACTAAACATGAACTCCTTGAGACCACTAAAGCTTATTAGATTCATGAACAAAGTCTATTGTAGATTTGACGACCAATAGTCACTTAAGAGGAAACAAAAGTTAGAAGAAAAATGTTTACAACATGCATGATATGTATGTGTTTTTTGAAAAATTATGTTTATTATTTTAATCAACATTTTGAATTAAATGTTTACAACAAAAGTTAGAAGAAAAATGTTTACAACATTTCATGAACATGTTTATTATTTTAACAATCTTCTATGTATGTGTTTTTGAAAAATTTATTGAACTCATGATTCATTTTGAAATTGTTCAAGATAAAGGGATATTATCTAGATTTAAAATTATGTTAAATTTGGGATGCAAATGGAGATTTTACTCATCTTGTATCCTTAGTAGAGCCAAATGATTGATGAAAAAATATTTTAATTGCAATGGACATCATAGAAGTTATGTTCATTATGAGAAATCATACTTCATACATCAATCTAGAGAGATTGATATAATATATACAACAACAAGCCTTTATCCCACGGGGTGCCTATGAATCCTTCTTCTCCATCAGGTCCTATTATGTGTCAAATTTTCATTTAATTCAAGTATACTAAGGTCATTTTTTATACATCTTAACTACCTCTACTTTTCTTAACATAAGGTAAATCTAATACATCTACTCTCCTAACTATGTTATCGGATGATCGACGCTTTATGTGACCAAACCATTTAAGACGACTCCCTCTAATCTTATCTGCCACTGGAGCTACTCTAACTTTTTCCCGAACATACTCATTTTGCATTTTATCTCTAAGAGTAAAGTCACTCATCCACCTGAGCATCCTCATCTTTGCAACAATTAACTTAGGGTCTATTTGAGACAACTGCAACTGTTTCAGAAGTAGTTGTGAAACTACTGCAGAAGAAGCTGGTGGCAGGAAGTTGTTGTTCTTGAACGTGATTGTTTAAAACTCGATTCAATTTCTTGTCTTTGCGGTATTTATCAGAAATGATTAAAATGTCCTTATGAGCGGTTTGTCTTTGAATAATAGAATGAAGAAAAATTGGATAATATCTTTATATAGTTATAAGTCAAGTAAATTATATTAGATTATACATTACTTAATAAATGACACTACCTAATAAACAACACTAATATTAAAATTATAAGTACAACAACTAGTGCAATCAAAATAATAAGCCTACTATCCTGCTGTTCAAATCTTTCTAAAAAATTTTCTCCAATACTACCCTCCAAACATCATCGCTTCTTGAAGTCAAGATTCATTAATACATAGTTGATCTCGCTTACATTTCTTGGACCTAAAAAATCTTTTCCCAAAATTTTCTTCTACGTGAAGTGAATATAACATTACATCACAGACTGAGGCGTAGAGATCCTTGAACTTATATTTTCTAAGATAAATTTGTATAAGCAGTAAAAAAATTAATATGAGGTCGGATGACATTGCAGAGTAATTTGAAAATGAAAATTAAGCAGTTATCTATAAAAAAATATAAGGTAATATTTGAAACAACAAAGATAACTTAAAGAGGAAAAAATAACTCTCTCGAGCTTAACATATTTTTTTTCTACAAAAGATAAATAGATATAAAATATACACAATCCTTAAAAGGGGAAAAATCTCATAGCTAATGCTCTAAGAGTTACAATAATCCTAATGCGAAATTCCCTAACTAATAAAAAAAAAAATAGAATAAAGAAAATACAAAACAAAATTAGCAACCCATTGTCCCCCTGAGAAAAGAACAAAACCAAAAGCTCCATCATATAAAATACCCACAAGAAGCTCAAAAGGAATTAAGCAATTGTATGAAGAAACATTAAAAGAAAATAAGTAGAAAGGCTCAGGCTCAATCATAATCCATCCTAAGGAGCAACATCATATGTGAGCATCCAAACTTCAAAAAAAGGGTTACAATCACATAAAATGCTACCAGCCCCAAAGATAGAAAGAAAAACATCAATGTCATCATAGTCAAACACACGAGAATAGTAACTAGACCATAGAGTAAACTAGTGGGAAAAGGTAAAGCTGCCGACCACTTGAGAAGAAGAATAAAATTAGTGAGGCCAGCAGAGAGCACCAGGAGGCCACAAACCTCATGAAAATTAGGCCACAAACAACAATATAAACAAAAATAGTAATAGCAGGAACAACAACACAACGACCTCGCCAATCGAGAAACACAAGAAGACATTCACCAGCAGGCCAATCACCCAACCAATCACTCAAACAATAGATAAGCAAAGAAGCAGCAGCCCAGATTAGGTTAAGACTAAGAAACAATAACACAATGACCCAATCAACCAAGAGCCATAAGTAAAAAATCATCCCAGATCATGTCACAACCAGCAACAACAGGCCAATCACGCAGCCAACCATCCAAACAACAGATAAATAAAGAAGCAACAATCCATAATAATTTAGGACCTAGGGATAACATAATGACCCAACCAACACAACTAAAAAATCATCCCGGATCAGCCACAACCGGCAACAAGTAATCCATAACCATCCAAACAACGGATAAAGCGAAAAGCGGCTGATTAAAAGGGACTAAGGAACAACAAAGACCCACCAACCGAGAACCACAAGTAAAAAATCATCCAGATCACAACCAACCCAACAGCAATTTAATCCAACCAACCACCCAAACAACAGATAAACAAAGAAGCAGTAGAATGGGCTAGGACAAAGGGACAACATCACAATGACCCAGCCAACCAAGAAACAAAAGATAGCACAATCCAGGCAATAGCCTACCATAGAAGCAATAGATTGAACTATCATCACAAAAATATATAAGAGGTAGAAAAATACTAAACACTTCAAAAGAACTACTTAATGTTTAGTTGACAAGTAGCAATTCATTTACCAAACAAGTTATATTAGCAAAAGAGAAACAACAATCACTAGAAGCTACTCAAGGCATTTGTTATTTGCTCTCGCAATAGTTTCATCTCTGTAGCTTCTCTATCTGAGGCTCTGATTCTATATTTACATGATTGAGATCTAATATTGATTATCCTATTCAAAACTCATACGCCTCCGGATCTTCATCTACAATATTTAACTCAAGATCATCTCACGAAGGATGTCGTCTGATGAAATTATGTAAAGTCATCGTAGTTCCAATTATTTTAATCTGTTTTTTGAAAGAATACGTGATCATATCAAGTAAAATAACTTTTTTTTTCTTCCAAACATCAAATGCTTGTTCAATGACACCACGTAGTGATGAGTGTCGCTTATTGAACATCTCATTCTTACCATGAATCACATTACTGCTCCTCTCAAAATCTGGTATATGGTACTTCGTATTAGGATATGGCTTAAGGAACCCACGCGTTGCATTGGATAAACATCAACTAGGAAATACAATGACAACTAAACTTATATTACAGACGTTGCATTACAAATTTAAATATATGACTGCCTTGAGCACTGTCTTCCCATCAAGCCATAACGAATGTAAAGCACATGTTCAAATCACATGTTGTCATTATATTCTGAGTAGGGGACCCACAACGACCAATATAAGCAATATTTTCATTATTTGGGACACGAGCATCAATGTGTTTCTCATCTATGGCTTCAATATAATCCTGTGTCAAGTTACAATCTCATAATCGCATTTACATAAACATAATTCATAAAAAATGTACCTTAAAGTACGGCATATACCGACAATCATTAGCTATCTCTCTCACTGTATTTTGAAAGGTTGGATCCACTGGCTTGATAAATTTAGAATATAAGCTAACAAGTGCTTCTAGGTCAACCGAAAATATCTACTTATTGTTTGGATGAGTCTTTGAAATCTCTCACTCATAGCTCGATAAATTCATTGTATGATAAAACATTGAGTGAGGCCAACACTTCTTTTATTGTAGTCTAAAGGATTCAGTGAAGCAGGTGGAAGCTTTCCAATTGAATATAAGATCAAGAAAAATAGGTTGTAACATACAAAACATGTTATGAAATCTAAGATGACGTTTAGAAGTTCAATAATCTACTTTTCATAGATTAAAGTGGATGTCATGCAAGCTATCTTGCAAATATAATTTTTATAGTACTCATTAATTAAACATACAGCTGTGATAATGGCTCTCACACATTGCTCTCTTTCATTGCTATCTATATAGCGCAAATATTAAAAAAATTCGTCACAATTAAGTGCACAATGCAATACATGATACATATAAAAGGCTACTTCAAAAGACATTCAAATAATAATACATCATAAGTGTTTACGAAAGCATAAATCCTAAGAAAAACTCTAAGAACACAAAGATCGACCAATGTTAGATAGTACGACACTCAAAGTAATGATGCAAATACTGAACCTTTCGTTCAGGCACCATAACCATAAAAATCTCTCTCTTCTTAGCGTCATCAAGTAATTTGGTAGTGCAAATAAAGAGATCATCAAACACTTCATTGATTTGATCTAACACAACGATAGCTTCTAAAAGAGAGGGTGGTGTACAAGATAAGCTAGATGTAGATGTCATAGTGGTGCATCGATTCTTAATTGGGCAATCGATTTCATATAAATTCGCACCAATTTTCTTTTTTGACAAACTTTTAGGATGCAACATCTGTTGATGCTTGGTTTAACGATTCGGCATGTGCATCGAGAGAATTTGTTGATGCATCGGCATGATCGTCTAATTATCAGATAATTGAAGCGGTAGGATTTCTTCATGGATCTCCTCATTTGGAGTGTCAGGATGACCCCCACATTATGCGAGTGTCGAGTAATAACAGAATAGGATACGATTAGGCCTTGATTAAGCGGCAGCGTTAGGCGCGTCTTCTTGCGAAGTGAAAGTGTATCTGTCGATAAATCATTGCCATTCTGCGATTCATTATCTTAATTACATGAATTCATAACACAAATACCTAAGCGTAATCTTTAAATAAATCTGAGCTAAAGACATTTAATTTATGCGTGCGCAAAACTTAAGCTATCTGATTCAACAAAGCGGTAGCTCACTTTCGTCTTTTCCATTTTCAGCGGTCGAAAATTTAAGCAAAAGCTTGTGAGAAGGCTAAAAAAGCAATTTCGGTCTGAGCGGTAGAAATGCATGCGTATATGTAAATCTATAAAATTTGGTAAAGCGTAGGTAAAGCATCTATGATAATGTAACATTATGAGCAACGTCTTTGTAGGTCTTTAGAAAAATATGATATGAATAATATCTTTGTAAGTTCATCTTGTATCAATCGATGTCGAACGGTGATTTTCATTTCGATTCGATTATATCAAATCATTTTCATTTTAGAAATGTTTATAATTGCGTAGGTTTTGACTTTCATTCATAAGAGTGTCACCCGCGTCGACTAAAACAAGTAGGTAAAGGCGGGGCTCGAACCATACTCACATACTAGATACAGGTTGACGACTAACGACACCAACCTCAAAATGCAGTCGGGGATCTTAAGATCCCCAATCGCGGCTCATCGTCGAACTTTTTTTATCTACGTGATTCGTGGTATAGCCTTCTATCACAATTTTCGACATTTCCTGTTTATCACATTCTTGCATTTAACATGTTTTCAATCGTTTATGCTTGATGAAATCATCTTTGGTAGGCGGCTTTATGTCGTTGTAAATCATAAATCGTGCCGCGTCAGTAATCAACATTTATATATGCATTGACATGACGAAATATCATATTTTATATATGCATTCATACAATTTATAAGTCATTAGAAATGGCATACGTAAGAGAAGCGAATTTACATTAGCGGTATGTCACCGCTCGATTGCAAGTCGATTGTCGTGATGTGCTCGATTCTCGCCAGTGTATATAATAAAATAACTCTTAGCGCACATGTGTCTGACTCATAAATGAAACATAATTAACACCAATTTTACGCGAAATTGATCTCTCCGTAAGCTTTGGAAAGCAGATGCGACTCCAGTAATCTCGAAATCTCCTAACGTCACTATTAATTCCTGATCAATAAATTAAAATTAACAAACACACGATCAAATCCCCTCATAATTCTACTCACTCACCAAAGCGGTTGAACTCCTCAATCGCATTTGCCGAGGAAGGCTGTGAAAAGGATAGGGAAAAGAAATTACTTACAATTCCTGTTTCCGTCGGGAATAGAAATCCCTGGCCGAGCGATGTTCTGGAACCCGTCGGTTCAATTTCCAAACCGGTTCTGGACGGATCCGAACTCTGAGTCGGCGGTCCAGCGAAGAGTAGCGGCGGTTCTGTCAGCCGATCAGGAAGCAGCGGTTCTGTCACGAGCGGTCCGTCGTCAGCGAATCGCGGGAAGGGCTGCTCGCGATTCGCCAAGGCCTCTAGTCAAGTCGGCAACGAAGCGAAGGGGCGACTTCAGCGTTTTAGGTCCGGGGGCGCCGATTCCGAGGAAGGAAAGGAGGAAATCGTCGATCCGAAGAACGAGCGGTCTCGATCTCGCGTGAAGGAAATGAGGCAGGGAAGGAAGTGAAATAGGAAGCGCGGAGAATCTAACCGTCCAGCGTCGAGTGGCTTAATCCGACGATCTGCGGCTAGATCTTCTGATGGCGGGTTAATTAGCTAAAATAAATTAATTAGGAAATAATTTGGATATTACAATTTCCCCCTCTTAACAAAAAGTCTCGAAATTTCTTACGAATCATTCAACGGAAGGAAACTTACGCAT
Source organism: Cymbidium sinense (assembly GCA_021442155.1). Lineage (NCBI taxonomy): Eukaryota > Viridiplantae > Streptophyta > Magnoliopsida > Asparagales > Orchidaceae > Cymbidium > Cymbidium sinense. The sequence continues at coordinate 39,832,427 of CM038219.1, forward strand.
CTCTTGTTCAACCTCAGTAGCTTCTTTGATTGGTGCATGCTTTATTTAATTTTAACAATTTGTACATTTGCAATCTCTTGACATCAAATTCTAAAATCTTTTCCGTCATAAGTCAAATCGGTGCGTATTTCAAACTTTGTATATGGAATCTTACGCTGCATCGTGATCCATTTTCTCGACATTGAAATGTGAAACGCGTTGTGAATGTCTGATTCAATGGGTAAGGCAAGTCAAGCCATATTCTTGCGATCCTTTGATGATTTCAAAGGTCTATGTACTGGGCTCGCTCGTGACCAAATCTTAATTCCCGTAGGTTTGACTTTTAAAATACAAATTCTCAACTTGAAATTCTCTGACTCGGTGCTTTATATCGTATCTTAGCGGCGATCTGGCGACTTTGATCTATCTCGATTAATCGATTTTCTTACGTAGCTTGATCGGCCAACTCGGACTAACATTTGTCTTTCTCACTTGACCCAACTTAATGGAGTTCTACACTTTCGACCATACAATCTTTCATGCATTTGAATCTTAGATTGGTATTTATTATTGTAAGCACTTCGATCGTAGGAATATGATCTTCCAGTACCTCAAAATCTAAAACACATAACCCAACAATCTTACAGGACTTGAATTGTTCTTTCGATTGTCCATTGATGCGGATGAAAAGGCGTACTTAAGTGTAGCGTGTGCAAGCCTCGAATTCCTTGCCATGTCAAGTAAATCTACCATCTCTGTCGAGGCGATCACTTTTGGTACCATGAAGTCTTCAATTTCTTTAACATATAATGCAGACAATTTATCAGCGAATAAATGCGTTTCATGGGTAAGAAATGGTGACAATCGATCATCCATGACGACCCAAATCTTATCACGACCTTTACGGATCTGGAAATCCCATAACAAAATCCATAGCAATTTCTTCCCACTCCGGTATAGGTAATGGCGTAGCAATCCGCGGGTCTTTGATGCTCGGCCTTCGACATGACAGAGACATATTCGGTATGTCTTCTTCACGACCACCAAAATGTTGTTTTAAATCTATACATTTTGAACTACTGATGAATAAAGATATCCCGCGATGAGCCTCTCAGAAATTTCCTCAACACCGCATCACTGCATATAATCAATGCTTCCGAATAATACCTCGTGATCTACAAGAAAATCGCTTCACTAATCTGGATTTGTTCAAGGAATTTCGATATCCATCCCAGCTCAGCTGATTCTATCAAATAAAGATCAGACCGCCAATCGAGATAAAATCACTCAATCTTCTAACTTCCAACAGAGCCTCTAATTCTCTAATCAACTCGACTTTCGAGTAATAACCCAACCTGATTTCCCATGACACGACTTAATGCACCCACCACATTAAATTTTACCCTACAATACTAAATATCTAAATCATAATCTTTAATAAACTCAAGCCACCTTCTTTGTCTTGGGATTCAGCTTCTGTAAAAGATATATTTAAGACTCGATCCGTAAAATTTCATTTCACCCATACAAGTAATGTCCAAATTTTAAGAGCAAAACCACAACCGCTAATTCTAAATCATGCACGGATAATTTCTTTCGACTTTTAATTGTCTCAAGATAAGAATTACTCTTCTTCTCAGATTAAGACACAACCCAAACCTTTAAAGAGCATCACTAAATATTTAATCCTCGCTCGAATAATAAAAATGCAAACGCTTTTCAAAAACTCTCACATTCACCCATCGAATTTGACATCCTTTCTCAATAAATTGATAGAGTAATACGAGAAAATCTCGACAAACTTCCTGTAATAACCGCGTAAAACCGCAACTTCAGAATATTCTTTCGCACCATTCTAAAATTGCTTTTATTTTTCGGCGATCAACAAAACTCCTTCGCCACACGCTAAAATGCGACGCTATGCATCCAAAATTCACATTTTGAAATATAATCGATTTTTAACAATTCTTAAAACAATCCTCAAACGATTTCAGATGCTCTTCATCGCTTTAATAAATCAATATCATCAATAAAGATGATAACAAACCGTCACCAAGCAAAACACGATTCATTAAGTCCATAAAGATCGCAGAGTATGTTAAAACCAAAGATAACAAGAAATTCATAATGCCCATACCGTTTTCGCTTTAAAAATATCATCATCTTTAACTCTAACCCGATGATATCCGCATCTCAAATCAATTCCTTCTCCAACCCATCAAATAAATCATCAATCCTAGTGGATACTGTTTTGATCACTTTATTTAACTCCTCGTAATCAACACATAATCGCATGTAATTCCATCCTTTTCTTAACAAATAATATGCACTCCACTGAGTTGTCCGAATAAATCCTTTGTCTCACAATTCTCGAATCACTTCAATTCCTCGCAATTCTTAGAGCCATCCGGAGATGTATGTATGTAGCAGGTACATCAATCCCAAACTCTACTCGAAGGTGGCAACTGTAATTCCTCCTGAAACACATCGTGAAATTCAAACAACTGAATATTTTTCACCAAACACCTCCTTATTCAACACATCTAATTTGGCTAAATACCATTTCACCGCTTCTTAAATATTTACTCAACTTCACCGCTAATCAATCAGAAGAAACGCGATTCTTATCACAAGAAAAATAAAATGATTTTTCACCGTGCATGCAAAATTTCACTCTCCTCTTCCAAAGATTCAATTGTTGCAAAATATTTGATCAACCAATCCATACCTAAGATAACGCCAAAATGTCGATTGGTAAGATTAGTTCTCAGAAAGTGTTTATCTTGAATGTTAATGTCAACAACACATTTCCTATTTCAGATTCAAACTATCACCAAGGCATTATTCAATACAAATGAAATAAATAAGATCAACCGTAAAAAAGGAATCGAAATGAACGAATGCGGTAATCAAACTGAATCAACCCAAATGATCTCAAATTTTAAGCATACCCACTTCATTTGATTCCTTCGCTTTCAGGAGTGATAAAGAAAACTCTTGCTTTTACTCTGGAGGTTTAAAGTTTCTCCTTTTCAATCAAGGTCTTCCCAAAATTGGTGTTACCCGCTTCCGCTTCCAAAATTTTCTTTGTTGACCCCTCGCCCCCGATAATTGTATGGTTTTACATCCTTCTTCTTCTCCATCGTTAGTGCATCACGTCCAATCGACCACATCTCAAGATCTCCCCGATCCCATACATATCAATTAAAATGTTTTTCCCACACTTATCACAAATAGTTTCTAATGAATTTGTTTTTCATCATCAAACTTAAATTTTGTTAAAGTAAATCCTTCTTTCAAAGCTTCTTGCGCTTGCTCAGAATCCCACCGCTGCTTGGAAAAATTCAACTCATTTTCAATTCTTCTAAATTTTCTAACACGAGAACTCACCGATATCAAAGGAGCTTAATGCCAATTGATCTCGGCTCTAGAATCCATGACATTTCTCTTCCTTTAATCGATATAATGTGGAGCATATCTAGAAAGAGAAGTAACTCTTCATATCAGCATACAGCCTGAAGTTGAAAAATTTGTCAAAAGCCGCCCCTACTGATGGGAAATGAACCAATCTTGAATACTTGACAAACTCATCCCATTTGATCTCGAGTAATGGTATCAAATCTTTCCCTTGCTCTCCACATTTTCGCTTCCCCTTCTAATAAAAAAGTAAATACTACTCTTTCGGCAAATCATCCCATCCAAAATTTTTCCAATCCAATCTTCCGCCTATAGATCATCACCTCAATGCTGCCAACGCTTGAAATATCTCTCAAATGTTGGTCCACTTCAACCATTTTTGTATTCTGGGCCTAGATTTTCCATGTATGCGCTAATTTATCAACAACCTGAAATCAACTGAACTACCCTCGTAATTCATCGATCTACCTTCACCACTGCTTGTCAGATTACCCCGTTAGAATTATCTTCGCATAGCCAGGTTCAGTGCTTTGGCGGAATTTAATTCTAACCTTTCTGCATTTCTTCGAAATTAATCAAATTAACAAAGTATATATGATACCGATTTAATATCATACATGATTTGAAATTAAATATCATACATGCATGAAATTAAGAGCATATGATTCCTAACCCAAAATTAATCGCCCTATACCAGATTAATCAATTCAACACTTATCCATCCCTAAATCCAAATCATGCTTCCATTCCTATCAATCTTTTTGCTCGTTTCTCAACCTTATTGCTCGATACACACTGTCACACCCCTGCATTTAATTTTACGCATGGTCAAAAATGGATGACTGATTACAGATTCCACCAACACGCTCCACTGCTATCATGAACGAAAAGTGCCAGATCTAATCAAATCATCACTAAACTATTTAATTCATATACTACTTAACTTAATTCATAACACAAATACTAAGATGAAATCTTTAAATAAATACAGAAGATTTAAAAGACATTTAATTCAGAACCCAAAAGTTCTTTAAGCCTTCCCAAAACTATACATTAACAAAATGCACACCTACCCACCATCTTTTCCAAATTTTCAATCCAGAAGATCATGCTAAAAGTTTAATGAGACAAGATCGCTAAAACAAGCTCAATACAAGACAAGAAAACAATCGCAGACGTATAATGTAAATCTATAAAGTTCAGAAATCAGGTGAACTGCATCAAGAATAACATCAGAACGAACAACATGTCAGAGGCGCGTAGAATAACGTGAATCAATAATACGTCATCATCAGATCAATCAACGCCGCCGAACTGATTTTCATTTCGCCAGCTCTATATCAAATCATTTTCATTTTCTAAACGCCATTTATAATCAGATGCGCTGACTTTCATTCATAAGGTCACACCTACCACTTTAAAACAAGTCAGAGGTAGTAGGCCGAACCATACTCTACATACCTAAATGATACACCGGACTTTTAACGACACCAACCTCAATGCTGTAGGATACTAAGATCCCTAATCACGGCCATCTCGTCAACTTTCGCCTATTCAAGGCATTCCCCGTCAGATACCTTCCTATCACAATTTTCCGACATTTCGTTATCACCGCATTTAACACGTTTTCAATCATTTCTATACGCATAACGAAATCAATAACTACATTAATCATCAGAATCATAAATCTACGCATCCAAGAATCAACATTTATATATGATTCAAATTACGAAATATCTACATTTTATATACGATTCATACAATTTATAGTTTGTAAACAATGGCATACATAAGAAAATCAATTTACATTAAATAAAGATGCCTCACCTCAGCCAAGTCGGACGTGCACCTCGATTCTCCTCGAAGACACAACCTATAATAAAATAACTCTTATAAAGACTTCTAACATACAACTCATAAATGAAAATATACTAATACCAATCTTAATTAAATTGATCTCCTCATAAGTTTGAAACACCTGAGATACTCCAAAGTAATCTCCAAAGAAATCTCCTAACGTCACTATTAATTACCTGCTTCAATCAATAAATTAAAATTAACAAACACTGTCAATCCAAATCTCAATAATTCTACCACTCACCTCACCAAAACGCTCAACTCCTCAATCACGATTTCAACGCCAAGGCCATACCGGAAAGGAGAAAAGAACTTAAAATTCCCCATGTTTCCGATCGTGAATAGAAATCCAGTCGAATGACGGTTCACTAAGTCGCCGACGGTTCGAATTTCCCAAACCGAAGCGGTTTTTGATCCAAGACGGCGCGGTCCAGCTGGAAGAAGCGCGCTCGCGACGCCAAGGGAGGGAAACGGTTCCCGCTCACACGGAGGGTCTGTCGCCAAGCGAAAGGGACGGCCTCGCGACGCCGGCCACCTGGAAGGCTGCGCCTACCAAAGTCAAGGCGAGGGCGGCTCAACAGGAGGCCCACGGGTCCGGGAAGGAAAGGAGGAGGAAATCTGCCGATGCCGGGAACGGAGCTCTCGATCTCGCGCGTGAAGGAAATGAGGCCATGGGAGGGAAGGAATAAATAGAAGTCATGGAGAGATCTAACCGCCCACGCTGCCGAGTGGCTTAATCCGCCGACGACGCAAGACCTGGATGCTACAAGAACGTTAATTAGCTAAAATAAATTAATTAGGAAATAATTTGGATATTACATGGAGTCCATGCATGGGCACCAGTTGCAACAACATCACCAAACATCTGATTTAGTTTTTCCTCCATTTCTGGATCAATGCCACCATATCAAAACTTTTTGGCATTGGATACCACCTATAATTGAACATATATAACTTTCAATGTCTTCACACTTAAATATGAGTAAAAGTACGCAACACAAGTGAGAAAAATTAGAACAAAAAATTTACTTGTAGCTTCTCTTGCCACCACTCATTCGAGGCATCGATAGTCTTCTTTCTAGCATCCCAACCTAACCGCTTCTTGTTTTAGTTCTTTCTATAATTTCGGTCTTTTCTTGATCTCATTTATTTTTTAGTTGTCCTATCATACTCTCTTCCAGTAATCTCTCTAAATTTATTTGTTATGTTTGTCCAGCCCTCTCTATTAAAATGAGTTGTTGGTCGGTTTCCTAATTCAACTTCTGTTAGGCATAGATCGCAAAATATCATTTTGACATCTCGTTCCCAAGCGGCACTCAAACCACTATCTCTAGGAACACCCATCTCGAGTTTCTAAACAAAACAAAAGAGTGTAGACAAATTATCAAATGAAATGTAAAGCAAAGACAAGAAAAGTTCAAATACGAAACCTTTAATCTCATTCATAGGCTTCCTTATCAACAAATACTAACGTAAGCTTTCACAGAACCAATCAAAATCCAATTCCTTTCAATAAATTACAAATGCAACAAGTTCATCAATGTACATGTAACAGATATTAAATCCAATTCCTTTCAATAAATTGCTGTAAGTTACAAAGAAATTCATCCCACAATATTTTAATGAAACCAAAAAAAATATTAACTAGATCCAACCAGATTAGTGAAGCCGCAATTACCCTAAACCCACAAAGAAGATATAAAGTATGTAGAGTTCTCAACAAGATAACACCTATAGTAAACATTATCCAGATCAACAACATAGATGAAGCATAACATAAAATCAAATAGCATAACACCAAGGAGGATATTGCAACTCAAAATCATACTTCATAGCTTGTAAGAAAATTTGAAAACCGAAGGAAATAGGGACTCCATCCCTAAACCGTGTATCAATTAAGTATGTTTAAAAGACTTTATCAAATCAAAATGAGAGTTGTAATAAACATATTATATTCACAAACCCATAAATAATATAGTTCCCCAATCAATAAAACACTACCCTAAAAGTATTTAAATGCTAAAAAAATGCATTCTAATAACTACTGTAATGAGGGAAAGAAGAGAACAACATTCATTTCAAGATACAGAGAATGATCCCTCAAATCCACCGAGAAATCCTCAACCATAATTATAAATCGTAAATGAAAAACTTGATAACAACGCAATGAGGGGAAAGAATAGAAAACTCGTGACCCGCTTTGGGAACCACAAAGGGTAAACGGAGGAAATGACAACAAAGAACACACTATAAGAGTAATTTCCCGTGAGATTTCAGCGAACGCGGTCAAATGCCTTCAGTTAGAAAATGAGGTTTTTGAACGGGATCCGAAAGCGCCGCAAGAACAAACGTCACGTGCTTCGCCACGCATAAGCGACGCGGCCCCAAACGGGTCCTTAGTCTTATGCTTCTTTATTAGCCAACATTCACTAAATCATGGTAGGTCTACCACCATCTTATAAAATTTTTCCTTAAGTTTAGTAAGTTCTTTCTATCACACAACAAAGCCAAATGCATTCCTCCACTTCAACCATCCAACTTGAATTCTATTAATAACATCTCCATCCATTTCACCATCATTTTGAACAATAGATATCTAAACCGCTCTTTTTAATGACTTGTTCACCCAATATCACAACACTACCACTAGAACTTCTACAACTAAAATTACACTCCATATATTCAGTTTTAGATCTACTTAAACAAAAACTTTTAGACTCTAAGATTGACCTCCATAATTCAAGTTTTTCTTGGACTCTCTCTCTAGTCTTATCAACAAGAAGAATGTCATCAGCAAAAAGCATACACCAAGGTACATCTTCCTGTAAATGCCTAGTACGAACATTCATAACTAAAGCAAAAAGATAAGGGCTTGAAGCCGATCATTGATGTAATCCAATTGAAATAAGAAAATATTTTGTCAATCCTCCTTGTGTTTGGACACAAGTAATAGCTCTAGTATACATATCCTTAATGACTTGCATATAGTCAATATTAACTCTTTTCTTTTCTAAAACTCTCCAAAGAACATCTCTTGAAACTTTATCATAAGTTTTTTGTAAATCAATAAATATCATATGTAGATCCTCCTTACTTTCTCTATACTTCTCATCAAATCTCTTAACAAATGTATACCATCCATAGATCTACGGCATGAAACCAAATTGATTAGAGAAATTTGTATATCACATCGTAACTATGCTCAATTACTCTCTCCCATAATTTTAATGTATGACACATTAACTTAATTCCTCTATAATTTGCACACTCTTGTGCATCACCTTTATTCTTAAATATAGGAATCAACAAACTCTTTCTCCACTCACCTGACATCTTTGTAGTCTTTAAAATAACATTAAAAAGAATTGTAAGCCAAGAAATTCCTTGATCTCCTAAACATTTTCACACTTATATTGGAATATCATCAGGGCTTACTATTTTTCTACACATAATTTTGAAGCTTCTCTAACTTCAAAATTACCAATACGATGATAAAAATAAAATTCTTTATTTTTGTTTAGAGTATTAAGCTTGCTAAAATCAATCATATTGTCAGATCCTTCATTGAAAGGTTTATCAAAATACATCATCCACCTATTTTCAATATCTTTTTCTAAGAAAATACTTTATGATTTCTATCCTTAATACACCTCACTTGAACTAGATCTTTACTTTTTCTATCTCTTTGGTTGACTAACTTATACATACATCTTTCACCTTCTTTGGTATCCAATATGCTGTATAAATCACTAAAAGTTAAATTTTTTGTATCATATATTGCTTTCTTAGAATCTCTACGGGCTATTTTTCCCAATTCTCTGAGTTTTTACATCTAAACCAAGTTTTATAATAATGTTTCTTATTTCTTATCTTTTCTTGCACATTCTGACTCCACTACCAATTATTTTTATTAAAATAAATTTTTTCTTTTGATTCTTCAAGTATATTTTTTGTAACTTACTTAATTTCACTTTATTTTTTTTTCCACATAACATTAACTTTCTTATGAATATCCCAAAATTTAAGCTCTTGTAGTTTGCTATTAAAAATATTTTTATTAGTGTTTTTTAAATATCCTATTTAATCCTAGGACAATAATTTGATTTATTTTTCATCTTCTTAGAGATTGATATAACGTATACTTGAAAAAAAAAATTGTTATTTTGGAGAATTAATTTGGTTTCGAGCTAAGTTACTAAAGCACTTTCAATTACATTGTAATTGCATCAAGAATCAACATTGCTTTTGTATTTTTTACATTAGTTATGTAGATACTTGCAAAAGTTATTGAGGTCGGGTGCCTTGCTTTATACTTTTTGTAGATGACTGTTGTTATCACTAACTAGTCTAGTGCAGTTTTCTTTGTGATATTGTATGATTAGTGTAGGCATCTTTCTCGAATTTTCTTTTGTAATCCAATAATTGATTAACCCTGTAATTCGATTTTGAAACTCGATGTTGATTGGTGAGAATATTGATATAGCTAATTTTGAAAGAATCAGACATTTCATTTGCCTAGTCTGGTTTTTACATGTCATTGGAAGTTTTGATCTCAGTTTGAGTTTTTGCCTCTACAGTGTTCGGGACAAACAAAAAATCAGGTGTTTGGGTGTGCTTCTCAAGAGCCTAGACATACTGAAACCAGGAAGTATAACAGACATCCTCAAAATGTGGATCTTCCGCCAGTTCTACCTAAAAGAAAAAGAAACCATATCCTATTCCAATCCACAAGGTGCTACGAGCAGCAAGGATTGATAAAAAATTAGCACATATGGGAATTGAGAAGCATCTTGAGCCCCCAAAGAATGGATTACTGGTCCCTGAACTAATTCCAGTAGCTTATCAAACTTTCGAATCATGGAAAGTTTTAATTGAAGGACTTGCTCAGCTTTTGACAGTGGTTCCAGTCTATGGATGTAGGTGAGCAAAAAATGGTATATGATTGCTTTCTATTTAAATTTCTTCGCGGGATTATAAACACCATTCTTTTATTTTTTTTTGCATTTTTTGGAGATTTGATGCATTGTTAAGCAGCAACAAAGATAGATTGAAATGTTATCTTTTTTTAATATTATACCTTGATGTATCTCTTTATCTTTAGTTTTCAATTTACACTTATTTTTTTTGCTAGTCATTCAATTATACTGTACTCAAGAAAGAAAAGAATCGAAATGTTTTTCTAATGCGAGTAGAGACTTATCTAATCATCATAACTTAATGAATTTTATGACTAGTATTGTGTTGATCTCATTTTTGGATGAGGTCCCCTAGTCTTAAGTCTTAGATTAGAAGTTCCCTACTTAGGCACTTAGGATACTATGCTTACTGGTTAGGTGAACAAACCGGAATAAAATAATAAATTAAATCAAATTTTGAAACTTGAAAACTTGAAACTAAAATCAAATTTAAAATCGAATCAAACTCAATATGCTAAAGTGAAATGCTAGGTCATCTTGATAGATCCTTTTAGGACCTGTCATAACCCAATTAGATCAGATGAACCCAAATTAAACTCAAATTTAATGAAACTCAACAGAAATTTAAATCAAATATATTTGAATTAAATTTTAAATTCAATTAAACTTGGGTTGAGATAATTAAGTTGATTAACTCAATTAAACTGTTTAAGCTCAAAATCATTTAAGTCTAAATAAAATCAAATAAAATTAAAATTAAACCAAATTAAATCGAGCCAAAGGCACAAAATCAATGCATAAATATAAATGAACTCAAAAATAAATCCAAATGAGGTTCAAAGTCACAAATAGGTCATTTGACCTGAGTTGATCCATGTGCATTAAGTCAAAGTCAATTAATTGTAATCAAGGCTCAAAAACATCAAATGAAACATAAAATTAAATCTAAATCAATAAGATCTCAAATGGGTTAATTGGATCATTTAACCCAAATAGAATGGACCTTATTGAAACTAAATCCAACCTAATTTAAAAAATTAATAAAATAACTAAAATCATTTAAAATCATAATTAAACATATTTTAGTCAATCATAGGGTTTATATTGACTAATTTGATCATTTAATCCAAATAAACTCATTAAGCTTAATTTGGGTCAAAGTGAGTTTAAATTCAAATTAATTTTAAATAAAACAGAATTAATTTCCCAAACACTTAATTAAATATAATCAAACTTAAATCTAAATTCAAAACAAAAAATTCAAATAGATCAAGAAGTCCAATTTAACTTATTTGAGTCAAATATATCAAAAGGGTTTAAAAATCATTAAAGTCACATCAAATCTAAACTAAAAATAGATCAATTAATTCATATAAAACCCACAATGAACAAACAACAATAATTTAAATCTAAATCTAAATTCAACTGATTAAACAAACTCAATATAACTCAAATTCAATCCAAACTCAAATAAACTAACTAAAAAAAAAACTCAACTCAACTTAAGTGAACTCAACCCAACCCATAGGTTTGATTTGGGCAACCAACCATCATGTGAAATGGAAGTCATGTGAGGTAGCCATGAAGATGAGGTGGTAATCATGGGAGAAAATTCTAAACACTCATGCATAAGGTCAACCAAATCTACCTTCTCCGCTCATCCATTGAATAGTATTAATCCTAGCCAAGAGGGAGGACTTTTGGAAGCAAGAGGACAAGCTCCTCAATCAATTTGGATAGCTAACCAAAATGGACCTCCTACATGGAAGCTCACCAAGAGAAAAGGAAGAGGAAGGGAGAGATGACTCATTCCAACCACCCCAACACATTCCGCAGGAAGTGAGGAGGTGAGTCTCTTTCCCAAGTCTCAGCAAAGATTCCCATCTCAAACCTCCTTAGCCATAGCTCATGACCAAGAGAGAAAGAAGAGGAAGTAGAGCTCGAACCCTCATTAGATCCATTCCAACACATTCCCGAGGAGGGAGCTGGGGATAGGCCTTTTTCCAATATCTCCCCGCCGCATTCTGCCTTAGTGGCATTAACCTCACCACGTTTGGAAATGGGGAAAGATCACTTCTTCCCCTAAATTGACATTCCCTACACCTTGGATGGAGGCGAACCTAAACGAACTCTTCCCCGAGTCTCTCGCCACCGACGAGCCAGAAAACGACCAAGGCCGATGGCAAAGGGTGGATCGTTGGCCTCCACGGCGATCGACGGGGAGGCATAGCACGAAACTTTTTCCAGAGCTTCGCCTTGATGTGTGGAACGTTTTCGAATCGAAAAATCCATCGATAATCGATGTCGGTGAGGTGAGCACTAGATCTGACCACCCTTTAGCTTGGTTTGGTCCTTTGTGAATCGAAGTTGCTCACTATCAAGATCCAACCGCTTGGATTGGTTGCAAATCAACTCTTTATCGATGTGTAACCGAAATCGAGCGTATCTTCCGCTTAGATCGCCAAAGATCAACCTCAAAGAGCCAACGGCTCTCGGTTCTTGTTGGCGAGAATAGGGACGAAATCTGAGCCGTTTGTTCTTTCTATTTAGAACGGATGGCTTTGATCTAGCCACACCGTTCGATTTAATCCCCAGCGAAGTCTCCAGAAAAATCTATGGGAATTTTATTTGGAACACTACGCAGACCTCAGGGGCACTTATTTAGGTAATCAAATACGTTATTAAGGGATAAATATATTATCTTAAAAGATAAACATATTACTCTAATATACTCGATTACTTAATGAAGACTCGTAAGGCTGATGAGTCTTCGATGTACAAGAGATTCTTCTCCAACTACATGGAGAGATAAAATAGAGTTTATTTATTGTAGGGTTCGCAATTCCTTATAAGGGTAAGCCTTTATAGTTAATTACATCTTAGAAGGAAAAGAATTTATTCTAAGAATTTTTTCGATTAAAGAAATTGACTTTCATCTCTATGGATTTCAAAGATTATCTTAAAAGGATGTTTAATTTAGAAATTCAAAAGGGAACGCTCCAAGGAGGAGTTCTTTTCGAAAGCCAAATGGGATTGAGTAAGAAATGCTTGCCTTTATAGGGAACTATGAAACCTACAATAAAATAAATCATGTTCTACCTCTTTATGTAGTTCAGGGGAAGAATTTACATACATAATCACTTGTGAGTCCTTATTAAATAACCGGGTCCATTATAGGATAATATGTTTATCTTTCGAGATAATATATTTATCTTTTAATGACGTACTTGATTACCTAAATAGGTGCTCCCGAGATCTGCATGGTGTTCCAAATAAAATTCACACATATTTTTCTGGCGACTCCGCTGTGGATTAAATCGAATGGTGCGGCTAGATCAGAGTCATCCGTTCTAAATAGAAAGAACGAACGGCTCAGATTTCATCCTTACTTTCGCCGGCTAGAACCGAGAGCCGTTGGCTCTTTGAGCTTGATCTTCGGCGATTTAGGCGGCGGAGGCGCTTGATTTCGATTGCAAATCGATCAAGAGTTGATTTGCAACCAATCCAAGCGGTTGGATCTTGATGGTGAGCAACTTCGCTTCACAAAGGCCAAACCGAGCTAAAGGGTGGTCCGATTTAGTGCTCACCTCGCCGGCGAAGCTCTGGAAGAAGTTTTGTGTTATGCCTCCCCGCCGGTCGCCGTGGAGGCCAACTATCCACCCTTTGTCGTCAGCCTTGATCATTTTTTGGCTCGCCGGCGATGGGAGACTCGGGGAAGGATTCGTTTAGGTTCGCCTCCATCCAAGGAAGGTGTAGGGAATGTCAATTTAGGAGAAGGAGCAATCATTCCCCATTTCCAAGTTTGGTCGGGAGGTTAGCCTAACTGCCTTTGCATGGGATCTTGGAAAAGGGTCTCCAGCTCCTCCCTCCATGAATGTGTTGAAATGGATCTAATGAGAGTTTGAGCTCTCCTTCCACTTCTTTCTGTCTTGGCCATGAGCTATGGCTAAGGGAGGTTTTGTGATGGTCGGAATCCTGCCGGCAGTGGCTAGAGACTTGGGAAAAGGGGTTGACTCACCTTCTCTCTTCCTCTGGAATATGTTTGGGTGGTTGGAATGAGTCATGGAGCTCTCCCTTCCTCTTCTTTTTCTCTTGGTCGTGAGTTTCCATGGAGGAGATGTCCATTTTGGTTGGCTATCTAAATTGATTGAGGAGCTTGTCTTCTTACTTCCAAAAGTCCTCCCTCTTGGCTGTAGAATTAGCTCTATTCAATGGAGGAGTGGGGAGATGGTGGATTTGGTTGACTTATGCATGGGTGTTTAGAATTTTTCTCTCTCATGATTACCACCTCATCTTCATGGCTACCCCATCTCACATGGCTTTCATTCCACATGATGGTTGGCTGCCCAAATCAAACCCAAGTGGGCTATGGGTTGGGTTGAGTTCATTTAAGTTGAGTTGGAGTTTGGTGTTTTTTTTTTAGTTTAGTTTATTTGAGTTTAGATTGAGTTATATTGAGTTTGTTTGATCAATTGAGTTTAGATTTAGATTTAAATTATTATTGTTTGTTCATTGTGTGTTTTATATGAATTAATTTATTTATTTTTAGTTTAGATTTGATATGACTTTAATGATTTTTAAACCCTTTTGATATATTTGACTCAATAAATTAAATTGGATTTCTTGATCAAATTGGATTTTTTTTTTATGAATTTAGATTTAAATTTGATTATGTTTAATTAAGTGTTTGAGCAATTAATTTTATTTTATTTGAAATTAATTTGAATTTAGACTCACTTTGACCCAAATTAAGCTTGATGGATTTATTTGGACTAAATGATCAAATTAGTCAATAAAAACCTTATGATTGATTAAAATATGCTTAATTATGAATTTTAAATGATTTTAGACATTTGACTGAAGTTAATTTTAATTTAGTTTAGATTTAGTTTCAATAAGGCCCATTTGAGTCTATTTGTGTTACATGATTCAATTAACCCATTTGAAATCTTATTTGATTTAGATTTATTTAGTTTTATGTTTAAGCATGTTCATTTGATGATTTTGAGCTTTCAGAGTGATTCAATTTGACCAAATTTTGGTTCGTTGACTTTTGACTTGATGGGGCCCGCATGGATCAACTTTAAGTCAAATGACCTATTTGCTACTTCGAACCTCATTTGGATTTATTTTTTATTTTATTTATATTTATGTATTGATTCTGTTCTTTTGGTTCAATTTAGTTTGATTTGATTTTATTTGGACTTAAGTGATTTTGAGCTTAAACGGGTTAATTGAGTTAATCAACCTAATTACCTCAACTCAAGCTTAATTGAATTTAGATTTTAATTGAAATATGTTTGATTTAAATTTCTGTTGAGTTTCGTTAAATTTGGGTTTAATCTGGGTTCATCTGATCCGATTAGGTTAGGACAGGTCCTAAAAGGATCTATCAAGATGACCTAGCCTCTCACTTTAGCATCTTGAGTTTGATTTGATTTCAAAGTTGATTTTAGTTTCAAGTTTTAAAATTTGATTCGATTTGTTATTTTATTCTGGTTTGTTCACCACCAAGCATAGTGTCCTAAGTGCCTAATCAGGGAACTCCTATTCTAAGACTAGGGACCTAATTATTAGAATTAGAGATGATATTAACCTTATTCAAAATGAGGTCAACATGTTATTTATATTGTTAGTTATACTACTAATTTTTATTGTGATGCATTTCATAGGCATGTTGAAGGATTTTTTTTTTTTTTCAAATCAAAGTTTTAAATTGTTTGTTTTCCACTTTTTTTTTTATCTAGGATATAGAGGCGCCACAAATTATAGGAGGATGCAATGACAACATATTTGTTAACACCATCACATGTATGACAAGGACACATATCTCATATAGTCATATTGCGAAATCAGTCTTTAAAATTTATGAATGTCCAATATGGAAGAACGTGATAGGGATGTGTCGGAGATAAGCTGGGACATGACTCTCAAATTTATCATTTTCTTAGGGGCTGTTTGGGATCAATTTTGTTTTCTATTTTTTGTTTTTATTTTTATGTTATTTTTAAAAATATGTTTGTTTATAGTGTTTTTTATATGATTTTATTTTTTATTTTCAGAAACAAATAATGATGTTTTTAAAAACACTCTAAACATCTAAAAGGTATTTTGAGTATTCTTAAAAATAATAAGTATAATCAAACAAATTTATTTTAAAGCAAAATATAAAATATAAAATAAAAGTGATCCTAAATGGGCCCTTAGTGTTTTTAATTAGATAATTATAATCACACATTCTTTCTGGTAATCCAAGATCAATACTACCATGTCAATACTTATTAGCATTTTTTTGTCATTTTTTTTTTTGCTTTTATTAGGAGTTTTTTTTAGCCCTTTAAATACTGTAATAGGAAGTTTTTTCCTTTTTTTTTTTGGTGGTTTGAGTTATGAAGAATTGAGAACTATTATTGTATCAGTATGCTCATATCCACACGTCTATGTCTATGCATTAGTCCCCTAGTAATCACTTAGGGGTTGTTTGGTTTAAAAAAGGAACGCAAGAAAATGAATACAACAGAAAGGATTACTTTACTATTGGTAGATGAATTCACGATTTTTTTTTTTTTCAGAACAAATGTAATGTAAAGTATTTTGAAGGTTTTGACGCCCACGATGGCGACCACGGGCGGGTGGCAGCAAGTGTGTGGTGGCGAGTAGGCGGCGCATGGCGCATGGCAACGCAAGAGACTTTATTGATTTGTGATTTGAAATTCGCTTAAATGGCTAATTCCAAATACATCACGACCTATGTAATGTATTCTAAATACATTACATTATCTTAGAATTTTACTTTCAGACCGTCAAATACAAAAAAGGTTAAAACCCCGATTTATTTTACTTACACTCAAAATTCAACCAAACATCTTAGTATGCTTTTATTTTAAACTCTGCAAACTTATTTATGAGTCATGGTCGATATCGTGCACTATGTAGTAAGAAATTTTCTGTACTTCATAAACCATGTTTAATTGTATTTCATAGGATTTTTTTTGAGGTCGAAGAAAAGGATTTACATTTTTTTATGCAATTGTCATTTTTTTTATATAAATGTTGTGTTTTGATTGCTAAATGATGCTACGAAGGCTCTCTTTTTGAAATTGGCTAGCAGCTTTCTTTAAAAAAAACGCTGGGTATTGTTTATCCTAGTTTTTATGTCTACGTGCTTTCCATGCCAGTGCCCATGGTCCTAAACAAACTGTTCCAGCGAGCACACTCTTAAGTAACTTTGCTTGATGCACCACAGTGAATGCCCAGAAGTCCATGTTGGCTCCACTGGCCACTTGATACAAGACTGCAGTGGTCCTCAAAATGTAAAACGAAGAAGTCGGCATGTGTGGGTCCGAGGAACCATCAATGATGTCCTCATCCCTATCGAATCCTATCACCTATTCGACCCCTTTGGGCGTCGCATCAAACACGAGACTCGCTTCAATTATGAAAGAATACCTGCAGTTGTCGAGCTCTGCATTCAAGCTGGCGTCGAGTTGCCTCAATACCCTTCCAGACGGCGATCCATTCCAGTCAGAATGATTGGCAAGAAGGTCATCGACCACGGCGGATTCGTCGAGGAGCCGAAGCCATGCAGATCTGAAGAAGCAATGGCCCTACTTTCTGAGATCGATACCTATTCAGTCCTCAACGGTCACTTAATCTCACCACCAGCTGATACAAGAAAGGTTGCTGAAAGGACTTTGAAGGCATACAGCACAGTGAGGAGTGGCATCCGGCAGCTTATGAGGAAGTACACGGTGAAGGCGTGTGGGTATTGCTCGGAGGTCCATGTTGGGCCATGGGGGCACAATGCGAAGCTCTGTGGGGCCTTTAAGCACCAGTGGAGGGATGGGAAGCACGGGTGGCAGGATGCAACAATTGATGAGGTGATCCCACCGAACTTTGTGTGGCATTTGAAAGACCCCAAGGGGCCGCCACCAAGTCGTGCTCTCAAGAGGTTCTATGGGAAGGCTCCTGCTGTGGTAGAGGTTTGTGTGCAGGCTGGTGCAGAGATCCCTGATGCTTATAGGCCTATGATGAGACTGGATATAGTAGTTCCAGATAGTGAAGAAGCTGGGTTAGTGGCTTAAGGTTGCCGTTCTCAAGGTTTGGTTAAATAATAATATATGGAATTGAAATTTGTGACTTCATCAGGAGAAGTGAGATTCTCTCTTTCTCACGGTATGCACCATCTGTACAGATATTTCTTTGCTTCCAATGGAGTTGGTGACTTGCCTTCAAGCTGCTTATGGTGTCATTTCTTCATACCCAACTGAAAATTTAGTTGTGGATGGCACTAGCCATAAAAATTCCACTGGAATATATGATTTTATAAGAAGCTTTTTATAATTTATAAATTTCCCATGTAACCATGACCTTTTTATTTCTAGTAATTTTCTGATTTCTTAGTACTTTGGCTGGTAAAGGTCTCAGAATTCTCACTGGATTCAATAGCCTCATAGCATTTCTTACAACATCAAGACTTCCTTTAAAAAATTATTTTCAGAGCAAATTGTCTTCAGGGCCTTATAATCTCTTTTAATGTCTCCAGTTCCCATGCCCCAACTATTATTAGTATAAAAAAATAAGACCTTTACCTAATAAACTGTTGGGTACCATAATGGTTCACCTGCTACTATAGTTTGAAATGACATTTCTTGCATCTAAGGACTGCTACATGCAAATAATCATCCCAAACAATTTCTAAGGGGGCTGGTGCTCTTTAGAGGTCTCCAACGCTCGATTACCTTGGAATGGATATGTAATTTTACTGGATGAATTAATAGGAACTGTCCTCAGATTTATTGTGGGAGATAAAGTATTTTTGGGGTAATTTTTTGATTATTTTATTTTTTAGAAAATAATCACAATTGTGTTTGATTATAAATTTTATAATTATTTTTTAAAAAATTTTATGATAAAAAAATATTTTTGATAAATTATTAAATTGTAGGAGCTGTCAAAAATTTTTTGCTAGTTGTTTCTTCAACAATAGGTTTATAACCATTCTTATGAAAAGTTGCAGGCGGACCTGAACTCATCAATCCTGATCATTCAATTCACTTTGAATTATTTTTATTAATTCTAATTTTTAGATTTCAAAAAAAAAAAAAAATTCAAAACATTCATTGGGTTGAATAATTAAGTGTTTTTTTTTTTGTTGGAAGGGGATTTGGGTTAAGTGAATGTAATTGAACCTGCTTATGGAATTGAATTGATTTGTGGTTAAGAAGATCTGAGTTTCTGATCTTTAAAGAGGATTTTTTGTAAGGGGTGGTTAATATCTCTTAAAAATAAAAATCAAAGAACTTTGAGGTGGAATAGAAGATAATGATGATGTGGGAGCCTTCTATAAACTGTGACATAAGGATATATATATATATATGAAGGATGCTACTTATGGTTTTGATCATGCATGTCTTATCCTGAAATTTTGTGCTTGAAGAACGATGCGAAAATGATTTGGTTGAAATGTCCTTCTACGATGGAACTGGCCAATTCGATCTTCGAACTCAGGCGCCTGCCCTTCAAAGAACTCTTGCATGCTTGGAGAAGAAGCATCCACCAGCCCATCATGCCAAAAATTATAACAAGCACCATGAAATAAGTCATGAGCCTTTGATAAATTTTTTTGCTAACTTTCTTCCTTAGATCTTGTGAAAGTTCAATGATCCTTTAGTGCGGCTTAAAGAACATTTTTCATGCCGACGGGGAGCTCTAATGGCGACTCTGTATTTATTATAAAGCTATTAGATGCTACAGATTCCAAGAATTTTTCTCATCAATGACAATCGCTGTGGATCTTGTAAGTTTTTCCTTTAAGCCAAAACTTTCTAGAGAGAGTGAAGTGATCAGGAGAGTTGATAGTGCTGCAGAGTGTGAATCGAGTTGGGCCTTATATATCTATAAACTTTATTTAACGGCTAACTATTTAGGCTTCGTTTGACTAAAGTTTTTTAGTGTGTTTTACTTTTGAGAGCGTGAAGTTTTAATTTTGATACCCATTTGAATAGTGTCTTTTGAAATGCGTTTTAATCCATTTCAACGAAAATTTCTGTTTTAGCCACTAGCGAAAACAAATAACTTTTTTAAAATACTTTAAAGCATCTTTTCAAGAATCCAAAAAGCTTAGCCAAACGAAATCTTAGTCTTTCTAAATCAACTTAGTTTTTCAACAGTATGATACGAGAATAAACTTAATATTCTTAGGTGCTTTAACAATCTCCTCTTTATGGGCTCGACCTTATTTTATGATTCAAAGATTTACTTGGTCATGTTTACTTCAATGAATATAGCAATTAGAACACAAATTAGTCAATACCTTATTACATCAATGGTCATATAATAATACTTAATAAAGAAAATCTTAGAGATTTTTTGAGTTATAGTATGTCTATTAAATTATATTTTTATCTTAGTGAGAATTTTATAGATTTTTCCAAATTTAGGCATGATTAATACGCTATATTTTTTTAGTAGCATCGCTTTTACATTATGTTAATATGAACTTTGAGAAAGATTGTAGATTAGGAAAACTGATCATTACAATTTTAATATGACTGTATAAATGTATAAATTCTTTGATGTTTGAGTTTATTTCATGAATGATTTTGCATTTGTTTTTTCATAATGTTTGTGGAAAAACATTTTCTTTTAATCTGTTTTATATGGAATTGTAGCGTCTCTCTAAAATAATATCGTCGCATCACAAAATTACTTTGATGTGGTAAAAATATATGATTTTTCGCTACAATAAAAAAATTACTTTCAGTAATTCAAAAAAAAAAAATTTGATTCTTTGTTTTCGCTTACATTTTGATTGTCTTTTATTGTTAATTTATAATATATGTGCTTTTATGTTTCATTCAAAATTAGTTTAAAATAACATAAACTTGCCTACGGACCCTTCTTTTTAACTTGTAACAATGAAGTAGTAATTTTTCAGTTATTTAGAAACATATCTAAAAAGATGGTCGTAATAACATGCACAAAAAGTAGGAATATTTACATACATAACAAATAATTATTATATATTTACATATTTAACGCACAAAAAGTAGGAATCTTTATATAAATATCACCCAAATCTTTAACATTACATAAAAAATAATCTTATCATTAATTTTTTGAAATAAAATGCATATTTTCATGCATAGAAAAAAAATATTATATTTATAAATATCAAAATTTTAAGTGTTAGATAGGTAAGTACATAAAATTTAAAATCTCCCATAAAAATAACACCCTTCTGTGTCACATCTACAATTGCTATTGAATCCTCTTTTCTTTTTGGACAGTATAATACCACAACAAAGTGATTGATAGTGTGAGCCTTGGAGCAACTATGCAACACAATATTAGGGGTGTAAGCAGGAGTTTGAGATCCTTATTCATATTTAGCTCATTTGAAAATTTATTTGTGTTATTTCGTTCAAAATGACTAAATTTTCTTGTTCGTGTTCCTCTTAAATGACTTGAAATCTGATAATAAAAATCGTAGAGAATATATATATATATATATATATATATATATATATATATATATATATATACAAAAGTCTAAAAAAATAGTGTATCAATCTAGCTTAGATTCATACGGAACACAGAGTGAATTATCCATAAAGCCGGTGAAATTTTGTATTATGTCCATCCCTCTGATTAAAGTACCACTGCAAATAATCTCTACAAAGAGATACAGAAACTTATAAAGGTCAATACACCAAAATATTTTCAATATAAGATTATTGGTTGAATTCCCAATAACATTTTGACAAAATAGAATGTAAACCATCCACTCTACCTTCTACCAAGTGTTTTATGAATTATAACAACACTTATCAGCCCAGAAAAAGAAAACTGGACAAGCAGGAGCAGTCTTCAGTTTTATTAAAGGTTTGTCTGTTGTCAAGAATTTGAACACAGCAAATTCCAGTGGAAAACACAGATGATCCAATACAGAAATGCCGCCATAAGCAACACCATTTTTGCATGAGGAATCAAAGCTTACTCATTCACTCAAAGCGATCCACTCTAGTTCCAGGTCGATCTCTCCGGATTCCACATTCTGGAGTTTGAGAGACATCTCCTGCTTCACTTTTCCATCAACAATTCTGACGCTACTGTCCTCGGCGAGGCATTGTCGTGCGATTTCAACCACCTGCCGATTTGCATGTCGGAGAGCGAGTCAGGGTCTCCAAATGCCATTGCAGATGTGATCAATGGTTGCAGGTCGACCTCTGCCTCACCCATTATATCATCAGCAGAGAGCAAGTCGTGATCAAATACTTGCTGGTAAGGCAGACAGACAACAGAATGGTCAGTCCATGTAGTTGTTACAGTGAAGTTGTTACAGTGAAGCAAAGATTGCTCGGTTGCAGAAAATGAAGCAACTATTTTGATTTGAATCTAAACCTAAGTTCAAAGAAGAATTCAGGCTCAAAAAGATAGAAGCTTGATATTAACTGTAGGCAAAAGAGCAAGTTTTGGTTCGATCTTAAGACTTGGGACTGAGTTCATAGAAGGATCAACCATATAATCATCCTCGTAAAGGAGACCATGGTCATAGTATTATCAATAGGACTAGTATAAGCAGCTCGGCCTAGTACCTAACTATTGGCAAAGGAAATATATTAGATGATAGCAAATGAATTTGGCTTGATTAAAGCAATATGATCCATAGTATCATCCTCATAAAGTGAATTATGATAGGCCTAAGGATTAATATTTGGTTGATAAAGTGTGAGAAATTAATCAAGAAATTCTTCAACATAATCATCATCATAAAAGGGATTGTAATAATTTGTAGCCTTGTAACAACGGTGCGTAGAATTGAATAACACGTTCTAGCTTAGGGTATTCTAGTTTGTGTTGGGGGCCTGGGGCCATTAAAAATAACCAATCTGATGACCAACCTTGTCAGATTTACTGATAATTTATGCATACATGCCGCACAAAATAACCCACACCATAGCTCATAATGTGGCATAGTACACTTTTTGTGTTATATATATGGTTAGGCATAGAAAAAAAAAATAGCATGCACTATGTGTTCATAAATAGCTCAGCATCTCATTCATAAAGCTCGCTATGTTAATAGTGGTAATTCTATGCTCTATCACGAAACCATTAAGTAATTAGTTATGTTTCTCTTCCTATTATTTTTATGTATTTTCTTCCTCTATTGCATTTCAAACTTTTAATCCTTATCTTTGCTTAATCTAATTAAGTTGGTTACAAGTTATATTAATTCAAAATATTGTTACTTTGAGCTGTTCGATTATTATTATTTATACTATTTGTTGACCTCCATGTGCTACATAAATTGAGTCGAACTCACAATAAATTCGACGGATTTCAAATGCAATATAGTGCAAATCGAAGCTGAAAAATACTGGCCGCCGCCGAAAATAGTTGGCATGACCTTCGATCAACAAACAGATTTCGCCATCGTGTTCAAAACATAGGAATTGATCAAAATATACATCTTGCACAATTTGAAGGTTGACCGATCAAGAGATCGAACGGTCAATGCGCCAACGCGCATATCGGAGTTGGGAGGCTGCGACGATTCACAAACGACCTCCGTTCGCAAAATTGATTGTACCATTAACGTCGAAATGTCAAAACCTATTAAACGAGACTGCCCGCGCTCGATTCGGACGAGTCTATGCGAATGTCGAGCGGTCGAAAGCGATAATGCACGTTTTTGAACCAAAATTGATCTGATTCAATGTTGACTTGAACGAAATAACCTCCGTTCGCGAAATTGATCGTGTCATTAAACATCGAAACGAATATTATAAAACTGTCGCGATATTGAGCGAGTCTACGTGAGCGTCGAGTGGTGGGCGATAATGCACATTTTGAACCGGCGATCCGATTTGGACTTGAATCAAGCGACCCGTTAGTAAACCGATCATGTAGCGTTGAATAATGAAATAATCAAATTGGTATTTATATTGTTCATATAATAATGTCGTCATAAAGTCCATATTAGGTTAATTTAATCACTTAAATAAGAGATTTATAAATACCCCATTACCCCCCAATGCTCATAACACTTCCAGCTGACTCGATTCATAGACATGCGCCCACTCTTCCCTCTCTGTTGCCTCCTCTTGAAGGCTAGGCGAGTCTCCTTCCCACATCCGCAGCAAGCGAGATCGAGCATCTTGATCGAGAACCGCGCGATGTTTCAAAATTGCCAGACCTCTCGATAAAGAAAGTAGATTAAATGTGGTCAAATTTTTAGAAGACAAATGGAATAGTAGATAAGACACTGCGAGATTTACTCATTTTATGACTTTAGATCGGTTTCAAGTTTTCTTATAAGCGCCATAATTAATTATCCCTTCCCAGAGAGAATTTTCAATTAAGGTAGTCATTAGATTGTTAAATCGTGAATTAACATGCTTAATATAAAATTGTGAATTTATGAAATTTATCATTTTAACAAGCAGATGGTTGGGGGAACGATGACGCGCTCGATCAAGTTCTCATGGTTCCGTCTTCCCGGGCTATTGTGGTCCCTAATCTACTTAGTCAGAGGAGGTAGTCGACCCAACCTGACCGAAATATCCTTGTCAGAAATCATGGGCTGCGTCGTCAAAGAAAACTTTGTATACATGGGATGGTGTTTGTGTAAGAGACAAGTTTAAGTCCATCTTAGCTATGAGAGGGGCTTTTTTGCCCATCGTCTATATGATTCACATCTCGAGGCGGTTTGAACATGAAATTCTGATCATTGGCCAAGTAATATAATGGTGTCATTTGGCGGCGACCATCGTCGAATACTGGTCATAGCATTATATATGCCTCTTGGCCAAGCATGTGAGAGAATCGGTCGTCACGTGAGATTGTTGAGAAGCGAACATAGTTGTGTACTTGACTTGACATTGACTCCTTCGTTAGCTAGAATTTTCTTAATTTGTCACCTCCGACAAATAATTGTGGATTGATGGTTTGAATTTTAGTTTTAAGTTTTGGATATTTCATTTCATTTAACCATTTAGAACTTAGTAATTTGTCTGATTTTAGATTTATATTGATAATTAATTTAGATTAATCTGATTTGAGTTTGTAAGCGCATTTTGATAATAAGTATCCTCTCCTGTTGAAATCTTCATTCAACACAGTCATCATCGGGGTATATAAGTCTACTTAGTCATTTAGTTTATTGTTCTAAATCATGTCAACTCTATTAATTTAATAATATAAGATCAGATCTAGATTTATATTTTGAGGATTTTAAATTTAAGAATATTGAATATAAATATCTTAGATATTTTTATAATTATGACTCATCCGGTTGATATCTTCAATCAACTCAGCTATCACTGAGGTGTTAGGAGATAATCATTATACTTTAACAATAGAGGATCATATCTAGATTTATATTTTGAGACTTTTGAATTTAAGAATCAACAACATAACAATACTTAATCCCATTGGGTGGGGTCAATTTCGTCTATCATATTCCATTATGTGTCAAATTCTCATTTAATTCAAGTATACTAAGATCATTTTTTATACATCTTAACCAAGTCTTTTTTGGTCTGCTCTACCTTTCTTAATATAAAGGCAAATCTAATGCATCTACTCTCTCTGTCATCTGGACTAGACGCTTTATGTGGCCAAACCATCTAAGCACTCTCCTAATCTATCTACCCTGAGCTCCAACTTTTTTGAACATACTCATTTTGCATTCTATCTCTAAGAGTAAAGCCACTCATCCACTTGAGCATCCTCATCTGTAACACTTAACTTAGTCTTTCTCTTTTATTGTGACATTCTACAATTGTCTTACCACTATCTTATAAAATTTTTCCTTAAGTTTGGAACTTTTCTATCACATAATAAAGGGATGTTCCTCCACTTCAACCATCCAACTTGAATTCTACTAATAACATCTCCATCTATTTCACCATCATTTTGAACAATGAACCTAAATATCAGATCATCACTCTTATTAATGACTTCATCACCTAAAGTCACAACACTATCACTAAAACTTCTACCTAAAATTACACTCCATATATTCGCTTTAGATCTTAAACCCTTTAGACTCTAAAGTTGACCTCCATAATTCAAGTTTCTGTTGGACTCCCTCTCTAGTCTTATCAACAAGAAGAATGTCATTAGCAAAAAGCATACACCAAGGTATTTTTATAATTATGGCTCATCCGGTTGATATCTTCAATCAACTCACAATCACTGAGGTGTTAAGAGATAATCGTTCTCATGTATACAATTCATGATTTTCTCAGTGGAGAAAGCTATAATAACATCATTAAGTTTTGTTAACACAAGTCTGCAGAGAATCAATCAACATGACATCCCATTTAGATTTATGGATTTAGAATAATCCGTCCATTGTATCGAGTTTTCTTATATGATTTTCAATGTACTTATAATATATAGTTGCACAAATTTTGGTACACTAATGTTGTAAATTTGTATAGTATTCATTGCATCTATATAACACATGAATTTTAATGTGATCGCATCGTTATGCATGTATTGCTTATCTCATCTAAAAATTGATAATCATTTACAAATATTTTGATGAGTCATATTCCAATGCAAGACCGCCTCAAAGTGTTTTATTAACGTCTTCTGTTCGTTTGTACGAAGTGTTGCGAATCCGGTGTCGTTTGTTGTAGGTTTCATTCATATTAGACTTCAACTCTTTTTTCATTCAAGTATTTTCCTTGCATTGTATGGACATCTAATTTGTTGTAGACTATTTTCAATAAGATGATTGTAACGTCAATCTTATCTCAGTAGCTTCGTATATTGTACTTAGTTCAATTATTGATCTTATTACTCATTTAAATATTATTATTTATTTCATTTTTTCATTAATTATCAATCTCTATTTTGATAAAATTTTGATGCTTTGGGGCGTCGTCCACATGGGGAGTTGTTTGAGTCTTAGAGCCTTCCTAAAGCTTAAGAAAGTCGTAGTCATGTCACCGCGGTAGAAGTCTTCTAAATCGCTGCATGGACATACACCGAAAAGGGGCAAGAATAGGATTTTCTCGTTGCATTGAAACAACACGTATGAGTACTTATATTGAAGCATATATTTGCAATTCTATTGGAGCAGAATTACAAAAATTTCATGCATTAAGCAAGTATATATACAAGTTTTTGGAATGAAATTCAAGAATCATTCGTCCGCGGAATTTGCGAGTGCTAAAGCCTTCCTACCATTAAGAAAACATGCATAGTTAGTGTGTTATGATACTATGGTTTAAAAAGTCTTTTAAACCCACCACGTTTAAAAAAACGTGCATAGACCTTCAATACTTGTGTAAGAGACATCCTAGTTTTCTCGTCATGCTGAAGTAGGATGCACGAGTATTTATGTCTAACAAATTTCTCCACCGTATTGAAACAATCACGAGTGGGTACTTCAAATTATAGCATTTCTTATAAATTTATTCTGGCAAGCACATTAGGGTAAGATAATTAGAATATAAGCCTCCATTATACATGACTTATCATTATTTCATCCCTTCATCATTCTTCAAGAAATTTTAAAACCAAGTAGAATTCAGGTTACATAAAACAAGCAATTTTTTCAAGAAATTTTAAAACCAAGAAAGCATATCATATCCTACATCTATGCCAACTCATTTCAATTCCAATGTAAGATAAAAACTTGGCAATTGCTTGTGATCACAATATGAACAAGCACTAGGTAAGATGCACCTTAATGAAGCTAAACAGCAAAAATAAAAGCTTTAAACTTGCACAAAATCTCATCTTAGATTGCACTTCAAAAGCTAATTAACTTAGTGATAGCAAAAGAGAGAAAAACAAGGCCAATGTTAGCAAAGCCAATCAACCCTCTCTTCATCCCCTTCCTTCATGATTGCAAGTAATCAAACAAAGAAAAGAGGCAAAACGAAATGAGGTAATCCTTATGAAATATCACAATCCTATTAATTCTTCATTTCTCACTTGTTTAACTCAAATAAATGCACCATAGGAATGCTTAGTAACAAAAGCAAAGTGATCTGAGCCATGCCATATCAAACACCACCTCCCCATTCTATTGCAATTGCATAAAAGAATAGCCCAAGCACAACACATAGATGAAAAAAAATCTCACCGAATTCATTTCATCCAAGCAGAAGGGAATGAAATAATGATAGGGAACTTAGGGTTGGATGGAAAAAACCTGAAAATCTGATTGGAAGAAGAGGAAGTAGGGACCTTGGTTGGGGCTGCTCAGTTTGGAGAGTTCGGCCAGTAGAGAAGAGGTCGTGGCTCGTGCATTCAACAGGGGAGGAGCTAGGGCTCAGATCAGCTAATGCTAGAAGCTGGAGCAGCTCACTCGGCGATTGTAGAGGAGGAGACGGACGGGTAAGAAAGTTCCTTTGGTTTCGTGCGGCTTGGAGGAGAGGAGGTCAGGATGGCTGCGGCTAGCATAAGGGATGGATGAGCTCGTGCAAGAGGGAATGCTTTGGCTAGGAGCTCGAACCGAGAGGAGTGAGTGTGCGGCTTGTTGTTTGATCGAGAGGAAATCCAAATAAGAGAGTTAGGGTCGGCTACGAATAGGAGACTTAGGATTAGATATTAGCATATACTTATATGGGGCTCCCTTTTTATGAATTTTAAATAATTAAATCAACCTTAATTGAACTTTTCGCGGCAACATCATTATATGGTTAATATACATGTTAATTGTAAGTTATTCGATGTTACGAATGCGGCGGTGTCAGTTTATCGGGCCGTTTGGTTTGTCGGCGTCGAATCGGATCAATTTCAATTAAAATTGCGCGCGTCACACCGTCGCCTTTCGCGCAGCGGTCTCATTTGATAGGTTTTGGCGTTTCGGCGATTAATCAATCAATTTTACGAATGGAGGTGGTTTGGCATCGTTGCGACCTTCTCCGATATGCGCGTCGGTATTGGCAATCTCTTGATTGGTCGACCGTCGGATTATGTAACATGTATATTTCAATCAATTTTGACATTTTGAACGTGATGGCAAAGTCCGTTCGTCGATCGGAGATCATTTCAAATAATTTCGGCGACGTCCAGTGTATTTCTTTGATTTGATATTGCATTGATAGGTCGAACTTGTTCCATAAATCCAATCCGACTCGTGAATTATGTGTGGTCAACAAATGCCCCCCAACAAATGTGATTCATGCATTGAGCGAATCATATTTGTTGAAAATTGGTAGACCATTTGAGTTGGTCATGGATCTTGAATCACTTCAGTTTCAATTTCAATAGTTTATGGAGCTTTGACGGAATCTATCATTAGTATAATGCTTTGTGTTTGGACGAGCTAAATAACATGATTGACCGATTTGTCCTAATTGACTTGTCTGATGGATAAGAGCTTCTTCCACCATCTAGTCTCTGCTTCAATAAGTTTGCTAAAGATCTCTTTCTTTTGTGTTTTTATAAATTTGGATTTTCTCCAACCCTAGCTTCATGCTTGATCGAGTTAGATGGAGAAATTGGTTTGTTTGCTTTGAGATTTGAAATTCCTTTTGTCCTAGCTTTAAGCTTGACGGACTTGATGAGACCTGATTTATCCATATTGACTTGTCATGAAATGCATGTACACCCTAAGTCCTGTGATTGTTGCTTTTGTGACTTGTTGAAGGGTATCTGAATGGCCTTACGGCTTATATTAGATACATAATGTTGAGTTATCGATGTCAATGATAACTTTAACGGTGAATAATCACATAATTCTTTTAGTTTAGCCATTGCCTTTGTGTGAACTATGAAATTGCTTCATTAGTCTTGTGTCTTCTGCTTTGACGGACTTGATGAGAAAATTGGCTTTAATCTGTACTTTGTGCTTGATCAGATCATTTGAAAAGATATTGAAATATCACCTCGCAAGCAATATAGAGATTAATTTGAGTCTGCTTTGAATTGAGAGTTATTTTCTCAGATTGTTTTGGTCAATCGATCAAGTAGAAAGATCTCTTGGATTCTAGTTGCTTGTATTCACTAAGCTGGATCTAGTTTGAGATTGAACAACTATTATCATTGGACTGATGAGCAAGGGCTCTTTCACTGCGGCCTTTTCTTATGGCTTGTTGAGTGAGGAGAGCATCAACGACTCGGCCATTTTTGGGCTCGTTAAGTCCGACACTAGAACCTACTCGAGTCTTCTACTTAAGTTGTGATGGATTGATGGTTTGGTCATCGACTAACGAACGCTCTTTCATGTGCAGATTTTTCGGCTTGTTGAGTGAGAGTGAACTCGGCCATTTATGAGCTTGTTGAGTTCGACCTTTAAAACTCGTCTGAGTCCTAGACTTGAACATATAAAGGTTGATGATTTTCCAGCTTAGCTAATTGAAGCTTCCAAAATTGAGAGTTCTTCTAACTTGATCTTCGAAAATTGATGAATCTTGGAAACAAACTTTCGATATTTAGAGGTGTCATTTCATGCAAAGAAATGAATTATTTTTGTTCTTGCAAGAGCCTGCATAATAACAATTATAGATATATTCAGAGATCTCGGCATAAACTCGATGTCAACCTGAATGTATATACAAGAAGACTTCTTATTTCATAGGAGATGATTGAACAATCTTGATCATAAACAAATATCCCATGTCTAATAGGAGGATTGCAGACTAATTCAAAAATATATTACAAAGCTTGATTTCCTTTAACGTAAAATAGACATAATATATTTTCAATCATAATATGTATTTATCTAAAGATCTCGGCTTAAAAACTCATCAACAACATAAATTAGTCACTCTAAATATTCAAAGTCTAAGTATGTTTGGGCTAAATTGATAGTCTAGGCATACGACTACGAATCTATCACACTCACTAGATGACCTTAGGTGGATATTACGTGCATCACTAAGTGTTATCATTTAATCTAAGTGTTTTGATGGATTTGCAAATGCTCAAATGAAGTGAGATCCATATTTGTAATGCTTCATGATTCATATAAGTGTCTGAAGGAGAAACACATGTGGCATATGATAAATAATACATCTAAGTCTATGCCTTTGAGATAAACATAAGTGGTCAGATAAAAAAATATTATATATTACATTAAATTTGAATCAATCCTATATCTCATTCAAATGCTTCAAAATCTATACAAGCTTTTAAATGAATGACTAGAGTGCTTTCACGAATTTCAAGATGAGTACATACTCACATTCACCATCCTAGCATATGTACAAAAGATTTAAAGGAGATATAATTCAGCATAAACTTCAAAATTGATTTATAGATAAACTCAAACACTTCAAGATTCTTGATTATATCTTGAATAGAAATACTTGTATCAAGGCCTTTATATGATTTAAACACCATGGCTACACTAAATACATAAATCTAATGCTAGATCTTTAATTGGTCATGAACAACCGAAGTTAACAAAACATAATGATATTGTTATAGCTTTCTCCACCTGAAAAATCTCTAAGAAGTTAATTTTGTCATATGAATATAACGACTATCTCATAACTCCCCAATGATGGCTGAGTTGATTGAGGATATCAACCGGAGAGGTCATCATCATCAAAATATCTAAAATATTTATATTTAATAATCTCAAATTCAAAATTCTTCAAATATAAATCTAGATCAATCTCTCATTATTAAATTAATAGGAGTGATCTCAATAACAAAATGAATGATCAACACCTCGTTGATGGCTGTGTTGAATGGAAACCGGAAGGGATACTTACTCATCAAATGCGTTTGCAAGCTCAAATCAGATTAATCTAAATTAATTATCAATATAAATATAAAATCAGACAAATCACCAAGTTTTAAATTGTTAAATGAAATTCAATATCTAAAACTTAAAACTAAAACTCAATCCATCTTCCGCAATTGTTTTGGGGCGATAAATTAAGAAACTATACTACAAAATGAGGCGTCAAGTACACAACTATATTCACTCAATCAATCTCATACCGCAGCGACGTGACCTCAGATCTTTCGCTGATTTGACCAAGAACTACATATGATGTTATGACACGAATCTCGACGGGAGCCGCTAACGACATTATTATATTACGCCACCAGATATACCTCGATGGTTTTTCCCTGAGATGTGAACCATAGTGCACCGAAGCAAAATCATCGTCGTAAGGACTTAAACTTATCTCTTTAGACAAATATCACCCTAAGTATATAAAATTTTCTTGGACGATGTAACTCATGGCTGCTGATAAGGATCTTTCTAATTTGGACTACCTCCTCTAACCAAGACAGATATTCGACGACATAACCATGGGATCTTGATTGAGCGCGTCATCATTCCTCAACCATCTGCTTTAAGTTAATATGATGAATTTCCTAATCTTAAATTTTAAACTCCACATGATATTATACGCTAAGCAATTAGTGACCTAACCACTAGCCTTAATCAAAAGTTCTCTCTCAACATTAAGAGGGATAATTAACTATGAGTGCTTGCGCCTATAGGAAACCTGAAACCAGATCTAAAGTCCTCACAAAATGAGGGTGAAATCTCCTGCGTCTTATCTACTATTTCGTCTTTTCCTGAAACATAAATCAAACTCTCTTAATTGGAGAGGTGAATTTTGAGCTCATTATTCAATCACAAAACTATCATCTTATTGCAAGGTATATTAGTCATTCATTAGCCAAAAAAAAAATTACAAAAATGTCAAATTTAGGTCAGAATTTCTTAACCCTCATGCATATTAAAAAAATTTATGTTTTTTTTATATGATATTGATATTTTATTTTTGTATTAGAAAAATTTACTCTTATATTATTAAATTATTAATAAATAATTCATGATTTATTAATATTTTGTGCTATTTTTTAAAATAGAGTGCTATGCGCATCACCTTTGTAAGATCTTTGGCATTGCACCATGGTTCGGTTTGAAAGAGCAATGCATGATCTAAATCCATAATCTATGACTAGATGTAGGGTCTATCAATATCATTGAGTTAATATCCAAAAAAAAAGGCACTAAATCCAAGGTAAGATCAAAACTTGATTTAAAATTTTGCATATAAATTAGATTAAAAGTGTTCAAAAGTGTGACTATAGGGTCGTAAATGAATCCCACTGTTGAACTATTATAACTTAATTAACGCCGCTCATATTTGTTCAAATTAATAAACAAACAAGCTCAACATTTTTTTGAAACTTCGAAGGTTAAATGAACTAAACATAAACATAACGATTAGTTTATGTTCATGAATATACTCGTTTATTGTTCGACAAGTAACTTATTAAATTCTTAATATTAAGCTCGTTAATAATTTATTTATTATCTTAAAAATATGAGTAAATATAACTTATAATTTTTTAATTATATATTTAATAAAAATATATTATAATTTAGTAGTATAATTTATAAATATATTATACATTTAATTAAATATTTAATAATATAATTGAGATCATAACTTTATAAATTATAGGATAAATGCTCAAAGTAAAAAACTTAAAAACACATATATGAATTATAGAAATTTTTAACTAAGGCTAAAAATTACTTTTAAATTGGTGACCCAACAAACTCAAATCACTACCCGCGGCTTAATTAAGTTGAGAGTCACGATCTCTGGTTTTCTCTTATTCTCAGATTTGTAGCTCATGCCCTAAGTTTCAAGCTCACTCCCCTGAATCGAATCTCTAACTCCTCTTCTGCATCGACTTCCACCATTCATTCTTTCATCTTCACGTCAAATTCCACCGACCACTCCCTTGTCTTCACATTAACTTCCATCGACCACATCATATTATCATAACATTTAGTTCTTAATTTTTATATGTGCTTTAGCCAAATTACCCCTTATTAAATTTTTCATGATTTAATTTTTTTTTAGAATCTAGATTTTGTATTGTGTGGAAAACTTGTATGAGATTTATAAGCATAGTAGTAAAAAAAATAAAGAAAACTTGAATACTCATTTAAAACTTCGTTAATTAATTCATATTTGTTCGATTATTTCAAACAAGCCAAAAGTACAAATCAAGCTTGAATATTGATAAAATTAAGCAAGTCAAATTTGAACATCCATATAAAAGCTCGGCTCGAGTTTGAACCAAACATGAACAATTTTTAATTTATTCAAACCAAGTCAAATCTGAAAAATATTTGGCTCGGCTCGATTACAGCCCAAACTATAGCATTAAAAAGTAAGTTTTATCAAATGAATGCCCACACTGGCCTAATTACTAGGATATTTTCATAATTTTAGGTATATGCCTCAAAGCATCTTAAGAAGTTATATCCAAAAATTTTACAAGAAGAGTAACATGAAGGATTACCTTCAAATTCTAACTTCTACCAACATACATAAGTTGTGGAACCAATCCCTATGTTCATAGGGATAGTAGCATCCAATGCAACCAGTACCCTAGGCACTAATGATCTATATAGCTTAGCAGTAATAGCATCCCCCTAAAATAGTCTACTTAAATTTGAGACAAGAAAATATCATAGATAAGATGGGTAGGTTGAAATAGTGAGTTTGTAGTCATCAAAAGCAACCTAAATAGGAGTACCAAGAGGTTCTTTACATAATCAAAATAAGAAGGCAACATAAACAAACACATTGAGAACCCACATCAAAATTTTATGATCTCCTTGAGAATATCTTGAATAACAACTCCTAAGGATAACTTGGTAACACATGATGATAGGAAATAAGCCCAATTAAATAATTCCCAATCAATCTCAAGTCAACCATAAATCAATAAATAATGTTCATACTCAGCCAATCTTAAGAAAACTTGTTAATAAAAAAATAAAAAGAAAAAATAGATGATAGCTTAATAAGGGGATAGCAGGTTGTGGTGATGCACAAAGGTGGAGAACCACAACACAAACGGCCAAAATAGTGAGGCCATACAAGGGGACAATATGCTATTGAAAACTAGAGACCAAGCAAGAGTGCATACATCACGTGATGAAAAGAAAGAAGCACAAGACAACTACGATTAAAATCTCCATTGTTCAATATGAAATTATGATGAATTTTGTTTAGGATTATATATCTCAAAGATATGATTGACTAGGCCAAGGAGGTCAGAGTAAGACATTTACGAAGAAATGATAAAAGAAGATTGTAGTGAAATAATGAAATCCATCACAGACTAAATTGAGCACACGATTTAAATCAATCAGGTGACTTGGATCAAACAATAAAAAAGGCTCAAATTCGGTCCCTAAAATAAGAGAATGGCATTTCACCTTAATTCTCGATTCTATCACTTGGTTACCAGGAAATGACCTAACCAAAATACTCATCAACATAAAACTCTTAATAAGTACAACATTCCTCTCTCCCTTTTATCCCTCCAGCCAATCTCACAGCTAACCTAGTCACCGTAACTGCAAAAATAGATCTTAATAATGCAATCACACAGATCTTGTCATGCTCAATATTGCCCCACCATATTTACTATATCACCGCCATGCTAATCACTCTCATATTGTCATCAACATCACTTGAGTAGTTAAGCGTAAATATGATTGCCATCATTGCTACTAGAGCACATCTCATTTGCCATCATCCATGATGATACATGATTGGCATCATCCATTGTGATATATGCTGCAATCATCTCTAGTTTGGAGAGGATGGATAACATCATCACTATCATGCCCAAAATGCCTAATTTTATAAGAGCTATCATCATCACATCCAAATCTCATTGATTTCATTGTGCCACAAACAATTTTTTTACTCTGCCGCTCCCTCTCAACCCCAAATCTACTTTCTCTAAGGGTGTGTTGACAATGTGAAGATGATGAACCAAGTACCCAACTTGAACCGATGATACTTGATTCAGGTCAACATAGATTCAGATCCAATTCCACAAGCTTGGTTTGAGTTTATTCTCACATAGAGTAGAAATGAAGCCAACTCCACTGAAGTTGCACCCCAAAACTTCTAATGCATCACCAATATTTAATAAAATGCTTCATAGAAAACAAGGCATTTCCAAAATGCAAGGAAGCTGAAAGTTCTGGGATCCATCTACAGCTATTGTTTCTTTGGCTAATTAATGTAACAGTCTATCTAAATAAATCAAACAGGAAAAGAGTTGATTATCCTACAATGCCCAATCATGTCACCTAATTATGCATTTATATTTCACCAAAACTACTAAAAAGGGTGCAACCAATTCCCTATATACATTCTACTAGCTTTACATGTTAATTAGAAGTATACATTAATATGGAAATTTTAAAAACAATAAAGGGTTGCAAAGATTCAGAAGGAAGCAGTTCCCGGCTACTCACCAGCTTCAGGGGCCCATAATGCTGTGGAACTGAAAGTTTAAGCTCCTCGTTCCAAACTGGGTTCAGATTGCTCTTAATAACAGAGGTTTTGGCTTTCTGCAGCAACCAATTCTTAATGAGATACTACAATTGACATAAATAAAGGTGCTATTTATTTCCACAAAAAATTAATTTGTCCTAAAAAGAAACACAAACCAAACCTGCTTCCCAAGGGTCAAAACAACATATGGATCGCTACTTAACATATCCCTAACAGCCAATCTCCTGCCACGTACCACTTTGACCTTCAGAATTCCTATGAATTCTACCATAGCTGGCTGTGATCACTCAAAAGCACAAAACAATTTTAAGTCTAGCTTAACTTTAAGAAAAAAATAGCAGACAGAATAGCATTTAAGATGAAACTAATAATGGAAAATCCCATCAAATTCCCCTATTGTGCACGGATACTTAGGTAAGACTTACTGAGATGTTTGAATCCAAACCACTACAGCTTTCCTTTGCAGAGTCGCATGGCCTAAAAGAGCTCTTTGAAGAAACAATGCGCAAGCTTGGTTTCATGAAATCTTGAAACTCGTACTTGGATCTATGGGAGGGCTTAAGGTACTTCAGTCAATAAGTGTCCAACAATAGAAAAAAATACAATAATAGCCCAATGAATAAGAATTTCACCTGATGAACTTAGCCCTCTCCTCATGGCATGAATCTGCCGTAGGTTTTACAAAATCCTGAGGAAGGAACGCTTCATATATAGCATTTGCATAAGAGTTACCACCAACTTCTATCATAGATTCAATTTCTTCATCTGACCATTCATCCAACGTCACTGATAAAACCTGATGTTATGATATATTGCAAAAAAATGAGAAAGGTAAATAAATGACGATATAAGCGAATAAAATGAATACAGAGTCTTTTTTAATCGAATTAAAAATTAAGCTTGCCAGTAGGATGAAGAAGATCAAAAATTAAAATGCCAACAGAAGCCGCACAAAATTAATGCTAAATTCTTTTATGTGATGGAATTTTTCCATGAGTGGCTATAAGATCGTCAGAACTGCAAATAACACAATGATTCATCAATAATCTCGTTGCTGGCGTGCTCTGAGTCCATTGTTGTTTTAGCATTAATTGCTGCATGATAGTCAGATTAGTGCTTGGAAATTGAAAGGTAATGTGACAACCATGATGAAGTGGAGTTCAGAACGAGGACAACATAGATACCACAATAACATTGATATGATGAGGTATGACATATTCGATATAAATTGAATGGAAACTTCAACAAACGTTACAAAATCATAGTAAATATTACCTTTGATATATGGGTACCAAGACTTCTATGTACACCACAACATTTTACACATATAAATACACCGATATTAGCTGACCTGCCAAAGCAAAGTAGGAAACATATTAAACCATGATTTTGTTGTAAAATAGCAAAGTTGAACTCACTTAAAATACTGGCAGCAAGATGAAATTTTGAGCAAAAACTGATAAATAAGCCGAATTTTCATTAATAAACTTACAACATAAAAATCTCATCGCAAACCATGACAGATCTAACCAAAATCAATTTAGATATTATTTGATTGCAAGTATCTAGGATATCGATGTATTTGGATATTGGTATATTTCAAATGCAATGTTAACTTAAATCTATTGTATTTTGATTTTTTTAAGATTGTTGGGTTGATTGAAAAATAAAATAACAAAATCCATTTTTGGATTTGGTTGAATGCAAATGAAATCAATTCTATGACACGAGCATACTGATGGTAAGAATGATTTGGGCAGTGGAGAAGTGGGTGAGAATTTGTTTGGGCCCTGCGCATTGCTAAAGGTGTGGAGTTGCCAGTGAGGTAGCAAGCATGTGGAGCGGGGGCTAAAACCTAGGTAGCCAGTCACAAGCAAGGTCACAGTGAGGACAATGGTGGATGGGTTGCAATCGCATTCATAGCAATGTTGCATTTGACATGTAATTGGGAGCTCCGAAAATTCACACCTAGTCCTCTCATTAAGAAAGAGTCTTGTTTGATTCGGGGTCAAAATTTTAAAACACAAATTAAATTTAAGAAAAGACATTGACCAAAGATTTCATCCTCATTTTAAAAGGACTTAATATCTAGTTCTAGGCTCCTCGTAAGCGCAAGCACCTATAGTTAATGACCACTCTCAATGATGAAATACAACTTTCCATTAGGATTAGTCATTAAATCGTTAATTGCTTAGCATATATAGCAGCAACTATTTTAGTTTTAGAATAAGAAAATTTGTTGTCATACCCTAGAGTAGATGGTGGGAGAACTTATGTTGAACCCGATTAAAATTCTATGATTCTATCATTCCGTGGTCTTTAACCTACTTAATCAAAGGATGTAGTAGACCCAACATTATTGAAAAATCCTTATCAATACCAATAAGTTGCATCGTCCAATGAGACCTTATAGAACTGAGTAGATGTTTGTTTAAGAAGACAACTATAAAGCAACCTTAGCTAACAAAGGGTGTTATGCCCTATGAATATACCATATGATTTATGTCTCAAGAAGTGAAGTCATTAGAAACTTATAGACTATAGTCATGTTCATAATTTAAGAATATCATTTTGCGCAAACCACCTGATTTGAGGGTTCTAATCATAACTATTATTTTTTGTGGTGATATATTGCAACAAAATTATACAAAGAAAACACGAACTACATTCTTAT
Source organism: Cymbidium sinense (assembly GCA_021442155.1). Classification (NCBI taxonomy): domain Eukaryota; kingdom Viridiplantae; phylum Streptophyta; class Magnoliopsida; order Asparagales; family Orchidaceae; genus Cymbidium; species Cymbidium sinense. The sequence goes on from CM038219.1 coordinate 39,871,561, forward strand.
TAAGTGTGATCATAAATGTACATTTGATACAACATTTTTTGAGCATAAATTAAGGTTAAATTTGTTACCCTCAATAAACTATTACATGAGGTGGATAAATTTTTCTCTAAATTTTAAACGAAAGATTTCTCCTAAATATTTTGAATTTTAAAAAAAAATCTTTAAGCTTTCGATAGTTTTATCTAGACTTAATCATTAAGGCATTTTGCATGAGAATCTAAGAACATTTTAATAATAAAGTCCCCTTCTCAACACGGCAATCATAGGCGTGGGATATTTGAGATACTTATATTTGTTATTTATTTGATAATAAAGAAAAGGATCAAATTGATTAAATGATACTCAAGATCTTAGCTTATGGCTGATGTATCTCGTTTGAAAACATATATAACTTGACAAATTTTGAATTTAATTTTAAAAGAGATTTTTGCACTTTAAAAATAACTGCAAGCATTTTAAAACATTTATATAATTCTTGAAAAAGATTAATTTGAATTAAAATTTTATTTTAATCCATACAAAGTTCTCAAAACGTGTTTTAAGTATTTTAGTGTGTTTATTAGAGCACATGCAGACATTTAATCTCTTAATATGCTACCACATATTTTGATGAATTTATATAATATATTTACATAAAATTCAATGCATTTATGCATTGCGCATGTATACTTTTCAGTGGATTCATATTGTGTACTAAAATTCTTCTCAATGCATTTACACTACTTTTACATGCTTCTTAGTATATTTATTTTATGTACTTGCACACTTTCCAAAATACTTGCATATACTAAACATTATAATTAAACTTGAAAGTTATCTCATAAAATATGCAAGATTCTAAATTGCTCATGAATATAATGTGATTAGATTACACACAATATTTTATTTTCAAATTTTCTTAAAATGCCTTTGTCTAGTTGTACAAAGTGTTGTAGATTCAATAGCGTGATTGCAAGCTAAAACTTAAAATAATGGTACTTTTCATATTCAGTGGATAGTTTGTTTAGAATAGTTCTAGTAATGCACTTAAAGAAATCATATCTATGCTCATTAGCAACCTTTCAAAAAACTTATAATTTCTTATCGAACTTTGTTTTTGCTTCTTTCAAATTATTTGATACAAGATACGAGATACAAGATATGCCATGATCCTAGCATTTATTAAAAAGTTATGTTTCCACTCATTGATAAGCAATTTAGCCTCTTAGGGTTTTGATTATGTTTAACTTCAATCTTTTATTTCATTTGATGCAAAATTGAATGTTAGTTTCATTTTCACTCATGAATATAATGACAGTTTTTTTTAAAATTTCATTTATTTCTTTATAATGCTGGTAGTCAATTTTTTTTTATTGTCATTTTGAATGGCATTTACAAGAAGATGTACATTGGTGTATGCTTTTGCTGATGACATTCTTCTTGTTGATAAGACTAGAGAGGGAGTCCCAATAAACTTGAATTATGGAGGTCAACTTAGAGTCTAAAGGTTTTCATTTAAGTAGATCTAAAACTGAATATATGGAGTGTAATTTTAGTTGTAATGTTGTGACATTAGGTGAACAAATCATTAATAAGAGTGGCGTTTCAAATATTTAGGCTCTATTGTTCAAAATGATGGTGAAATAGATGGAGATGTTATTAGTAGAATTCTAGTTGGATGGTTGAAGTGAGGAATGCATCTATATTATGTGATAGAAAAGTTCCACTTAAACTTAAGGAAAAAATTTTATAAATGGTGGTAAGACCTGCAATGACTTATATGTGCGAATGTAAAAAGAAAAGACTAAGTTAAGTGTTACAGAGATGAGGATGCTTAGGTGGATGAGTGACTTTACTCTTAGAGATAGAATGCAAAATGAGTATATTTGGGAAAAAGTTGGAGTAGCTCCTGTGGTAGATAAGATTAGAGAGTCGCCTTAGATGGTTTGACCACATAAAGCGTCACGTCAGATGACGATTAAGAGAGTAGATTAAGATTTGCCTTATGTTAAGAAAGGTAGAGGTAACCTAAAAGACTTGGTTAAGATGTATAAAAATGATCGTAGTATACTTGATTTAAATGAGAATTTGACACATAATAGGACACAATGGAGAGGATGATTCATGTACCCCACCTAGTGGGTTGTTGCTTGTTGTTGTTGTTGTATTGTCATTTTGAATGGCATTCATTCCTAATTTTGTTAGTCTCACAAATTCTCTCAAGCGTAGGAGGCATCATGGGAAGTGATAGATTTTCCCATCACAAAAAATATGCAAGGTCATAAACACTATGATCAAAATATTTTTAAATTCATTATGCTTAAAATAGCATTCAGAGACTTAAATGATATCTACATGAAAATATAAATTTCTCATTTACTAGAATAGCATGTATGAGTACTTAATTTAATAAATTTTCCTAGCATATTAGAATAGCATGTAAGGCACTTAGTTTGGCAATTTTCTTTACAATATTATAACATGATGTGGATTGATACTTAATGTTGGCAAAAAATTTGTGCTCTCTTGATGAGAAGAGTTTTGATTATGTTTATATCAAATTTTTGAAAGGCACATGAATTTATAGATAAAACGCTACCCAGAGATTTCACTCTCATTTTATGAGGATTTTAGATCTAGTCCAAATTTCCATAAGTGCAACCGCTTATGATCAATTACCCTCGACGATAAGAGAAAACTTTTGATCAAGGCTAATCATTGGGCCAAATATTTAGCATATAGTAGTAACGATCTAAAGTTTGAAATTATAAAATTTATCATTTTCAGCTTAAAGTGAATGCTGGAAAAATGATGATGAGCCCAATCAAGATCCCATGACATCGTTGTCCAAGTTTATCATAGTCACTAATCTACATAGTCAAAGGCGATAATCAACCAAATCTAGGTGAATATGTGGTGTGTATGTTAGTAAAACCCTTTTGGATATTGGCTATCCAAGCAAACGAGTCCACAGAGTGACGACTATAAAAAATCATTGGATTTTCTTATTGGTGTTTAATTTCTCAATTCATGTCTTGATGAAACCAACTAAACATTAAATTGATTCTAGAATGAGATGAAGCATGACAAATAAGTCATATATGAAGATTGTGTGTTCTTATTTGAGATGATTTGATATCAATATGCAAGAATTTAATTACATTGTTTACACATTGCCATGCAAATAATTATGAACATCATCATATTAAAACTAATTTAAAACATATATTGAGTCTTATTTATGCATTGCATCATCCTAGTTACATGCTAATATGATGACATTAATTATTTAATATTATCTAGTGATTTCCATTGTTTATACTACATACCTCATTATATTGCCATTTATGCATTAATATATATGAGTTGCTCGTTAGGTTTGATTCATCATTCATTAAAAATTATCTTATAATAGAATATATCTAAGGCAACAAATGAACCAAGCTAAGCCGAGCAAATCCTTGTTAGAACTCGAGCAAATTTATCAACATCCTATTTGAACTCAATAAAAAGTATTATGTTCAAGCTCAAACTTGTTTATAAAAGTTTTGTTTGAGCTCGGTTCATATTGGGATTATTAAGCCTATTAACGAGCAACTTGTTTAACGAAATAAATGAACTTTAATCAAGCTTCTTCACGAATAGCTCGTTAGGAAATATAAATGAGTTGAATCAAATAAAACTTGTTGAGGCTAAGACAGCTTTAAAAGGTGTTGTTTACAAAAAAAAAGGTCTTAATCAAACTTCTTAATGAGCTTTTTACAAGTTTTAGTCGATACTATTCATGAACATAAATGCATCAAATAATAAGCTATTCAAGCTTGTTCATAACAACCTAATATTTACAAAAGTGTTCAAGCTCATTCATTTGGTTAATCAAACAATAATTAACGAAGTTGAATTGAGCGAGCTTTGAGTAGCTTGTTAGTGCTGTAATTGGCTTGACTTTGAGATTGTTGAAAACTTTCAGTATTCAATATCATTTTAGTCTTTATCAAGTAAAGAGTTTTATCAAAGTGGTGGACCTTCACCATAGGAGCAGTTTCCTCAACAGTAATAATATCTTTGTTCTTTTTAAGTTTATTTAGCAGTTATTTGTTTTTTGGGAGCATTGGCTAGTTTTGGTTTCCACCACTGTTTCATATGACTTTCTTTTTTATGAGTTGTTATTTGCTTTTCCTTTGATAGATCTACATTCCAGATGTTATCCATAAAATGAAATAATATTTATTTTTCCTTGATTGCTCTGACTACTTATATTCTTTGTGTATGAAATTTTTTTTAAGTACATGACAGGTTTAATATTCTTTTCATCGCATCTTATATTGCTAGGGTATACCGTCTTCAAGGCCAAAGGTATGATAGATAGTCTGCTTGTTTTGAGTTTCAAATATGAGAAAAGTAAAAAAAATTTTGGCCGATGTTCTTTGTCAGGCACTCAATAAGATGAGACTAGTGAACTTCAGAAGATGCAAAAGCTCATTTTGCATTAGTACCAATGTAACATCAAATTAAAATCCCATGATATATTTCTTTTATTTCAAACCAAGAAATCTCACAATTTAATAATAAATAAAAAAAAAACACCGTTTTGTGTTGCGTTAACACTAAGGAAATGTCAAAATAATTCCCAATGAGTTCATACTTTTATTCCAAACTTAAAACCCTTAAAATTCAAATGTATATAGGTATATAACAGATTATTGAAAATATTAACACAGGCCTGCATTTTTTTAGTAAAAAATAAGGAAAGTATACTAAAATTAAAATAATATGCAGTTTTCACTATTCCAGAAAGCTTGATTAACACCATAATTAGCAAAGATGAAATATATAATCTAAATCTAACCAAAAGGTCAAAAAAATTGGTAAAATATGGTATGCTTATACTATAGCTAAACCACCCAGGGATAATTTAAGTTCAGAGCAACAAATAAATATTTTTTTCTTTAAAGATGTCACTTACGCCCACTTAGGATCTGGTGCATTGCAATCAGCACAAATGCGATTGTCACTTTTATGCAATAACTCCTTCAGCTTCTTCCTGTTACCTGTCAGAGAAGTCAAGCTTAAAATGACAAACTGTTATAACAGAATTTTAAATTTCAAGAACCTATAAATATCCATGAAAAAGTGTTCAAGCCTTCAATAAGAAGCATACAGTTATAATGAATTCAGGCAACTCAGCCATAGATAGATTCTTCTTTTGGATTCACATGCTTCTTGATAATATGCACTTTGTGAAGCCAATGCAGTAATATAATATGAAGTACAGGCATTATCGACCACATGTTCCTTAGATATGCCCTAGTACATAATGACTAAAAGCTATGTTACCAACATTCTAATATAAAGCTTCTTGGGATATTGCCTCTATAATTTATGAGAACAAGCACAAATTTAAAACAAATGGCTTGATTATCTTTTATTCTTGAATTAGATTTGATTTGAAAGTTACAAATCCTGTTATTTGAACAAGAAGGTGCTTTCAATTTTTGGCTTCGTCAACTCCTATAAATAAGAAAAGGAAGAGAAGTATGGGGAGTATGTGTGTGTGCTTGAGGGCTATAGACAATTAATATTAAGAACCAAAAAAGGGAGAGAGAAACCAAGAGAAGGAAGCTTTTTTAAGAAGCATCCAAATGGAGATCTCTTTGGTTCTTGTAATTTTAACAAAATACTATGATGTTTTTTTATTTATTTAGCTTAAGAGGTTTTTGACTTCTCTTTTAGTGCAAGATTTGATTTACCTAGGTTTAGAGATGAGCATTATGTGTGCCCCCTTTGTTTGTACATCTAGGGCTTGTAAGTAAATTAGATCATCTTGTCTCCTGGGAATGTAAGTTAAAAATCACATAAATAATTGATCTCTTTTTTATTAATTTGTGCATTCACTGAGTTGGTGCTTCCAAATAAGTATGTTTTCCTAACAAAGGCATCATGTTAATAGTACAAATGCAGCAACAACAATGACAACACACCTTTATCCCACTATGTGGGATCGGCTACATGAATCCTTCTTCTCCATTGAGTCCTATTAAGTGTCCAATTCTAATTTAATTCTAATAAAATAAAATCAATTTTTATACTACATAACCAAGTCTTCTTAGGTCTACCTCTACCTTTACCTTTCTTCACATAGGTCAAATCTAATACATTGACCCTTCTAACTGGGTCATCATGGCCAACGTTTTATGTGACCAAATCATCTAAGACAACTCTCTCAAATCATATACATCACTAGAGCTACTCCAACCTTTGCACATATATATTTGTTTCACATCTCTAAGTGTAAAGTCCATCTACACGAGCATCCTCATCTCTACAACACTTAATTTTTTGCTTCTCTTTTGTTAGCCAACATTCTGCTCCATAAATCTACTTAAACGAAAGCCTTTAGATTCTAAGATTGATCTCCATAACTCAAGCTTCTCTTAAACTCCCTCTCTAGTCTTATCAACAAGAAGAATATTATCAGCAAAAAAGTATACACCAAGGTACATCTTCCTGTAAATGTCTAGTAAGAATATCCATAACTAAAGTAAAAAGATATGGGCTTAAAGTCAATCCTTGATGGAAATAAGAAAATACTTGGTCAATCCCTCTTGTGTTTGAACACAAGTAAGTTCAATATACATATCTTTAATGACTTGAATATAAGCAACTTTTTTTTCTAGAATTCTCAAAAACACTAATTTTGGAACTTTTCATATACTTTCTCTAAATCAACAAATATCATGTGTAGATCATCCTTCCTCTTCCTATACGTCTCCATCAAACCTCTCAACAAATGTATAACATCCATAGTAGACCTACCCGGCATGAAACCAAATTGATTTTAAGAAACTTGTGTATCACGTAACACGTCTCAATTACTCTCTCCATAATTTTAATGAATTGTGGGCAGAAATTTGCCACACCTCTCGACAAGAAGAATTGAAAGAGTATGATTTATCGCGTGTAATTTTCGGGATGGAATAGTAGATAAGACACTACCCAGAGATTTCGCTTTCATTTGGTGAGGACTTTAGATCTGGTTCCAAGTTTTCTATAGGGGCAACCCCTATAGTTAATTACCCCTCCCAATAAGTGAGAGAGAACTTTCGACAATGGTTAATTAAGCTAATGTAGCGATATAGTAGCAACATATGGAGTTTTAGAATTTAAGATTATGAAATTGATCATTTCAACTTAAACCGGATGGTGGGGGGAATGATGACGTGCCCGATCTAGATCTCATGGTCATCCCTAGTCTGTCCTACTTAAGGATAGGACACCCAATCAAAAGGATCCAACATGTCATTCAAGAAATCTCAGAACTGAGTTTGTCACGAGACAATCTTAAATCTACCCAAGTAAGGTTGTTGTCCTTATCATACCCCATGATTCACAAATCAAAGACCATCGGAGTATACTGCCGCTACATCAATATAATTAAGCTTCTTACCGTCAAATCACCGACAGGTCAGAATCTTTCATCTCGGAGCCTACCGACGCTACGAATAAGTTTTTACAGAAGAGATCGAGCAAACATACAGATTGATTCGACATCCTTGGAAGTTAGAGTTTTAATTTATCACCCCACAAACAATGCGTGGATATTGAGTTTTGTATTGTTTTAATGATTGAATTTTATTTAAATGCTTTTTTAAAATTAATTGAAGTTAATTTGAAAATAATCATATTTTGAAATATACCTCCTTGAAATCACCATAATCCTTAGTTTAATTGATTAAATCGAATATATCGAACTTTAGATCCTATCAATTCCACTTAATCACAACATATACATGTAATTACTTTCAAATATTTTACTAAAGAAATTTCATAGATTTTTAAGTTTGTTAACCTAATTCCCCAAGACTAAACGATCGAACCTGCAAAGATCCTCAAACACTTAAATTTAAATATGCGTAGTGTTCGAGCGCGTGTATTTAAAACTATATGTAGATTTATCAATTATGAGATTTCGATTTTATTTAATTGATTCTTTATTTCGCACTTTTTCAGACATTAAAATTACATTAAATCTCTACGCCCAAGCACATAGATTTATAAGATAATTTCACCTAATTAATTTCATTGATTTTGAAAATCATAATTTAGAAATGAAATTAATTTTTTGTATTGAAAAAGCTCCTTCATTTCAGGCAAAAGATTTAGTTTATTGTCGCCTTCCATCCGCTTCACAAAAAAAATTCGATCCTGGCATTGATGAATTGAATATAAAATATCTCTAAAAGTAATTCAATTCATTGAAAGCTTTAACAAGTTTTGAAGCACTTGGACAAGCATATAATTACTTCAAAACATATGTAAGTACTTATTCTCGTTCAAGCTCTTACATGTATTTCAAGATATCTAAATCAAGAAAGTGATTGTCTTAAAGATATGCACTAATATTTATTTCATTTAAAATGCTATGTGGATTTTAAAATATCTAGCTTGAAGCAAGATTATTTGCCAAATATCACATCGATATTTAAACTTTCATATATATAATGCAACTACAATTAGCATATCTCATAATGTAATGAGCGTATCGCATTTTATCGCACAGTGACACAAGTGAATGAAACTAAAATCGCTCAATTGCAATGCTTTGAATTTCACATGCTTGTTGAACTTTCAACTTCATTATTAGATTTCTTTAAACTTTTTTTTTTTATTTGCTTTCAATTCATGTGATGATAAACTCTACTTTGAATTATCTTTAAAGCCATGTTTATACATATAAGTGATTCGCTCTTAATGAGCTATCAATGAACATAATCTCATTTGAATCGATGGATTCCATCATCACTGAAAGCTAACACTTACTTTGTATTTTGCTTTAACTACTTCTATTGCTCAAACATATGTTATAACACTTAAACATTCATTAGAATGCTATAAACATGCTCTCGATAAGTTGCATGATTGTGTTTTAAGAAACCATCGAATTCCTATAAGCCCTCAGATTTTCTTTTATGCATTTGTAACTTCACATTTGTTATGCTCAAAATTTCATTTAAGTCTTTAATTTAATTCCATTTAGACTTTGATTGTCTCTTTTTCACATTTTATATTCTAAGTCTATAAATTCGAATTTAAATTTCGTTCTTCCTATCCCCGCATCGTGACTTGAGTAGTTTTACCGATACTCCCAGAATGAGTACAATGACACCGGCATCATACATCGATTTTCATCCTAATGAGCATAATGCCTTTACATGAAAGAAGACAAACGCAGTAATATATATATCTATTTCTTTTTTTTCTAAGTCTAAAATTGACAAAATTTGAACATTTCGACAGGATGCTTAATCTAATTTACTTCAGACGACCTAATGAAGGCAGCTGATGGCGCCTCATACAACAGCATTTTTTCACCATGATAGAATGAGCTGACATGCCTTACTAGTCTTAATGAGAGGAGCTCATGTCTCAGCACTGATTTTATCTCATCTTCACGTGAGCACGATGAGGCCTTTCAAACTTAAAACACAAGACGCTTATATCCACATTCACACATTGATCCCACATATTCAATTTTTTTCTGCATATCAGAATGACGCAGAGAGCCGCCTAAACCAAAGGGAACCCCACGATGGTTTTCTCTCCGCCATGGGAAGAGAAAGGTCGACAAGGGGATGGGAGACGGAGAAGAGAAGAATGAACCAAATGACTATGTTTCTTCTCCTACAGTTTAAAATCGAAATGCAAGGATAATCAACGGAAACCCAAAGCAAGAACCCTACCATGACGATATTCTCCTAAGGCAAAATGAAACAAATAGAAATTCGGATTTGGCAATACTGGGAAATTGGGAGAGTGGATTTTCGATGGAAATGAGAAAATGGGAGAGTGGATTTTCAGGTTTTGGTGAAAATGAGGGAAATGGAAGAGCCTAAAATGGAATTGAAAAGGGAGAATGATTTTCAGCCAAGGGAAGCTAGGGGAAATAATGGGAAATTTGGATTGGAAGGGTGAGAAAGAAGAAGAAATTGAAAAGAGGAAGAAAACAAGGAGGAGGAAGAAGGAAAACAATCCTACCTTGCTCCATTTTGGGAGAGAAGAGGAAAAAAGGAAGGTTTCCTTGCAGTTTGGAGAAGGGAGCAGAAGTGAAAAAAAATGAGAGAGCCTCTGTTGCTTGCGGTTGGAGCGTACCTTTGAAGGAGACCGAACGGGAGAGGGGGAAAGGTTGGCCGAGCCGTGTGGTTGCGTTTGTGGAGGAGAGCCAAACCCTTGTCGTTCGATCGCGGAAGAGGGGGGATCGAGCAGAAGCTTCTCGTGCATGCAGAGGAGACGAACGATGAATCGGGTAAGTGAGGTCGCGCGTGAAGGGAGAAAAACGAACCGAACAGGTCGTTTGAGTGGTAACTTAGGATTTAGGTTAAAATTGATTTTAAATTGATTTTCGAAGACCCGATTATCAATTATAATCATAATCAGATATATTGATATTCAAACACAATCTAACGGTATCGAACGGAAACAGCCATCTAACTCAAAACCGCCGCACCACTGATTTTCGTCCGAATGAGCGCAAACAGCCTTACTGATGATTTTGATATTTTAACTAAGACAAATCAATGAATTGACACAAGTTTTTTTGGCTTATGCCTTCCCGATGACATAGCTGCAGAAGAGACTGATCGCTGATTTGCCATCGCCAATATTTATATTCTAACGCCAATGTTCTAACGCAAGTTCGCTCGCCGACGGAGTCATGATTTTGGCAACATCCTTTGGAGCATGCGATAATCGCCACTGACATTCAACATTTTGACATCTCAATTTGCGCAGCATTTGATAGTTTTTGATATTTCGAGTTACAATAATTAATTTCATTAATGTCGAGATCGTCACCTGAAGACTGCCGACGCATCGATATAGACATCGTTGAAATGGCCGATTTGATTATGCAATATTTATATTACGATCACTTCGACGTTTCAACGCGCAAGCCCGGCTCGCTGACGGCGGTCATTTTCATTTTCGAGCATCATGCCGGATTTTGCCCATTTATGATCAAGTCCTCTGGAGCTGACGACTCAGTCTTACGGCACATATTGGCAGCCAACGCATTATTAACTTAATCTTAATTCATGTACATCACTTTTATTCTTAAAATAGAATCAACAAATTCTTTTCCACTCATCAAGCATCTTTTAAATCTTCAAAATAATTAAGAAAATTAGTAACCTAAGAAATTCCTTGATATCCTAAGCATTTTCACACTTTTATTAAAATATCAAGTCCTAATACTTTTTCACATTTTATTTTCTTTAAATCCTCTTCAACTTTGATTTTACTAATACGACAATAAAAATAAAATTCTATCTTCATTTAAATAATAATGGTTTACTTTATTTTTCAATTTTCAACCATTCATCTAAAAAACTCAAACTAATAAATCACGCGTGGATTTAAATATTAACTGACCTTATAATCCTTATAATCCAAAACAATCTATTTTTTCCTATCGTAAAATAATCAACTGTTTTACTATGTCCATTCTTTTAATTGATAATATGCTCATCTATTTTTTTTAAATAAAATATGAATTACAAAATCATAAGCTAAAATAAAATCTAATATAATCCTACCTTCTTCATTACCACTCCAAATCCATCGCCACTATGAACGCTTTAAAATTTGCATACCACTCTACCATCACGCTCATTTAAATCACCTCCAATAAATACTTTTCTTCAAGCAATATCCTTGTATTAATCCCTCAAGGTCATTGCAAATTTTATTTTTTTAGATACATCCAAGCCTATTCGAGGAGCAAAAATATTAATAATCTTAGAATCAATAATAATCTTTAAAACTATAATTATATATTTAATCCTATTAATTTCCATAATATTCTTCCAACTCTTATTTATAATCATACATACAATTTCTAGTATGACTCCTACCAGAATATCAAAGTTTGAAACATAAACTATCAATTTCCTCGCCTTTCTCCTTAACCCATTTAATTTCTTAAATATATAAGATATTTATTTATCTTCTATGAATCATAATATCTATTAATTTTATTAATTTTTGTAAGAGTACCTATATTTCAAAATTTTGTCCTAATTTTAATATCATGGACTAACTCATTTGCCCGCATCTGTCCATAATGTGAGAACACTCTGCTTATTTAATGACCAGATCCCGGCCCAATGTAGTATCCCTTACAAACTTTTCATCGATTCAAGCCATATAGCCGCCTCAACGCCTAGCATTAACACAATGTATTAAATAATTCATGTCATGACTTTTCAACAAGTTTTATGTTGGATGTCGACTACCTAATACAACCATCCATTTTTCTTATCCGAGACTTGAGACTCGACAAAGGCAGTGTTGTGAAGAGGATAGATTATGCCCAAAGCATAATATGTTTAAGTACCAAAAAAATTTTCTTAACAAAAACTCAAATTTTCTTACATCATGTTTCAACTATCTAACTTAAAAGCATAAAAGCAAGTTCAAGAATGATTCGAAGTGCCACTAAATAAGGTGCACGCCTCTTGGCACATAACGTTAGAGCCACTAATGATGTGATATTAAGTGAGGATGAGAATGAGATGAGTGCACAATAAGCCATAAGCAAAAGAAATGTAGTTCTAAATGAATAACATATTTCTCATCATCAAAAATATCTATTATGTTTACAAAGGCATTAAAAAAGGGCATACTAAGTGCACGGAGCTACTGCCAATGCAAGTTTTGAAAGTTAAAGCAAGCGACCTTAATCCAACATTATCAAAAGATTACTTCTATGACTGGAAACTAAGACTTCTAGTGTTACAATCGATGCAACTTACTGCTACCCCAGGTCTGCCCTTATGTTTACATAGGCATTCGCTAGCTAAAATGGCATATTAAGAACTCTTAACGTGTCCTATTGTCATGAATTTCTATGCATGTAGTTCGATAAATATTATTTTTGTCAAGACTAGGCGTGCTATAAAAGCATAAAACAAATCCTCATTTTCCTAATGTATGTACTTTGTGAAGTAAAACAAGTAGCACGAGAGTTACATGAACAATGAAACAAAGATTGACTCATCATGCCAGGGCTGTCAAAAAAGTTCGTTGTTCACAAAGTTCTGCTTAAGTTAAGCGAGCCAAACACTAAAAATTTCAAGCTCGATTGATAAATGATCCCAACATGAACAATCTTTTGTTCGATCGTGTTTTAGATTTAATAAAATATATATATATATATATATATTATATATATATATATATATATATTATATATATATATATATATATATATATATATATAACAACAACAACAACAATAACAAACCTTTATCCCAATAAGTGCAGTCGGCTACATAAATCTCTCATCTCCATTGTGTCCTATTATGTGTCACATTCTCATTTAATTCAAGTATACTAAGGTCATTTTTTATACATCTTAACCAAGTCTTTTAGGTCTAACTCTACCTTTCTTAACATAAGGTAAATCTAATGCATCTACTCTTAATCGTCAGAGACACGCTTTATGTGGCCAAACCATCTAAGATGACTCTCTCTAATCTTATCTATCATTGGAGCTACTCCAACTTTTTCCCAAACATACTCATTTCGCATTTTATCTCTAAGAGTAAAGTCACTCATCCACCTGAGCATCCTCATCTCTGTAACACTTAACAGTCTTATCTTCTCTTATTGGACAACATTCTCGCATATGTCATGCGGTCTTACCACCATCTTATAAAACTTTCCTTAAGTTTAAGCGAACTTTTCTATCACACACAAAGGATGCATTCCTCCACTTCAACCATCCAACTTGAATTCTACTAATAACATCTCCATCTATTTCACCATCATTTTGAACAATAGAGCCTAAATATCTTAATCGCCACCTTTTTAATGACTTGTTCACCTAATGTCACAACACTACTAACTTCTACAACTATAATTACACTCCATATATTCAGTTTTAGATCTACTTAAACAAAAACTTTTAGACTCTAAGGTTGACCTCCACAATTCAAGTTTCTCTTGGACTCCCTCTCTAGTATATATCAACAAGAAGAATGTCATCATCAAAATGCATACACCATCTTCTTGTAAATGCCTATAAGAACATCCATAACTAAAGCAAAAGATAAAAAGTTGATCCTTGATGTAATCCAACTGAAATAGGAAAATATTTTGTCAATCCTCCTTGTGTTTGAACACAAGTAATAGCTCTAGTATACATAGCCTTAATGATTTGAATATAACCAATATTAACTCCTTTCTTTTCTAGAACTCTTCAAAGAACATTTCTTGAAACTTTATCATAAATTTTCTCTAAATCAATAAATATCATATCAGATTCTCCTTATTTTCTCTATACTTCTCAATCAAACCTCTCAATAAATGTATAGCATCCATAGTAGATCTTGGCATGAAACCAAACTAATTGTGAGAAACTTTTGTATCACATACATATGCTCAATTACTCTCTCCATATTTTAATGTATGACACACACACACACACACATATATCAAGCAAGCATGTGGTTAACTTGGAGTTATGAAAAGAATTGCCCGGGTTCAAATCCTCCCTCTTATAGATTTTTCGAATTATTATTTTTCGAGCCATTTCAAACAATTCGAGCCGAACACAAACACTGACATTTCGAGCCATTTCGAACACGAGCCGAACACGAACAAAGTAATTTTCAAATGAGCTGAACATGAACAAAGATTCGGCTCGTTTATACCCTTACATCATGCATAGGAATTAGCACAAACATATCTCTATCATTTAACTTTGATAAGTTTCATGATAGACTACATATAAACTATTTTAAATAGAAAGATTCTCCAACAACAAGAATTGTAGCACAATTCAATCATCCAAGACATAAAAGGCTTCACAAAACAGCGAAAATGACAAAGAACCATGGTCCATGAATGGTTTTCAACACTTCTAAGACTAGCTTCATACATTTAGCGAATATGTTCTTCATACTATCAAACCACCTGCCAGACCAAGAAATTCAAAACCATAAAGATTATTGAACGGGATAAGGACTTCTCAACACAGTAGAACCATTGACGAAAGCCACATATTTACATTAAAAATCAATATTTATTCATAATGGATGGAGAAAAAATGTAATGGTAGCAAACATAAGTTCAAGATTTGTTCTTCATTTACAATGGCATTTTTATAGGGTGTGTATTAATTAATTTAAACTGAAAATTTTAACCAAAGTGAGCATATTTAATTAATTTGATTTGATTTATTAAAAGATGAGTTAATTTTTATGTTTTGAAATAAGGGTGTTATTTAGATTTTGGTTTTTAGTTCGATTATAGAAAAAAATTTAGTTTAACCAAAAAACTGAAATGCTAATAAAAATTTTGAATTTATTTTTCAAAATTTGATACTGAACAAAATAAATTGAACTATATTTCAGTTCAATTTATTTCGGCTATGCCTATAATGTAATCAATTTACTTTTGTCAATGATTTAGTTTGATTCAATTAATTTAACAAATTCATAAACAAATCCATCCATATTGATTGAATGCACATCCCTATTTACTTGAGTCATGGTCTTCGAAATGTTTTCTTGAACTAGGTATGAGTATAACTTTAAAGGTTATGATCACAAAAAATAGAGATAATGTGAACAGCATTTGGAAATGATATAATGAAGACTAAAGTAATGAAATCTATATTATAGAGTTAAGTTGTGGAATAATGCAAAGATATATATATATAATAGAAACCAAATTCAACAATCATAGCAAATTTCTCCATCATAGTAAGATAAACTCTTAGAGAAAGATCATGATTTATTAGGTTGCGTATATATAAGACTAGAAGACATAAGCAAGTGATGAATAAAAGAAGAAATAAAACTTAATTGTTTGACTACTGTTATTATTGCATTTTAAATCCACCAATGTTTTAAGGGAAAAAAAGGTGGCCAGGAGGAACTTACTTGGTACATGGCGATTGAAGCAAAGAAAATGCTACAATAATATCATTTTGAAAAAGAAAAGGAACAGGTTTGTCATTTTAGACTCCTCAACCACAGCTCTATATCAATAGAAAAAGTCGTATGCATTTTGCAACATATTTCTTGTCCTACAAAGTTTTACAAGTACCAAAAGATGCATAATAGCACCTAAAAAAGGTTTTTTTTTTCTTTTTTTATAAATTGATATAGGATGAGAAACGTACTTTTAACCAACAAAGATAAGAAAAAAAAAATTCAGCTAGACCATGGTTAGGTAAGGAATAGCCTCTTCCTTGAAGTGGTTGAATGCTCTTGTGTTGCCTCCACACACCTCATTCTATGATTTTTTTTTTCTCTCTATGTTATCTTCCTTACCACATGAGAGTTGCCTAAAGGATGTCAATGAAGCGTCTTTTTGTGAGTTAACCTAATGTACCTGGATAAGGTCTAAGTAGCTTGAACATTGGAATTAGCCTAACCCATTGGTTGGGTTAGCAGTAATAGTCAACTTAGATTGAGTTGAATCAAGTAGCCTAACCTTGGTAAACTGACCCAATGTTAAGAGATCCTACTGGATCAATTGCATACTTTAATATGCTAATTATCTTTCCTAGTAAAGTCTTGTCTAACTCTGGTTATCAATCAAACTTTAAAAAAAAAATTCAAATAAAAAATAGTTGAATCATTTGGTTTTTAAGTTCAGCCAACGTATAACTCACAATCTTAAGACAAATAGACAACCAGGACATTACTCCCAAAAAATGCAAGTTTAACAAAAAAAATTGCAATAAATGGATCAAGACGGTATGAAATAATAACTTATACCAGGTGAAGACTTCTCATGTTC